>CM053790.1:199131662-199666662 GCA_028749045.1 Cupressus sempervirens | reverse complement strand
ATATGTATATACATATACATATAGATATGTATATGTATACATATGTATATGTATACATATACATATCTATATGTATATGTATATACATATAGATATGTATATGTATACATATACATATGTATACACATATACATATACATATGTATATACATATACATATGTATATACATATACATATGTATATGTATACATATACATATCTATATGTATATACATATACATATCTATATGTATATGTATATACATATAGATATGTATATGTATACATATACATATGTATACACATATACATATACATATGTATATGTATACATATACATATGTATACACATATACATATGTATATGTATACATATACATATGTATACACATATACATATGTATATGTATACATATACATATGTATACACATATGTATATGTATATGTATACATATACATATGTATATGTATATGTGTATACATATGTATATGTATACATATACATATGTATATGTATATATGTATACATATACATATGTATATGTATATACATATATACATATATACATATATATGTATATATGTATATATGTATATACATATACATATGTATACATATATACATATGTATATATACATATACATATGTATATGCATATACATATGTATATGTATATGCATATACATATGTATATGTATATATACATATGTATATGTATATATACATATATATATACATATGTATATGTATATATACATATATATATGTATATATATATATATATATATGTTTATCTTCTGAACTCACCTTCATTCGATGCAATCAATGTTTTCTTCGTCCTTTTTTATCTGACCATCATTAAATGCCATTACCCATCAATTTGATATTAAATCATTGTCCTACAATATTTGAGAGGATGGTCTATTTCGTATTATTGCTACTAGATACAACATTTGTCTATGGCTATTTCAGAGCACTCATTTGGATAGATTATCATAGTGTGAGTGTCTTTTACATTCCCAAATTTGGAAGTTGTGCACTTTGCAAAACATTTAGTTTATACTATATTTGTCATAAATTTCCCTATTAAACTGAATTTTCAAATTTTGTAACTTGAGTTTAGATTGGATATCACTTATTTTCTGAGCAGTCTTTTCAATTCTCTACTCCAAAAATTATAGGAAAAAAGAAGAAGCTCAGGCAAGTGTCAACTTGCACACAGTCCATGCAACTGACATGGTTTTGTGGCAATGGTTTTTGGTTATCCACAGAAAAATAAGAAAAACAATCACTTGGAGATTTTTGTCTATGCATTCCTCCACTCTGCTACATTGTTATGGGTGTCTACGCCTCCGTTTATGGCATACCTCTCCTATCACAACCCACATGCCTGGTCTTTAGTTTTACATTTTGTATACTTTAAATACGTGGCTTTGAAGAAATGTGGAATGTCTATAGTTGATGCAAATTATTTCTCCTTGTCCTCTTAAATGAAAAATATTGATTCTAGAAAATACATTGCTGGAACACAGGTATCAAAGGTGGGTTTTATTTGTGGTGGACAATGATTAATATTTTGATGGTTGCATCCATATGTATTTTTCTAATTTGGAGATCTGATCAAAGCTAAAACTATCAAATAATTTTTACTTGTTTCAATTCCTATATTCAGGCAGTTTATGCATTATACACATATTAGTCTTCAATTGGCTATGACCAATTAAGTAATGAAAGTTTGAAATAATTTTTTCCTTTATACATCATTTATATTTTTATGGTAAAAAGAACCTACATTATTTCTCACAAAGAAACCTTTCCATGCTTCATTTTGCCCCACTTTCTATCTTTTGGTTCTTGTAAACTTCCCTCGAGTGGTAACATAAGCAATAATTCCAAATTCATTGGCTACCTGCATTGTACAAATGACAATTCAACCCTATACAAAAGCTAGCTTGAACACCAACTTGAGTCTGCTGCAGTTTTTCCATTGTGCATTCAACATAAGAACTCTTCAAAATTTCAAATTCTTTGGTGTCAAGTCACCAATACTTGAAAGGTAGGACAAATAACAACTTTTGTGCAACTATCATGCTTTTAGATGCAACATATGCCCAAGCCCAAATGTCATAACATCACCTCACCTTAATGCCAAAAAAATTACTAGAGATATTAGGTGCCCTGGTGATTGCATATGTAACTACAATAGTTAAAGGTTAAAATCAAACTTCAAAACTTCTATCTCCACCACATTTCATCTCGCTTATAATGGCTCTATATAGATTGGTGATCACGTACTTTGACATTCATTACAAATTGTGGTCGTAGAACTCAATAGAGGAAACAACAATTTCTAGCCATTGCATCAATAACTTTTCCAATAGAGCTACACTTCTAATTTAGATGCATGATGCAGTGGGTTATGTTTATCCAAGAATATTTTTTGTTTAAAAGAAGTCCATTAATTCAACTCTCATGTATTGATTCCACTTTTGCATGCAACATAAAACTAATTTCAAATCCCTAGTACCAATTCAAATAAACACAATACAGGTGAATGCCAAATCACACAATTATGTCAATTACAAAGCAACATAAGCCTTGCTTATAATGCTAGGTGCCTACTTTTCCTCCATGCCAAGATTGGATGTGGCAAACAAAACTAAGTTTGAGCTTAAGCCTTATGCTTAATTGATTTTTCCTAATTATTAAAGAGAAGAGAATCAAGTTAAAAACTTAAATACCAACACTAATTTAACTTTCATTTGATGTTCCATCACATTTGAAAATACCTTAACCAGATGAAGACTTGAATACTCAACTTGTACCAGCTGGTGCATCAAGTCAAAATTGTGCAAACTCTAGCCATGCCACTGTTAGCTCTTCAAATATACTTAAACTTCACCTCAATCTTCTATCTTAGAGACATCTCCCAAATTGAAAGATCAATAAATGCCTTTTTTTTGTAAATACATTGTTTTAGATCTATTTGATTTCCACAATCCATAAGAATTTGTTCTGATAGTTTATGGATTAGATTGCGTAGAATTTTTTTCATCAATGTTTCATATCACACTACATGATCCATTTAATTTATATTGTCTTCATTGTAATGGAAAATCTCATTTTCTAAATATGTATAACATTCATATCATTCGTTAGAAGCAATGTTACAATCTACTCCATTATAGGTTGCCTATACATGAGATATATTTTCTAGTTGACTTAAAAAAAATTCCCCAAACATTTTGATATCACGTTGATGATAGTTCGACATATATCCATTCAATTCTTATAAAAGTACCTATGCCTAGCTTCAATCAGCTACTAGCCTTGATTTGATTATTTAATGAACAACACTGGTTCTTTGATTTTCCCTGCCCTGCCCAAATGCAAACTCTATTTCTATCATATGGAACAAGCACTACACATACCCAACCCACAACATGTGTCTTGTTTGAAATTTGTATGCAAATGTATCTTGAGTTAATGTCAAGTGTATCCATGCCCTAAGTGGCTTGAAATACATGTTGACCTATACACAATAACTCTATCATTTGGTTGAGCTATCCCAAAAAGGAATTTAATTTGGAAGCAACTAAAGTCACCACCTTCTAGTTGTAATATTATCTGTGGTTATACTATAACATGCCTAGATATTCACTCTTGATTTCCTTTCTTTACATAGTATACTATTAGTCTACCTACCAATGTCAAAGAGTGCAATAAATTTCATGTAAATTAGCCTCATAATAAGATATATAAGGGTTTTTGGCCATGTTAAGGCCCAGTCAATCTTGCTGAAAAGCTGAAATCAATCATAAATCTTGATATGTAAAATTTATTTCCTTGCAAGTAACTGAGAATAAACAAAGACATTTGTTTATCAACTTCCTATAAAATTCTTCATATGTGGTCATAATGCTATGGTCTTCAATGACTTGTATTTCATAGTTATTTCAAGATAAAGCATTGCAAATATAATTACTTCCTGCTTCATTCATTTAAACAAGTAAGCAGTCAAACTAAAAATAAACAAGAAGTACACCTTCAAATTGAGAAAAGGATGCAAAATAAAAATGTAAATGCAACAAAACAAGAAATTAAACCTCCATTTGACCTTATTAACTTATCACATTCTATAGTATATGCACTGAACAATGATTTTGTCATGCAACTTGGAATTGCTCTAGGTAACTTATTAGACAAAAACAAAGAAAAAAAGTCAAAAGAAGTTGTTCATGAGACAAGAATATTTTTAATGAATTTGGATTGCAAGGCCTGAAATATATAGCTACAGTTTGACTGGAAATCTTTTATTTTTTGTTGTTCTTGCAATTACTCAAACCAAGAAGTTGAAGCACATATGTGAATCTATAAGAATATCTACAAATACACAAAACTAAGTCATTTATACTAACTGAATCTAATAATTTATCTCTTTCTTCTTCTTATCGTAATAGGCAGGGATTCTAGCTCCCAATGAGCTCTTGTTATTGTTTATTTTTAGAGATTGATTTTAATTCTCAAATATGTTTTTTTTCCCAAATTCAATGTTAAAGATCTCATGATTACATTCCACATATAGAAATCATATTCATTAAATAAAACCAATCATTATCATATTTAACACATTAAGTTTACATGCATGACATGAATGATAAGTATAGTATGCTTATTCATACTTAGAAGATTATTCTTTTTGAAATTAAAACTACTTCTTAATATAATGGTCTCCACCAACCTTAATGTTGGAATTTGTGTGACTCATCTTTTGATATAATTGTGAAGGGTAATTGATTAAATGATTTCAAGACAATGACCAAGGACAACAAACACATGTAATAGACTTATGATGTATGCTGATGTAATTCTCTATGACTTTCTCACACATGTTAAATAACAATGCTCTTTAATAATTCTTAAGTTACTTGATTTTGAATTGTGTTGATTTAAACTTTTAACAATTAGTTAGTTATGTGTGTTGATCTAAAAACAAGATCAAACATAAAAGCTCCTTGACATTATAAATATTGCAACTTGCTACTACTTAATGCCCATATTAGAAGTATTTTTCTAGTAAAGCTTTCAATAGTTCACCAAGACTATAGCACCTAGTGTTATAGTCCATTTAGAAAGGGATAGTCACTCACCAATGAAATAAGCATGACTTGGGATGTATGATTTGATCTCCATAGTACTAGATGACAAATATTTGGTAGCGAAAGGGCCAAAAATAAGCTTGGAAAGAGAAATAAGGAGGCATACTAAGGTGAAAGCACAGAAAAGGAGTGTGAAATTATAAGAGGTTATAATTTATGATGCTATGAAATAAGAAAAATGTATAGGTTTTCATATTGGTCTAAATTTGTACCCTTGTGTAAATTTTCATTCCACATTACCATTGGAATTACAATAGGAAAGGTAAACTTCTGAGAGGGGGGGGGGGGAATCAATAGTTTAAACTTTGACCCATAAAAACATTCACTACACATCCATCTCATACATCCAATAAGTAAATTGAAATACAAAGAAAGCATGTACATCTAAAATATGTAAACATTCACACATGTATGACACCAGATATGATTACCTAGAAACCCTCCAATGAGAAGGTAAAACTGGGGTGGGAATGACACCCACAAATCTTCACTACTACAGTAATAAAGTGTATCCAATGAAGGTTATAATGTTTGATCATGAGACATGATCTACCCTACAAAATATCTGCCCTGTTAAAGGCTTACAAAGACTGTTAGGTCTCACTTTGTTAAAAGATTTCAACACCCTGTTAGAAATGTGCCTCATTAAGGACTTCAACTCATAATTAAGTAAGCACCTTGTTAGAGGATTTCAATACAGCCTATTAGGACTACTCTATTAAGAGATTTGACTGATTCACTTGTTAAAATGTTTTAGCAATGATCTTGCGGTTAGCACTTGGTTTCTTGATGACAGATCACCTCTAAACTGATGTACTCTTGATCCTTCTTGATCAGATGTTTCTCTACTATATGTTATTCCCTTCCTCTATTCTCCTTTAACTAAATCTACAATGCAATTTTAGTTCACAATTTCTTAGCCACCATGAATACGCTATTTGCACATGCAAACTTCTCTATTCACTCCTTCCACACACCTTAGAAAGTTTAGGGTTTTGTCCTCCTTAAGAAGACATAGGTGACTTAGGGTTAGGTATGAATCAATGACTATTCATCCATTTTACTGCTTAAACCTTCCCTTTACTTGATTAGCTAAATGCAATTCATAGGGATTCCAACTTAAGATTCATCCTTATCTCCAAAATATCATAATTCAATCTTTAAGTTGGTTAAAAAATAGTTTATACAGTAGTTTGTGCCATTACAAACAACTATGACAAAACTGTCTTACTCAACATCTAAAGTCTTTGATGCTCGACATATACTGATTTCTATATTGTAACTCAACATCTAAATGACTCGGCATGCATTGCTTACTCGACTCCTGTATCACTTGGCATACACTATTTGCTCGACACTAGAGTGACTTGCTTGGTACTCACTGTGGACTCGACATGCTCTATCATATACATGTTGTGCTCAACATGTATTCCTTATTCGACATGAACTAAGTAAACAACTTAAGTGTGTAGACACACACTAGTCAAAACCAATCTAAGATCAACAATCTCCCCCTTTGACATGAGTGTCAAAAACACTTGGTCATGTATTAATATCCTTACTCTTAAGAGCATAACATATCTCTTATTTGACTTATATATAAAACTTCAAAATTTCAAAATTTTGCAACAACTTATACATACCTCAAAATCTAATAGCTCCCCCTAAGTTGATAGGTCTAGTTCTATACTCAAAATTAATTATGTACTCCTGCTGAGTAAACGTGTCTCAATTGATACTCATTCATTTCATGCTTGCTCCCCATGCTCTTATTCTCCCCTGTTTCTCTATCTCCCCCTTTTCAATCTCTCCCCCTTTTTGACACTGATGTCAAATGGGCTATACATTGATAGTGTGTTTGTCCAAGGTAGATTTATGGACCTTTAGTATAATCTTGAGAGCTACATCCCAATTTTCACATGCTACATCCAAAGACTTAATTTGGATAGCCAGCTCAGCAACAAGGTGGACTAGGCTGTCTAATGTAGAGGGGTCTTTCTTCATAAGAATTTTTGTGTAGCCTAACTCCTTATGCAAAATCTCCATGTGTGGGGTCAATTTTGTTGGGATGCTAATCAGTTTGGCCCTTATATTGGCTTCATATGTAGACAATGTTGCTAACTAACTCTGGGTTTGCAACAAAGCTCTAAAGTGCTTCTCACTTTGAGTTGGATTCATAGGAAATTTTGCACTTGATGAATTAACTTGACTTTCCAAACTCAAAATATGACTTCTTGTCTCATGTGTGAAGAATGTGGGGTCGCATAGTTTAGTGTACAGTGAGAAAACATTCTCAAGTGCCTTCTTCACACTTTCTACCTTAGTTGCCAATGCAACTTGTGTAAGTGCTATATCACCTAATATTTTCTCATTCACTTTGGAATTTCTTTTCAGACCATTCTAATAATTTAACATTTATATCAACGTCTGCATCACTTACCTTTTCCACTATATTTGTCAATTATTATATAAGTAGCTTGGTTTCATCTAGAGTAGGTAGAGTAAATGCATCTATAAAGATGTCTTTAATATCCAGTAAAGCTTGCTTCTGCCTATGCTCCCTTCTGAGTAGTTCTTGATGCTTCTTTCTAGCTAGGGCTTCTTGTAATATACCCATATGCTCTATTGTCATTATGTCATAATCATATTTTGGTAACACAATCTCTTCATCAAGGTTCACATCTCCATATTGTACTACCTCTTTTGCCTTTGATGAACTTGGACTTGACATTGAGATCTATAATGGTGTTGCATATGTGCTCAGCTTTTGAAGAGTGTGACTAGAAGGAGTGCCAAATTTTGGTAAAGTTACTAATGTTTGAATGGCCACTTGCTTCTTTAACTTTGGTGTTAGCTCAGTCTCTTCAGGCTTGTCCTTATTTTCCACAATGCCTTGTGATGCACCTTGTACTTGTGTTGGAGGTGCATATAAATCTATCTGACCTGTTTCACTTTGTGCTTCAGTGGTGCCTTGAGTTTCCATTATGTCATTTCCAACTGTATCAACCTTTTCTGATGTAACTTCTAGAATTTTATCCAAAGGTTGTACATTAGTGAATTTAGGGGTGATGGTAGGTGGTTCTTGTCCATTCACCTCTTCCCTTGTAGTTTTAGTCACTTCTTTCTTTAGTTCATCTACACTCACCAATACAGGATTATCACACAAATTTTCCTACAATGTAGATTGATCTAGTATCTTTTTCAAATCTTTCTCTATAAGGGGATCGATGTTCTGAGCAGTGAGGTTAGAAAAATCCTTCATTATTGTTGTTTTAGTATTTACACTTGTTATATTTGAGGGCTGACATTAGGCAATTGTGTATCTTATACACTCTGTTCTTCTTATTGATGCTCCACCTCAGTTGTTGCCCTATCATCCATATTCATTTTTGTACCTCCCTCGACTGTTTCTTCATTGTTTTCATCTTCTTCATCATCCTTACCTCTATAGGCTCTTGTTCACCTTCCTTTATTGTTGCTAGTCCATATGTGACTTTCCACATCTATGTGGACTTCTTAACAACATCTTCAATATTATTTTGCAATATGTTGAAGGCTCTATATTTTGGAACAAATCTAACTGCATATTTCTTCATAGCCTTAGAAATTTGTGCCTTACTGAGTTTAGGCATGACTTGTGCAAGTGATGTCTCCCTTATTTGTCTTTCTAAATTCAAACAATAATGCCATTAAACCTCCGCTCTCTCATGTAAAATTTTAAGCATAGAGTTTGCAATTTCTAGTGGGGCTTTCTTAAAATTTTCCATCATGGCATATATAGCCTCCTCCACTTAATTCTTTTCAACTTTACCAAGATTATTAAAATCAACATGAGAAAATCCTGACTGATCTACACTATTCTTAACATTTTCACATAAGTTATCTATAGATCTGATAATGGATTGTGACTCACCTCTTTGAATTGGCTATTGCCATTTGATTCTATTCTTTCCTCATCAGATTCAGCTTGCACAATGTACTTTCTCCTTGGCTTTTTCAATGCTCCTCCTTCATGCTCTGCTAGTTTGATCTTCTCTTTTGCCTTTTGTATAGTGACATGTGCACTAGCCCTTGTAGTAGGTGTTGTAGGTTTAGGTTGGTTAGGTTTAGCAACTTTCTTGGTTATTGTCACTGGTTGAGCCTTAGCCTTTCTCTCCTTTTGATCAGTAGGAGTAGGTGCTTCCTCAACTTCTTCTTCCTTGGCATCTTCTACAATTTCCTATCTCTTCCTCTTGTTGATCTTCTCCCATTCCTTGTGTTAGTGCAAGTGGTGCTTGGGCCTAGGTGTCTTCTTCCTCTTCATCCTCTTCCTGTTTAGCACCTTCACCAAATCTAGCTTTCAATTTCTTCATCAACTTCTCCTTCTTCTTTATAATAGAGGCAAATTTTAATTCCATGGCAATATTAGATTTAGCCATCTCATAGTTACCAAATGCAATAGCATCATTGTCTATATCTTTAGCAAGTACTGTAGTTATTGCTGTAGAGGTTTCATCTACATTAATCTCATAGCCTAATGGTCTTAACCATCTTATCCTTGGAGTTTCTACTTGAACAAATGTATAATCATCATCAACTAGGAAATAAACATCATCATAATGCTTTTCCACTAGTGATACTGGAATTCTCAATCTTTTCTTCATAGACTGCTTAAAGTCCTCAAAGTAACTTGTCATTACAAACTCAAAGTTCTCACTTAATTGTTCAATGAACTCACCTATTTGTACTGACATTGACCTATTAGTTTACCATGCCACAGTGCAATGTGTTTTGAACATAAAAGAACATACATATCAAAATAGAACCAAATACTGAGCACTCTTTGTCTTTCATATTGCTCCTAGGTTTTCAATCGATTGATGTAATTGTAGTTGAGCAAGATCATATGTGTGATCCTTCTTGAAAATATTATAACTAACATCTATTGCAATACAAGGCACACTATTTAATCTACTTGATTGGTTAAACTTGTGTGAAATTACCCTTATTGCAAAATCTATTAGAGGATCTTTGATGGTGTCAATAGTCATTCCTCTCTTATTCCACATGACTATTGTGTTCTTTTCAATAACCTCTATTGAATCACTCCTCAAAGTCTTAGGCCGATCTAGGGTTGGATATCCTCTTACCCTATGGATTATTCTTTTGGTTATCTTAATAGTCCCATTGTCTTACCAAAGTGAACTATCATGAATTCTACTTAATACAATTCTTATCCATTTAGTTTTGAAAACATTCAGGAAATCTAGGGCACAAGCTAACCCTTTCTTCTCTAATATTTTGAATTCTTCCCTTAACACACCATTCTGACAAAGTTTATCATATGCTTGCCTAATATCCATATCTCTAATACTTCCAATCTTATAGTTGTAACACTTCCTGACATCTTGAACCATTAAAACTTTTGGTGGTATCATGGATAACGCACCAGAGGGGTCTTGTTTGTAGGAAATGTCAAGTATGGCCTTGAAAATTGGTTGTTTGACCTCATTACTAACCATTTGAACATTCAAAACCTCCTTACCCTCTACACCCTTTGAACTAGGTGTCATTCTGTGAAACTAGGGTTTATGAAAATATAAACAACATAACTTGACACTTGATAAATACCTTGTAAGATCTGATGAGATAATGTTGAATTATTGTTCAAATCTTCTTTAATCACTTCTAATGAATTTCTTGATCACCTTTTTCTCTTCTTGCTCTTTGTTAATTTCAAAATGATGAAAAATGAGCTGAAAATTGATCAAATACCCTTTGAAGTACTACAATGAATGCTGAGTGCTTATATAGTCGTAAGCTCGACATTAACCAATTTTAGGCTCACTTGACATCCATTAACATTTCCATTTGTTCGATAACCATTATGAGCTTGGCATCAACTAGCCAATTTGTTAGCTCGACATCCTCTAGCATTTTACCCGGTATTCATAGGAAACTTTTCATGCTCGGCAATAGCATGAAAAACTTGAAGATTTTTCTATTCGCTCCTTTGGAAGTAATGCATGATATAACCTTTTAATGTCAGTCCTACATACCTCTTGATTTCTTAGTTTGATGAGGTGTGGTCACCTAAACCATTGGGTGAAGTGATCCCCTCTCCACTTAATGTGTTGCAATCCTCCTTTTTCTTCCATGTCTTGTTGAATTCATTTATGACATTTTCAACATCTGTTTTGCCTTTGCCTTTATCAAACTCACAATTTGGTGCCTTTGACCTTGTTAGACAATATCAACTAATGTGACCAGCCTTCAAATAGCTAAAACATGTGGTTTGACTCAACCACCTTTTATAGTCACTTCTGAAGTGTGTTCTAATACAATTCTCAAGAACATGACCATACTCTTGACAATAATAACAACTCTATCTTGTATTATAATCCTATTTATAAGAGTTGCCATTGTTCCTTACCTTTGTTTTCCTATTTGATGACCACATGGGTTTGAATCTACACTCAAAAGCTCTATGTCCATACTTCTAACAATTATAACAATATCCTTCAAATCTTTGTGTGTGCATAGTCATAGTTCTACATTCATGTGCTTGATGACCTTGTTTGTTGCACTTATGGTAGTGAACCATGCTCTTATGCTTGACATTCTGATTTGTAGTTTTTCTCTTGCACATATTAGCAGTATGTCCTTTCTTACCGTAATTATGACAGGTAAGTTTGGAATTCTTACCTTTGTTGCTCCTTTCTTCAACACTTTTGGATAACTCTCTTTCTTTAGTGCTTGTGTATCCCTATCCAAATGTGTCATTGTTAAGTCTAGGGGATCTCATCAATTGCTCAAAGTATTTGATGGCTTCACTTGCTTTATTAAAACTTTCAAAAAATTCCTTTTCCCTTTTTAGGTCATTATTCAATTGCTCATTCTGCAACTTTAATGTTGTTATCTCAATGTCCTTGACATTCAACTCATAGTTGGCATTCATCATTTGACTCAAAGTATCGAATTGCATATTGGAAATCTTGGTTAGATTTGATGATTTTTCTTCTAGTCTGTTGCTCAAAATTCTTTTGTCTTCTTCAATCATGGCTTTTTCTTCCATAGCTTTCCTTTTCTGTTCAACCACTTCACGTAGTAGTATAGCTTGTGATTCTTTCTCCAACTTGAGATTTATGATTTTGTCAGCTTGGCCTCTGTTCTTTTCCATTAGATCTTGAACTACTACATCAAATTCATTAGAGTCTCCATTAGTAAATAACTTAGTAGTGTCCATCTCTCTGTAATGCGTGTCATTCTCCTCAATAGCAATTTCCTTCCTTCTCTTCAAATATTTCTTTAGTTCTTCTCTTGCTTCATTCAGTTGATGTAGAATGAGTTGTATTTCAATTCCTTGATTCTCAATGATCTTTCACAACTTGTAGACTTCCATTTTCAAGATCTTTCCTCAAAGCTTCAAAGATTCTCTTTTAGAGAACAAATCTATGATACCAATTGTTGGAATTACAATAAGAAAGGTAAACTTCTTGCGTGGGAGGAGGGGGGTGGTTTGGACCCATAAAAACATGAGAAGGTAAAATTGGGGTGGGGATGACACCCACAAACCCACAAATCTTCACTACTACAGTAATAAAGTGTATCCAATGAAGGTTACAATGTTTGATCATGAGACATGATCTACCCTATGAAAGGTTTTCCTTGTTAAAAGATTACAAAGACTGTTAGTTCTCACCCTGTTAAAGGATTTCAACACCCTATTAGAAGTGTGCCTTGTTAAAGGACTTCAACTCATAATTAAGTAAGCACCTTGTTAGAGAATTTCAATACAACCTGTTAGGACTATTCTGTTAAGAGATTTGATTGATTCACCTGTTAGAATGATTCAACAATGATCGTGCGATTAGCACTTGGTTTCTTGATGATAGATCACCTCTAAACTGATGTAATCTTGATGCTTCTTGATCAGATGTTTCTCTACTATATGTTATTCCCTTCCTCTATTCTCCTTTAATTGATTTTGGAATGCAATTTCAATTCACAATTCCTTAGCTACCATGAATGCTCTGTTTGTACATGAAAATTTCTCTATTCGCTCCTTCCACACACCTTATAAAGTTTAGGGTTTTGTCCTCCTTAAAAATACATAGGTAACTTAGGGTTAGGTATGAATCAATGACTATGATTCATCCATTTTATCACCTAAACCTTCCCTTTACCTGATTGGCTACATGCAATTCATAGGGATTCCAACTCAAGATTCATCTTTATCTCTAAAATATCGTAATTCAATCTTTAAGTCAGCTCAAAAATAGTTTACATAGTAGTTTGTGCCATTATAAACAACTATTAAATTTTTTTCTTACTTGGCATCCAAAGTCTATAATGCTTGACATATACTTATTTCTATATTGTGACTCAGCATCTGAATGACTCGACATGCACTACTTACTTAGCTCCTGTATCACTCGACATACATTGTCTGCTTGACACTTGAGTGACTCAACACATGAGTGGCTCGACACTTACTATGGATTGGACATGTTCTATCATATACATGTTGTGCTCAACATGTATTACTTGTTTGGCATGAACTAAGTAAATGATTTAAGTGTGTAGACACTCACTAGTCAAAACTAATCCGAGATCAACAATTACCCCTACCATAGCTTAAGACTCAAATCCCTACCACCTAGTAGCATTTGCCAACTTGTCATCCACTCAGAAATCTTGTTCACATGGCTTAAATGACTTAGGATGTGTGTGCACTATAGAGATGTTTATGCAACATGTTGGCATCCACAAATTTGTGAATGTGCAGGTTGTCATGGGAGCATTACAAACTTGCAAAATGCATTTTTAATGTTTGAATAATTGGCGCACCTATGTGGGTTTTAGCTTGCATATATAATCTTTCATTTAGCATGTATTTGATCTTCTTGGATGTTTCTTAGCTATCTGTTCATTCTCTCTTCAATCTCGTGATCTTTTTAGGCATATTCTACACACCTTTTATTGTAGTTTTTCGAGCTCACACCATTTTTCCAAGCCTTCAAAATCTTTCCATTGCACTCATGTTGTATCTATCACCTTCATTAGGCTCTTACCTCATTGAGAGGAGTTTCTTTTCTTTACTTTATTACATTCTTTTTGGCATATCATATATCTTCATCTATTTATTTTATTATAATTAGATCTATCATCTCCATTACTAGTTATCTATCACTATTGCGTCTATTCATTTGTTGTGGAGGTGGAAGCGCCAAAGTAGTGGTATGACTAAGGTGTGTCTCTTAAAGCCACTCAACCATTTTCTTTTTCTTTTTTCCTTTTTTGTGAAGGTTTCATGAAGGGATGAGTTCAACATATTACTTCATCAATCATCAAATTATGTCATCTCTTATCCTTTCTTTGTTATTCTCATCACTAGTATCTCATTATTTTGTCTATTTATGGTTTATATTACTAGGGTCCTATTATGATAGTTTATTATATTTTATTTCACTACTCTTTGTGCTCTATTAAAATATGACATGCACATCATGCTATTATTCACAAATTGTGTTGTTGTTTGAGATAGCAAGCTTGTGGATCATAATATTTGTTCTTAATAGTTAGCTTATTTATTTTTGATAAATCAAATGTTTTTATCAGCTCATTTACTTCACTTGTAATCATTTATTTTTATTTAATAATTAATATATGTTAAATGCTCATACTTAAACAATTAGAAGCAATCAAGGAAATCTCCCAAAAAATCTAGATTTGATTTCCATAGTTCCACATGCTAATACAAGTGAGGTGGTGCAAGGGAAAGATTCATACCTTAAGACTTTAATGGGTCTCTAGTTCGGTGCACTTTCTTCCTCCTTTACAATTTTGATAATGATTTTTCATATGCATGATTATATTTTAAAGCCCTAGAGGGCATACGGGAACCCAAATAAAAAAGAAACATGGTAGTCCTTTCCATTTACATAGTATTTACAAAGTCATGCTTGAAGTTAAAATCATCAAAGCCTTGAAAATGGATATTATTTTTCAGGGCTCTAAGACCCTTCACACCTTTATGGATCAGTCTCTAGTGTCATAACATTTTTCTCTCTACCAAAAGCTCATCTCTATAGAATTAGTACATTAATATTCATATATACATTAAGGTTTACATATAAATTCAACTATCAAATGTACAAATAATAATGCCTGAATTGAAGTGATGATGTAGAATCTAAAGGTTTATACTTTGATACATTAGAATAATTATTGCATTAAATAATGCATACATCCAACTTTTATAGAGTGTTGATTCAACACCCTTATCCAACACCATATGCCCTCTTGTCATATAGTATCCTCCACATTAAGAAAACGATGCCCTCTTGTCATATTGATATTTTTGTATCCTTACAAAGATCCATCTAAGAGTAGGAACATGTTCACTTCATTTCATAGATTTAGCCAAAATTTCATCCACATAATATTCAAGAATCTTGTGAATGTAATTGTGAAATATCAATGTCATAGCCCATTGATAGGTAGCACCCTCATTTCTTAATCTAAAATGCATCATCACCCAACAAAAGGTTCCCCAAGGAGTAATGAAAGTGGTCTTGTATTGATCATAAGAGGGAATGAAATCTTATTATATCCAAATAATTCATCCATGAAAGATAATAATGTGTTTCATGTTGTAGGATCCACTATCATATTGATGTTAAGAAAGTTAAAATCATCCCTCAAGGAGGCCTTGTTCAAGTCATGAAAATTAGTACACATTCTTATCTTACTTTCTCCCTTTGAGATAGCCACAAAGTTAGATATCCAAGGAGAATAATCTATAAGATGTATAAAATCAGCATCCAAGAGTTTCTGTATTTTTGCCTTGACAAGAAGAGAAATGTTGGGATTAATTTTACTAATCTTTTGTTTAACGGGTTTAGCATTTGGTGTGAAAAACTATATTATCAATAACAATCTTAGGATCAATGTCAGGCATGGATGAGTACATCCAAGAAAAGATATCAGAGAATTCAAAAAGTGGTGTAGAGGTCAGGGTGGTGTATGGATGGCCTAACTACAAATTCACCAATTTCTGCACGTTACCTTGCATTCCCAAGGCCTTGAGTACTCAAATACCTTCAAAACCTAACAAGACCTCCTTACCAAGGTTCCAAATGCTAGGGTTGACATATTTTGATATTTATGACTTGTATTTAAGGATTCTTGAGGTTTCAAATAGTTCTAAACTCTCTAACCCTTCTAAACTCTTCAATTTGTATTTTAAGCCTAGTTTTCCCAATTAGGTCTCCAAAAGTAAAGATGCTTGATTTTCTCCCAACTTTCCCAAAGAACTAACTCAACTATATGGATTTTTGAATACCCATTTTTCCATTCTTCAACATATTCAAAGGTTACCTGGGGTTCTTTTTGACCAAACCTGACTATCCTTATAAGGTGGCTCTAATATGCCTAAAAAATGAGCAATTTAACAAAGAAACTATAAGTTCTCTTCACTTTCCAGTATCCCCACTTTATAAAGTATCTTCTTAGGTCTTCAATGTCACAAATACAAAAGGAATTAGACTCAAAGTTCTTGTAACACCAAAATCCCCAAATTGCTTCCCCCAAACCCTTAGAACTAGGGCTTTCTAACTCAATGTTATCCCCACACTTTTGGGATAAAAAAAGGGTGGATTAACCTTTTTCTTGGCATACTAAAACACTTTCCATAATTAAACAATAGCCTCCAATGGCTAAAACTCCTATTGTTGCTCCATACTTATGTTCTCATTCACCATTCACTCTTCTTTCTTGGGTGATCACCATCAACAAACTCTTATTTGCATATGTCAGGGTTAGTAAATCATTTTACAATTTAGGTATGAGTCTTTCCATGAGAATCAGCAAGTCATTCATGGAATGATCATCTAAACATTAACTTTTGTCAAATTCAGCACTAAAGAGCACTATTCCTAATGTTGTCCACAGTCAAATGCAAACCAGAGATCAAAAAACAAATTCAAAGCATATGAAATGGATTCATACAAGGTATAATATTGAATCTTTTTCAAAACATCACTTGATCACAAAAATAAATAGAAAAACCTCAATATTTCATCACAAAAATGGAGTTTCTATTGATTTCCTTGCATAGTCCGTACAAATGGATGCTCTACAATTGTTGCCTTCATACTATGCCTCCACAAGATCATAAAACCTTCCTAACGACTACTCCAACCAATTGGAATCTGTTTTCAAGCTTGGTTAAGCATAAACCTCCCTAAAACTACTTTCACTCCAAAAGTAAACTAATCGTTGGAATGTAAGGATTTGAATTTCCAACTACATTTTATTCCTTGAAATAACTAATTAACCTTGCCAACTTGCCTAATAGGTCCTCTACATGAAATTAACAAACCAAGGACTCTAAAAGACCTAATTTGAATTGATATGACCTTTCTACCCTTAAGTCCCCATTTAAGATCCTAAGGTCCTTAACAAGCCCTTTAGGATTCATTACAACTTTTCCATAAAACCTCCTAAGGCCATGGTAGGCTCTAAAACATGCTATTTAACTGGTGCATAGTCTTTTTTTCCATTGATCCACCTTTCATCTTCCATAGGGACCTTTACTTGTGCTAATGCTCCTGCATCATGCTCCCCTCTTTCAATGAAACTCTTGCCCCAAGAGTTGATCTTCTTAGACCAAGCATTGACCTATGGTGGTCGTTGACTTGTTGGGCTGAAGTAATATTTCAAGGTGACTTTCTTCCTCATCAATTGTCCTACACTCACATACAAAGAATGAGCAAAACAAGGTGTCCTTGCTGACTGCTTGGATGAAGGATAGTAAGGTGGTTGTAAGGCCTTCATTGTTGATACACTCCTTGGATAACACATCTGCCTCTCTACTACTTCTGTAGTTCTAGATTGTGGCTCCATTATAGGACATTTCATTGCCCCAACTTGCACATATTGAAGATCCCAAAGCTCTCCTCCTTTAGTATTGTTCTAACTTCCTTTTGACTGCATTTTCTTCATGATATTCCACCTAGTATCATACTAAGTATGTACCTTTAGTTCCTGCCAAAAACACATAATGAATGAATCTTTGTGCTCTTTAACCAAAGGTTGTAACTCATACCTCCTACCTTCATGTTGGACTAAGTACTTATTGGTAAAAACATCATGTATAACTCTTTTAGACCATTGCCAAGGTCTTCCTAAAATCAAATATCCACAATCATAGTAAGAACATCACACCATACCTTATCCTTATATCTTCCAACTAAAATTCAATCATGACTTGATCACTAAAAAACATATGTTGATTAATGTTCATGAAAGTAGCATAATATGGTTGAGGATGTAGGAAAGTTTGTAGGTTTAACTTCTTAACAACTTCATAAGGCACCATATTATGACTTGCTCCTTAATTTGCAATGAACTGACATGCCTTATCTTGGATCAAACAAGTGGATCTGAAAATGCTTGGATTGTATGGTTTTCCTCTTCCCATTAGAAAACATTCTCTTTCTTTAGGTAAAACCACTATGTTTCTAGACTCATCTTCTTCTTTTGATTCTTCTTGGGTTAAAGTAACTCTCTTATCTCTGCCCTTGTCTTCAATCCACTTAGTATATCTATATGACTGATGGCCCACTTCATTGCAAGTGAAACATCTCCCTATGAACACTCCATCAATTATTCCTCCATGTCTTTCTCCCCTATATCCTCCTCTAGCCTTTGATGTGTATGGGTTGTCCTTATCCTCATCATTGTTGTTTTGAAAATTAGTACTACCTCTACCACCTCTACCACTCATTGATGAACCTCCTCTTGTGTTACTCTACCTCTCTTGCCTTCTTCTAATCTTTTTCCTAGCCTTGATGGCCAATTTCAAAAATTCTTCAATTGGCCTAGGGGTATCAAGACTAAGTTCATCTTGGATATTGAACCTAAGTCCCTCCATGTACCTTGCAATCTTTTCTTCAATATCTTCATCATGACTCATCCTTATATCTAGTTTATGAAACTCTTCAGTGTACTTTTGTACATCCATGCCTTTTTATATATGACCCTATAATTTCTTATATAACTTTACCCTATAATCATTTGGTAGAAATTTTGCCTTCATCTTATCAATCATAGTGTACCAAGATGTGATTTTTAGCTTCCTATTCCTCCATCTTTTTGCTTGAGCACAATTGCACCATAGTAGAGCATACCACTTCAACTTTGACTTTTCTATTTTCAACTTTTTTCCCTCTTTAACATCCTCACATTCAAAGAAAAAATCCATGGCACTAAACTAGTCAATCAACTCTTCATCACCCATCTTTCCTCAATACATAGGCAAATCTGCTCTTGCCCTTATATCTCCACTCTTTATGACTTTTACAAACTTTTCCATCCTTATGTCTTTAGGATCTAATTCTTCCTCCTCTTGGGGTGCTTCTTCCTCTTCCTCTTCAACTTCTACTTCCTCATCTTGTCTTCTACCTTTATCTCTTTTCTCTAGTACCAAGAGTCTTTCCATCATAATCTCTAGTGTCTTGTCCTTCTCATGGTTTTCCTTCTCCCTTTGTTCTAGTGTTGCTTTTAACTTCTTATTATCAACCATATATTCTTTGAATATCCTTTCCAACTCCAAATTTTTCATCCTTGTAAGAAAATCTCCTTCTCCTTTGAACATGGTTTCATATCTCCTTGACAAGATGGATAAAATAAAGCGCTTCTCCTCAAAGGATACTTCAACTCTAAGGGCTAACTAAGGATCCAAACTATCAAGGTTCTTAAGACCACTTTCCAAACTTCCAAATATTTCTTATTGAACTCTCATACCACTTGGTGCAAAGGTAAGGGTGGCGTATGGATGGTCCAACTATTCACCAATTTGTGTAAGTTACCTAGTATTCCCAATACCTTAAGCACTCAAATACCTTCAAAACCTAACAAGACCTCCTTACCAAAGTTCCAAATGCTAGGATTGACATATTTTTATGGTTATGAATTGGATTTAAGGATTCTTGAGGTTTCAAATAGTTCTCAACTCTCCAACCCTTCTAAACTCTTCAATTTGCCTTTTAGGACTAGTTACCCCAATCGGGCCTCCAACGATAAATATGCTTGATTTTATCCCAACTTTCCCAAAGAAATAACTCAAATCTATGGATTTTTGAATACCCATTTGGTGATTCTCCAACATAGCCAAAGGTTACCTAGGGTTCTTTTGGACCAAACCTAACTGCCCTTATAAGGTGGCTCTAAAATGCCTAAAAAGTGATCAATTTAACAAAGGACCTATAAGTTCTCTTCACTTTCTAGTATCCCAACTTTATAAAGTCTCTTCTTAGGTCTTTAATGTCATAAATACAAAAGTAATTAGACTCAAAGTGCCTGAAAGACCAAAAGCCCCAAATTGCTTCCCCAAAAGCTTTAACACTAGGGATTTCTAATTCAATGTTGCCCCCACACTTTTGGTATAAAAAAAGGGTGTGTCACCTTGTCCTTGGAATGCTCAAATACTTTCCATCATGAAACAATAGCCTCCAATGACTAAAACTCTTGCTACTACTCCATACCTACGTTCTCATTCACCATTCACTCTTCTTTCTTGGGTGATCACCATCAACAGACTCTTATCTGCATATGTCAAGGTTAGTACATCATTTTACAAGTTAGGGATGAGTCATTCCATGAGAATCAATAAGCCATTCATGAAATTATCATCCAAACATCAACTTTTGTCAAAGTCAGCACTAAAGAGCACTATTCCTAATGTTGTCCACACTCAAATGCAAACTAGAGATCAAAAAACAACTTCAAAAAATATAAAATGGATTCATACAAGGTATAATATCCAACAATGTTCAAAACATCACTTGCTCATAAAACAAAATAGAAAAACTTCAATATTTCATCACAAAAATGGAGTTTCTATTGATTTCCTTGCACAATTTGTACAAATGGATGCTCTACAATTGTTGCCTCTGTACCATGCCTCCACAAGATCATAAAACCTTCCTAAAAACTACTCCAACCAATTGGAATCATTTTTAAAGCTTGGTTAAGCATAAAACTTCCTAAAACTACTTTCCCTCCAAAAGCAAACTAACCGTTGCAATCCAAAGATTTGAATTTCAAACTTACATTTTATTGCTTGAAACAACTAATTATCCTTGCCAACTTGACTAATAGGTCCTCTAGGTCAAGTCAATAAACCTAGGACTCCTAAATAAATCATTTGAATTCATATGTCCTTTCTACCCTTAAATCCCCATTTAAGATCCTAAGGTCCTTAATAGGCCCTTTAGGATTCATTACAACTTTGCCATTTTTGAAAACCTGCTAAGGCCATGATAGGCTCTAGAACATGCCAATTAACGGGTGCATAGTCTTCTTTTTCATTGATCTACCTTTCATCTTCCATAGGGACCTTTGCTTGTGCTAATGCTCCTGCATCAAGAATAAGTTTAGTGAGTCTCTTTTGCTCATCCTCATCTAAACATTTCCCAATCTTAGCAACCCTTTCAAAATCATTAGCATATACTTGCAGATCTATTATTTTAGTGATCAAGAGATTACATTTTTTAAATTCTTACATGGGAGGGAGAGGATCAAGACATGGTTTAGATTCATCTTCCTCTCTAAAATATCCATTAATATCCAAATAATAAGGTTTTATCTTAGTATGATGGAAAGATGGAAACTCCTCATATGCTCCCAGGAAATCAGCTAAAGCATCATCAGAGGAAAATATATCTAAAAATGGTTTTTGATCAAACATGATAAGATGTGGGTTGGATAACTTCAAAGGACCACTACAAATATGTTTCACACTAAAAAATAAAGAAGGTTTCTTAGAATGATTAAATCCTAAACCATAATTGTGTTCACAACCATCATTTGATATAAGAACTTATATGCCCTATTCAAATTTTCCATCCTTGACCATTGAATCCATGCTTAGTGAGTAGATGATATCCAGGACCATAACAATTAGTTAAAGGATCTTTGTAGATCAATATGTCATAACAATCAAGCTTAATAGTTTCAATGGTTTCATTACATGAAGAGGCAACACAGTTAGTATTCAATTATCTTAAAAGAGGAGTTGAAGAAACCATATCAACCTTAGGTGGTTTAGATTCTCTCGTGAAGGAAATATTGAAAATCCTATATTCACCAATAAATGTAGGATTGAAGTCCAAAGTATCCCAATAATCCCCAAACAAAGAAGAAGAGGAGGGATCCCCATTAGCTTGATTTCTAATATCAGGTTTAATTTCTTATTTTTCCTCCCTATATTCTAATATCTTAGAGGATTCAACATTTAAACAACTATTAGGCTTGTCATCCGCATGAAGAGTATACATCACATTTTTAAAGATGAACTTAACTTTGCGATGAAGACTAGAAGTAATAGCATGCATGTTATGCAACCATGGTCTTCCCAAAATAAGGTTGTAATTGAGAGGTCCATGAATCACATGATTTTGAGAATCTAGTTTAAAAAAACTAACTTCTATAGTTAAAGTTATGATTCCCAAAGTTTTCTTAGCAATGTTATCAAAGCCATGAATAGGAACATTATCAAGTTTAATGTGTAAGGAAACTTGCAACCAAAAATATCACCTTTTTCACATAACCAATAATAGACTTGAAACAAATAAGCACTTGAAATCCACATGCAAGAGAATAGACAACATACCCACAAAATGTGACACAAGATATACCTTGGGAAACCCTCATTGAGGGTAAAAACCCAACCTCCAAAAGCATACATCACTATCTATTATTCAACAAAGACACCATTACAATACAACCATGGAAGCCACAACCAAGAAATCCATGTGAATAAGCATGAATCCACACATCCCATGTCATGATTCCAACCTTCACAAATGCTTCCTTGGCTAACATGTCTCGCCTTGTCTTTCTTGACTTTCCTCTTTTCCTTTCTCCTCGCCTCTATAACTACCCTAGTAGTTTCTTTTATAGTAGCAAGCTCCCACAAAACCACCAACTGGTATTACATAAACCATGTGCTACCTAACCCCTTGAACCCACATTTAATTCTTTTCCCCAATATTAAATAATTACATCAAATGTTATCACAATGTTACAATGCAACTCATCAAGTATATCAAATGGGAATATCTCTATGTTGCACATCCATATAGATGTTGGAATATTCGAGACTATGCTAAGTTACTGAGAGGGGAGGGGTGAACCAGTAACTTCTAAAATTTCTACACCAATTTCAATTCTAAATCCAATAAACCATTTAACATTTAATTTATCACATCTGATGTAATTGTATGCATGTGAAACTAAAAATACAAAAGCATCCACAACACTTGAACACAATGATTTGGTGACCCATAAACCTTCCAAATAGAAAGTAAAACTAGGGTCGGGATGAAACCCACAAAACTTCAATACTATAGCATAAAGTTGGCCTGTTAGGGCTTACATCAATCACTTTTGATGATTTGCGCTGTTAGGAGCAATTAGGACTACTAGGTCCACCTTGTTAGAGGTTTCACAAACACACAATGAAGTATGCACTCTATTAAGAGATTTAAGAAAGACTTTTAAGTCTACCTTGTGAAAGGATTTTGACTGGTTCACCTATTAGGATGAAACAATAGATCTCTAACTTACAACTAGATTGCTGATAGAGATTCCTTGATTGTACTGATCACCTTTTTGTGATGAATATGTCTCTGCTGCTCCTCTTTTAATATGGCCTTCACAATTTACTCTTTATCTATTGCTTAGCTTCAACTATTCACATTCACATTTCTTACATGCTCATTATCATGCATATGGATGTGATACAATACATTACATATATATACCAATCCAAATTACGAAATTAAAAAGTTGGCCATCATACAGGTTAACACAAATATTACAAAGTCGGCCCAAATGAAGACACTCAGGTTCTAAAGGCTGACTTGGTGAAGTTTTGATACTTAGCATCCACTATCATTACTTGGCATCATTATGCATTCGGTAGACATAGAGGCTTGGTCCATACTGATCACTTCAAAGTAGTTTTGAACTCGATTTGCACTAGTGACTCAGTAGATACAATGTAGCTTGTCATAAACTGAATCACTCAGTAAACACATAAGCTTGGTTTACACTAGCTTTGCATTACATGAACTACAAACTTGGTAGAAACTGTAATGCTTAGTAACCACTGAATTTCTTGGGTTGAACTACTAGACTAAGTCTTCTCAATTTGAACTGCTCGGCTTCATACCAATTGAATATACTTGGTAACCACTGAAATGCTCGGTAACTACTAGATTACATGGAAAAAACTATAGACAATTCAATGAGCTCGATAGCCATACAAAACTTGAATAAGTGTGTGTCACTAATAAAAAACTTGACTGATATGTCAACAATCTCCCCCTTTGGCATTAATGACAAAAACACTTATAAGCCAAAATCTTATATACATCACCATGTGATACTAGCTCGGTAGAATATACTATTTTTAGATTTTTAAAAATTTATCTTTGTAAGGTATACTATACATCATTTATTATATATACATTCTCTTCATAGCATGTTTCTCCCCCATACTATGTGTGTTTGTATATAGCATACCATGACTCAACAATAATCTCCCCCTTTTTGACAATAATGCCAAAGATTTATTTAGAACTTATCTACATGGAGACACCAATTTGAGATTAAAAAATTAGAATGTAACTTAAAAATAAGTGCCAGGGTTTTATCCCAATTATCTTGCAAAATCTTGCATGTATGTAGAGCAGTTTGTACTTCTGTAGAGAGTTCTATCAAGTGATCTGCAATAGAGAAGTTATTGTCATGGATCAAGGTTTTTGAGTAAACAATATGCTTCTACATTGTATCCATGATAGGAAGGATCATATTCTAAATATCAATCAGTGATGATTAGATCCTTGCTTCTTCTCTTAACAACTGTTCCTACATGTCTAACAAAAATTTGATCTTCATGTGGTATGCAGAGCTTGAACTATGGTCAAGTTGCAACTGTTGAGCACTGGCTTTCAGATCCTCATTGATTTTTGATAGTTTTCCCTTTATTTCTTTTGTGAACTCGAAAACATCACACAACTTCACAAAAAGTGATGTCACATTGGTGCAAGATGATTCAAGATTGGTCAAAATTGACAAAAGCTTAACTTGATGGATAGCAATTTGCTAAGCAATTTGCTCAAGCACTTTATTGTCAAATTTCTTTTTAGCTTTCTCAATTAACTTATCCTGTCCACTAGTGTCCTCATTTAACTTTTGGACTACTTCTACTAATTGCAATAAAATAGGTTGAGAAGAATCTACCTCAATACCTATTGTCTCGGACAAAATGTTTTTGCCTTCATCTATAATTTTATACTCTCTATCTCTTTCTTCTCTCAATTTCTATTATTTTTCCTTCTTCTGGAGGAGTTCACCAACTATGTGCATTTGGTCTGCAGTAAGATTATCAATGTCCCATTTGGAAATTTCTATTTTCTCATCTAAGTCTATGTCCTCCTTTATCTTCTTTCCTCTACCCAAAAATCTTGTACTCGGTTGAGCCTTAGGTTCAACTATCCTTGTACTTGATGCTTTTGTACCTGGGATGGAAACAATTGTAGATATACTAGGACTTGTAGTGAAAATTGATATAGTACTAACCGATGGAATACTTACAGGAATGCTTGTTGAATCCAAAATTGAAGTAGACAAATATGTAGTATCCAAAATTGAAGTACTTACTATTGAAGAGCTCAAAATTGTAGAAGACACTGTATTCATGACTGATGACTTGGTAGCTAAAGAAGTGAGAGGTTGTAGCTTAGTAGGTGAAGTGGAAGTCACTTCTATTAATGATACATTGAGCTAAGTGGGAGCGAAGAGTGATTGGACATTTGAAGTGTCTATGGTTGTCACAATCAAACTTGCTAAAGTTGTCTCCAAGCTTGATATAGTTACTAGTTTGCTTGGAGAGTGAGGAAGTGAGGCAATGACTACAACTGCTATCTTCATTGGGTCAGTCTCCTCATCATCTTCTTTATCTTCCTTAGTAGCTTCCTCCTGTTTATCTTCTTCATCTTTCTCATTGTCAAAATGTGTGGGCTTAGTATAAGTTTCTTCTTCATCATTATCACTATCATCATCATCATCTTTTATTTCCATTGGTTTCTCACTTGGCTTGTGAAGATGATAGACATTTTTGCAAGTTTTTGTGGCATTCTTAACCACATGCTCTATATCTTTGATCAAAATTAAACATGTATTAAATCTAAGAGTCATTTTATCTTCATTTTTCTTCAAAGACTCTTTTACCTTAGCATCTGTCATGCTCAATAGCAACTGCCTCAGGGTTTGTGCATAAATGTCTTTTGCTATTTGCATTACAAAGTCCCATCTTGGCTTTATTTTCTTTAATAATTCATTAGAGATTTGAGATGCTATTTGATCTAGTGAATACTTCCATTTTCCCATTTTGTTCAACACTAGTTCTTCAACCTATTTCTTCTCTGCCTCTGTCCTATTTCATACTTCAAAGATTTTAAGTTTGTTATACCTGCACCTTCTTCCATTTGTTTCAAATTTTCCTAGAAGGTGGGAGGATGTTTGCTAAGGAAAATATCACTCCCTTTCTTCCTGGATCTCCTTGTGAAGACCATAGTGGATGGCTTAGGTGGCTTGGTGATGATCACCTTGCCTTTCTTCTTCACAGGTTCTTCTTCATTTTCTAATTCCTCTTCATCCTTTGCCTCTTCTACATCTTCTCCTTTTCCTTCAATTAGCATGAGAGGTGTGCTAGATTTTAGTTTAGCTATCCTCCTCTTTCCATTATTAACTACCTAAGAGAGTTTTATTTCCAATTCTATCCTTGCCTTGGCTTCATCATAGGTTCCAAAATATGGTGCCTTTGGATCAACAAGTTCATTAACTAGAGCTTAAATAATATCCTTTGCTTCATAAATATTCACCTCATAAGGCAGAGGTTTTACCCATGCAATTCTGGGCTTCACTACCTAGTCATAAACTTTGTCACAATCAACCATAAAGCATATATCATCTTTGTAATCCTCAACTAACTTCTTAGGTTTTCTAAACCTATTGTTCATTTTCTCTTTGAATACTTCGAAGTAGTTGTCCATAATGCTAACATCATTCTCTCCCATTTCTGCAATGTATTCATTTATCTGATATAATATAGGCACATCTTTTCTCCATACTACTATGCCTTTGGAGGGGAAGAACTTCTAAACATAAAAGAATAAACAAGTCAAAAGTGAACTGAATTTATAGGGGTTATTCTTGGAGGTTCTAATTTTATCCATATTCTTGTTGAATTACCTCAACAATAACTCGACGAGGTCATCAATAGATTTTTTTCCACCACTTTATAAGTGAAGTCTATAGCTTCATAGGATACACTGTTGAGATGACTTGAACTATATATCTCATGTGCTATGACATGAATCCCAAATTTTAGTTCTGCATCTGTCACACTGCTAATTTTAATGCCTCTTCCATCCCACTCAGCTAGGGTCTTCTTTTCCAGCTCAGCTTGACCTAGGGTTTTGGTAGTTTTTGCTTTGGTGAGCATGGGGAGGTTGATGATGTGATGAATCATTTTCTTTGTAATCACAACTGGTTGCTCAAGCCATAGCTGACCATTATGCACCTAGCTTAGAATGTATCTAATCCATTTAATTTGAAAACCTCGGGGCATATGTGTGTTAAACTTTTGTCTTCCAAATGCTTATGCTCAGGTTTAAGAATTCCATTAACACACAATTCACCTAGGGCATCATCCATTTCTAGGGTTCCAATTTCTTGAATAGAACACTTGAAATGGGTATGAATATTGTTAATAAGGAGTACCTTTGGAGGAATTTGCGATTGAGCTCCATTTGAGTCAAGGGTTTCTGCAATCATGAGCACAAATTTGAAATCCAATGCTTTCCACTTGACTCCTTGAACCAACATCTCAGACCCTTTCTTCACTTTGCTTCTACTTGATGCCATTTTACTCGGTAAACTATGAAAACCTTGATAATTTTCTGAAAATTCACTTAAAGTCACTTGATCACACTGTAAATCACTTCTTCATAATAGCACTTAGATTTCATGGTGAGAAATGAATTTGATTTCATGCTTTTTGTTAAAACTTTTCCATTGATGCTTAGTATGAAGGTAGCTGAGTTGACATCGTGCTTGACATCATGCTTGATAGCCTACCATCCACTATTCTATTGATTACTCGGTGAAGGCCTTGTGACTTGGTAACCAAGCGTATCTTGTTACTCCCAACCTTTCTCAATAGAGTTTATGACCCAACCTTACTCGATAGAGAAGGTAACTCAGTGATAACTGATACTGTTCTTCCTCAGTGATCCTTTTGTATCTTGAATATTGATTTGGATCTTTGTCACCTTTCAGTTGGAACTATTTGAATGTGATCTTGATAATTCTTTTCCAGTTCTCCTTTGGAAACCTAGTTGAAAATGGTGGAGTCACCCACTTCTTGAGTGACATGACCATCATTACTTGAACTAGCATCCTCAGTAGATTTAGGAATCCATTGCTGCCTCATCTGCTTTCGAATGTTATCTACTTATGCCTTCTTTTCATCTTCAATTTTATCTGTATTCATGCAATTTTTGGCTAGATGACCAAGTTTGGTACAAGTGAAATATCTTATGGTGGTATCTCTTCTCCTCGTGTGATGTTTAACACAATTCATACCAATATGTCCATATTCTCCACAGTAATGACATCTACACCAAGTTTTGTAGTCCCAACTGAATATTGCTTACATAATTTGCTCTGCTGGATTGAATGACTTAATTCTACATTCTGATGCATTATGACCTTTTTTCTTGCACTTGTGGCACTTGCCCTCAAATTTTGGTTTCTCTTTGCATTCATTAGCCTTGTGACCATGCTGACTACAATTGTAGCATTTTCCATTAAATTTTGCTTTACCATTACTCCAACATTTGTTTGATGTATGAACTAACTTACCATAGTGATTGCAAGTAGGTCTTTGATTCCTTTGAGAACATTGTTTGGAGGATTCACCTTCTTCTTTGTATCTAATTCTTTCTTTCCCTTTTTGCCTATAGAGATTTTGCTCATTTAGTTGAATCATGTTTGCTTGAGATTTCATCATTCTTTCATTGATTTGCTTCTCAGTGTTTAGGTCATTTTTCAATCTTTCATTGATTTTCTTTTAGATCTTAGCTCATTTCTTATTCTTTCATTTATTTGTCTTTCTAAATTTAAAACATTTCTTAATCTTTCATTGATCTATCTTTGGCTCATGATTTCCTCATTTGCATTGGAGATTTGATCTATAAGATCTACATGTTGAAGGGATTGGTTCTGGATCTCATTGTTTCTTCCATCCATTTCTTCTTTTATCTTATTCCTTTGTTCCAAGATTTCACATAGCCTTACTGACTGGATTTCTTGTTCTCTTTTTAGCTTTCTTACTTCTTCTTGTAGGGAACCATTCTTCTCTAGGAGTTCTTTGATTGCATCATTTGCTTCATCTGAATTGCTTGAAGGGAAATAGTCTTCAATTGTTTCTTCAATTTATTGATGATCTTTCATCTGATCTGCAAATTCCTTCCTTCTTTTTAGGGATTGGGAAAGTTGCTCCTTAGCTTTCTTGAGTTGTATAACAACCATTTCCAGATCTAGCTTTTCATTGTCAATTGCCTTATCAAGTATGAATATCTCCATATCCTTGATCTTTGCTCAAGTTGTTCAACTTTCTCCTGAGAACCACAAAGCTCTAATACCAATTGTTGGATTATTCAAGACTAGGCTAAGTTACTGAGAGGGGAGGGGTGAATCAGTAACTTCTAAAATTTCTACACCAATTTCAATTCTAAATCCAATAAATCATTTAACATTTAATTTATCACATCTGATCTAATTGCATGCATGTGAAATTGAAAATATAAAAGCATCCACAACACTTGAACACAATGATTAGGTGACTCAAAAACCTTCCAAATAGAAAGTAAAACTAGGGTGGGGATGAAACCCACAAAACTTCAATACTACAACACAAAGTTGGCCTGTTAAGGCTTACATTGATCACTTTTGATGATCTACCCTGTTAACAGCAATTAGGACTGGTAGGTCCACCTTGTTAGAGGTTTCACAAACATATAGTGAAGTATGCACTCTATTAAGAGATTTAAGAAAGACTGTCAAGTCTACCTTGTGAAAGGATTTTGATTGGTTCACTTGTTAGGATGAAGCAGTAAATCTCCAACTTACAACTAGATTATTGATAAAGGATCCTTGATTGTACTAATCACCTTTCTATTATGAATATGTCTTTGTTGCTCCTCTTTTGATATGGCCTTCACAATTTATTCTTTATTTGCTACTTAGCTTCAACTATTCACATTTGCATTTCTTACATGCTCATTATCATGCATATGGATGTGATACAATACATTACATATATATAGTAATCCAAATTACAAAATTACAATTTCAACCATCATATAGGTTAACACCAATATTAAAAAGTTAGCCCAAATGAAGACACTCAGGTTTTGAAGACTAACTTGGTGAAGTTCTGATACTTGGCTTCCACTGTTATTACTCAACATCATCATGCACTCGGTAGACATAGAGGCTTGATCCATATTGATCACTTCAAAGTAGTCTTGAACTCAGTCTACACTGGTGACTCGATAGATACTGTGTAACTTGTCATAAAATAAATCACTCGATAAATACATAAGCTTGGTTTACACTAGCTTCACATTACATGAACTACAAACTTGGTAGAAATTGTGAGGCTTGGTAACCATTGAACTACTCGGGTTGAATTGCTAGATTGAATATGCTCAGTTTGAACTGCTGGGCTTCACACTAACAAAATATACTTGGTAACCATTGAAATGCTCGATAGCTACTAGATCACATGGAAAACACTATAGACTATTCAATGAGCTCGATAACCATACAAAATCTAAATAAGTGTGTGTAACTAATAACAAACTTGACTAATATGTTAACAATAGGTGCTCCTAGCTGCAACATTACATAGTAAAATAATATAATATAATATAAATAATATTATGCAATATGTGCAATGCACTTAATCTCAAAAATCTCCTACTTTTTATATACATTACATAGGGTCAATCTATAGCCACAAAAATAAATAAAGAAACAATCCCTCATAGCACATCCACCATCATGGATCAAAGTACACCATGTGCTTCATCTTGGTACCTACAAAAAAAATCAAAGTTTCAAGCATCTTAAACATGAATGAAGCCACCTCCTATTATGCCACTTCTATTGGACATACATAGAAGTTATCTAAATAGAAAGTCACCCAACCTATCACACAAGAATCAAAAATTCCTATACCAACTAAAATACCAAGAAAAAACACCTAATCCAAATGTAATCACACGTATTTGTATATGTCAGAATAGCCATAGCTGAAATAGAACCCACAACAAGTTCAAACCCATCCAACTATGCATATCTCCAAAGGTACACCAATTGAATCTTACATCATCAACATATTTAATATATTGAACGATTTGAGCAATACAAATCCACAAAACCCAAAGAATACCTAGATGCAAGAACTTGTCATAGAGAAGGAAAGACAAAGAAGATGCAAGGGTTTAGCTCTGAGAATATGGAAAATATATTATTAGATTGAAAAGATGAATGAAATTTACAATTGATGAATCCTTATAAAAGTAGATCATAAAACCTAAAAGGGAAACCCTAAGAGGTAAATGTCATTTAATAATTACTAATTAATTATTAAATGGAAATGCAAGTGCATAAAGAGAAACGTTAAGAAGGGAGTAAAGGTAATTTAATAAATGAAATTGTAAGAATTTGGTATAGCTATGATACCAAATAAGAATTTACCTTAGGGAAAAATCTCCCAAGATCAAGGAACTCAAGCACAAGCACAATAGTAGACCAACAAGGTATGATCAGAATAACAATATCCAAAATTGATTTATTGTCATTCAATGTCATGTCATGTACATACACATTAGGAGTGCCTAAATATAAAGGCCTCTAAAATGATTCTAGAATGTCTAGAAGTAAGCACAATGATAAGTCTTACAACCAGACACATGTCCACTAGGAGTGGATTATCCTCCATTAAGCACAAGAGTAAGTGTGACGATGAGAGGATAAGACTACAAAGGTGCATCACACAAAATTATGTTGTAGACACCATGTGCTAAAATAGGAGTGCAAAAAATTGTGTTGTCTACATGGCAACTCAGTTAATTATGCAAAATCTAGTGTTGTAGACACTATATGCTGAATTAGAGTTGCTTACTCTAGTGATAGCAACATAAAAACTCATAAAATTATGCAAACTCTTAAGTGTCAAACTAAGAAATAATAAAATAATGCATTGACCCAAGTAAACTTAAGTAAAGTGTAATAAGTAAATACTTATTTACACTAACACCCCCCCCTTAAGTGCAACTTAGCAGAATGCACTTAAGCTTATGAAAGATAGGATGAAATGCATAATGGGTCCTAGCTACTAGGTCATGTTAGGTACCCATGTACACAATTCAATGCAATCTCTCATAAAGTAGAGAAAGAGGGAAACCTCATGGGAAAAATCCTCCCCCAAAAAAAGAGATGAAAAGACAAGATGCATGGATGGATGGAGTAATCAAGACCCCCCCATTATGGCATTAATCAAGTATATACAAAAGAAAAGTGTGAGAAGGAAAAAACCCCATAAGAGGAAAATGTCCCCCATAAAAAAGAAGAAGAAGGAGACAAGGTAGTCCCCCCCCTCTAAATGTAGAGTGCCAATTAGTGAGAGCTGCTCCAATGTAGAAGCTGATCCATGACTACTGAATAATGTTCCTCCCCTTTGGAAGAAACAATGGTAGAGGTGCAAGTGAGATGCTTTCCCTATGTGTAGAAAGAATCCTGAAGATGAATGGTGTCTCTAAAACTAGCTCAATTGTCCCAGTGTCAATGTTGATAGTCACCCCTTCCAATACAACTGAAAAGAAGTGTAGATCTAGCAAAGATGGATGTAGAACCTATTCCAAAGAACCAACTATCTCCTCAAATAATAAAGAGCTCCTATAACTATTGTACATAAGGATCCATAACCATATCAACGTGTGAAGATTGATCATGTAGAGAATAGATAGGAGGGTGAACCCTCATGACAACTGAAGAAAATTTTGCTTCATCAAAGAGAATATGTGAATCTTCAAAGATGTCTCCCAAATTTGCTATATGTTACTCCACAAACAAACCTAAAATATCTATCAAGAAGTCATCCATTGATGTTGGAGCTGGAAGACAAGGTGTACCCTACTGTGTTGAGTACATGAATTGATCACTGTGGTAATGGATGAAGTATTCACCTCAATAAAAAGAATATGAATATCATTGATGATGTCTCCCACGTCTTCAATGTGAGACTCCACAAACAACTTTGCAATATCTGGAAGGAAGTCATCCCATGAAGTTGAAGTAGGAAGACATGGAGGTTCCTGCTATACTAGATGAAACATATCTGTGGCTAGAATTGGATCAATAGTAGCAATAGGAGCATCAGGAGGTGTGATCTCATTTGGAGAGGATGCAACTAAAGCTAAAGGTAAAAGATCTTTTGGGAATGGAGGAATGTGTGGATCTTCATACATCTCCCAAAGATAGATCCAAATATCATATGGATAAGTTGAATTCATGTCATCAAGTGAATCCATAACCTCCATATCCATGTATAGAAAGAGTGCACAAAAAATGATGGAACTAGTGTCACCACTGTATGAAAGTCCTTTTGCATATGACAATGCATTATGCTGACTAAGATAAGTGAGAACCAATTGACTCCATTGCTTATGGTTTTGTGTTGTCAAGGTAATTAAATCTTGCTCATCCATGATGTACTAATCAATGTACCCCTCAAAATGCAAAAAATCAAGCAACCCCCCCTACCCCTAATGTGTGATTTGGTGCTTTATATGTAGTGCATGTACAATAGGCCACTTGTCAAAATGTACAAAGTGGACTTCTAATTTTTCTATTTACAATTACCTTTTAAGACTCAAATCTGTCACTAAACACTATAGCTCAGATGTACAACAAGTTTGAAAATTAATCAAAGCAATACAACACAAAAAAGGCCCTAAGTTTGAAAGTGATATTTCTATCCACACAACCCTATTATCTGATTACAGATCTAGAAAGTAGATGAAAAAATAAGTACTCTAAAAAAAATGAAACTTGAAAATGTGTCCAGATGAGCCCATGTTAAGCATTTGAAGTTGTAAAAATTAGGATTTACAACTTGCAAAAAAATTTAGGAATAGAGAGCTCAAACATCCTACACCAATGTGTAGATCATGAAATTCTACCCCAAAATAAAAAAAATTGCTCGCAAAAAGGAGTTCGTATGAGGGAGATATTGCTGTTTAAAAAAAAATCTTTGTTATTATTTTTCTTGAATTGCCGCTGTTGCTCCTCCAAAAATTGATTGACTCTAGATTTGACCTCAAATGTTTGGTTTTGGTGAAACAAAAGTCAATTTGGATTTTTTTTGACCTTTTGAATATGATGCCAATATCTAATTGGCACTAGCAAGCTCCAATCTTCACCTACAAAAAAAATCCCTTACTGGCCAAATTTTTTTTGGACAAAATATGCAGATTTGAAAAATAATGTATAGAAATTACAGAGATTGAAATAATAAAATATGTAGATTTGAAAATTAAATTCAAAGATCTGAAATGATCATAACAATTCTACAAATCAGGCCTTTGATTGCTGGTTTTTGCAAAATGTTTTTTGCCTGAAATTTGACTATGGCCTAGGGTAGGCAAATTTATAGTCAAATTTCACCAAATTGACATTCTAGATGCAATGGTGACATCATCTTTGGCTCTAGATACTTCCAATGATGGAAATACTCTAGATCTGGGTCAAGGTGTTGAAGCAAGAAGATGGTCTCAAACGGCTATGTGAAGAGAAATTCCCCAAGCTCTGATACCATGTAAGAATTTGGTATAGCTATGATACCAAATGAGAATTTTCCTTAGGGAAAAATCTCCCAAGATCAAGGAACTCAAGCACAAGCACAATTGTAGACCAACAAGGTATGATCAGAATAACAATATCCAAAATTGACTTATTGTCATTCAATGTTTTGTTCAATGTCATGTCATGTACATACACATTAGGAGTGCCTGAATATAAAGGTCTTTGGAATGCTTCTAGAATGTCTAGGAGTCAGCACACTGATAAGTCTTACAACTAGACACATGTCCACCAGGAGTGGATTATGCTCTATTAAGCATAGGAGTAAGTGCAATGATGAGAGAATAAGCCTACAATGGTGTAGCACACAAAATTATGTTGTAGACACCATGTGCTAAATTAGAGTTTCTTACTCCGGTGTTGTCAACATGACAACTCATAAAAGTATGCAAACTCCTAAGTGTCAAACCAAGATAAAATAAAATAATGCATTGACCTAAGTAAACTTAAGTAAAGTGTAATAAGTAAATACTTATTTACACCAACAGAAATGAAATTAATCCTTTACTCTAACACCCCCCTTAAGATGAGCAACAATGCAACTACAAACAATGCATGAAAAAATAAAGAAACTAAAATGTTGAAAGAAAACTTGGGTCCTAGTAACAAGGCCCAATGAGGTACCCAATCACAATCCAATCTTTATGAAATAAAGAAATATGGAAAACCACATGGGAAAAACCCTATTCCAAAAGAGATAGAAAGAAAAAATACAAATGATATGTCTCAAGAGACTCTCTCAAAACCATAAGTATAATGAAATCCCCCATGCTAGAGGCTTGAGACTCCGTAGCCCCCCCAAATGATATAACTCCAATGTCAATAAGCAAGCCAATGTGGCTCCAGTCTAAAAGAAACAAAGGTAGTGGCCAATAAGGATGAAACCCCTAAATGTAAGGCAAAGTCCTAGCTAATGCTCAAAAGAGAATGCATAAGAATTCTTAAATGGAATATCCAATGGAGGTGGAATAATAGGTGTGTTTAATTTTTCATTTGAGAGGAGATGTGTGTCCTTTAATATATCCTCAACAACTATAGTAGATGGCTCGATGAATGAAGTTGTAATAGTAGGCAATGTTGAAGAGTAATCATTTGCAATAGATGAAATATGAACAAGATGTGGTGGTGTAGAAGTTACAACACTGATCTCAGGAATAACACATAAGTTTAAGTGACCTAACTTCACCTCAGTAGTCTCTCGTGAAGAATGAAAGTGAGTCTCTGATAGTGGAGATGGTAGACCAAAATGAGAGAAAGAGTATGAGTGAGAATAATGATCAACAGTCCTTGTAGAAACAATATTTCCTATCTCACTATCTCTGATGCACATTAAATCTTGTGCAAACTCAATTGTCTTCCCTGTCCCACTATGTGTAATCTAATATATAGAGAGAAGGTTAGAGGAAAAAGATGGAACACATAGTACATCATGAAATGTACCATCATCAATGTCAACAAAACCTTTCCCACATATAGTCATAATAATTTTGTTCCCCATCAAAATGTGTGGAGTAGAAGCCTCAAAAGAAGAGAACAAATCCTAAGAAGATGTCATATGGTGTGAAGCAACTGAATCTAGTAACCATCTAGAAGAATGTGAAGTAGTAGTTGCACATAGTGCATGACCCTTTCCTATGTCTTTATTATCTAACTAAAATGATAATCATGAAGAAGATCTATGAGAAGTAGAAGGAATATCAATGTTGCTCTTTTGAAGGAGAGCTGTCAAATCTAAAACTTGATTGGCATAGCCATCTAACTTCTTCTCATATCAATGTGACTCGTCATGATTGGGATTATTACAACATGCACACTTAGGTCTTTCTAGCTTTGGTTTATCTCCCTTGGGAGGAGGTAGGCTTGATGTGATGTGAGGGCTAGAATCAATTTATGACTCTGTAGGATGTGAGTTATGTTTCGTCTCCTTCATCCCAGGAGATGACCAAGCTACCAATGCATTAATCTATGAGCCTATGAGAGAATCCAACTAAGAGAGCTTAGATTTCTCTCAAGTCAAATGATCACAAAAAAACTCAAAGGTTGGCATGGTAAATCTAGTACCCAAAGCATCCTTAGTGGAATAGAAGGAAGAAGAAAAAATCTGAAAGTTTCCATGAAACTTAGAAAGAATTAGGTAAATGCCCTCAATGTAAGTCTTGATTTTCCCACAACCCTACAATAAAGATTTATGTTATTTTAACTTCATTAAGAATTCCTCAATAGAAGGAAAAGAATATGGTATAAGAGAGTTAAGCTCTGCCTCAATTTGAAGTGCCCTAAACTCATTCACTATACCAAACAAGCTATCAAGCTTGGTCCACATAACTAGAGGGGTATTGCACCCATCAAGATGAAATTGTAGACTATCAGATACTTATAAAGAAATCAACCCCATTGCCTCATCCATCTTGTTCCTATGTTGCATGACCTCAAAAGGCCTATGCAAAATTAGTTGCATTGTGTCTAAACAAGACTACAACCCTTTTGATCAGAGAAGCTGTGTCATCAAGGACTTCCATTTGTGATAGTTATGAGGGGTTAGAAGTTCTAGAAAAGAAGAGGTCTCGATCATTGTTTTTATAAGGTGTTGGATTTTTTTTTGAATTTTTTTTGGTTTACTAATATAAATGATAGAAGTTACAATAATACAAAACACCCCCCATAATGCAAAAAACTAAACCCCAGTTGCTAGAAGGAATGTGTATACAAGAAAAGAGAAAAAATGCTTTAGTTTGAGAATCCCATGTACCTTTTAGAAGTAGTGATTAAAATAATAGATAATTTGGATAGTGCTCGAGCTTTTTGACGCTTTATTTAGATCAAAAAATGGAGCTAAAACAAGCAAGTTACACCCCCAAAAGATAGAAAGAATCATCTGACTTTGAGAAAAAAACAAGTATCAAACTAGACAAAAATCCAAAAAATACCTTCACCATCGTGTCCATCTTTGAATCATCTTTTTAACACTTCTTTCAGATCCAAAAAGATGCCTCTGTATGCTCAAGTTAGAGCCAAAATAATGATAGGGCCTTCATAGCAAAGAAAACAATTTCAAACCCCCACACAAATTGAAAAGGGGCTAATCAAAATAGACCTCGGTCACAACTAGGACCACAGGATAGGTAGAGGGGGCTAAATTCTAGCAAGTGGAGCAACTAGTGGTGGCAGGACTAAGACGACAATGCGGTGGTGTTTCCCGATAGAGGCGATGCCTAAGTAGCAAAGGAGGTAGTAGTTAGAGCGCCGTGGGCAGTGGTAGTGATCGGAGGGTAGACCATGAGAGCGGCTATGGTGGTTGACAATTTTGAAACTATGGGTCAGTTAACCCCACTTGGTTATCTAACCATTATAGTGGTTTATAATTTGCCACGTGGTTTAAATAAAAAACCATTTCATTTTTTAATTTTATTTTTGCAAAAATTATCACATGCACCTCATAATGCATGCTAGAGGTTGTATGACCCTGGTATGTAGAATTGTTTTTGCTTCCCTAGTCAACGTTGTCCAAAATTAATAAATTTTATATGAAAATAGGGGTTTTGACATCTTTTGAATCCAACCATGAGGTATGTTTGGCCTCAAAGTGTTTCAAAAATTAGAGACCCCCCTATTTTCATAGAAAATACCAAAAAATAGCCAGATCTATTCTATCAAACCCTCATTCTTTTTTTTTCTAAATTAGAATAAGCTACAATAGGTCAGACTCTAATATAATGAAGGATTTGAGCAATACAAATCCACAAAACCTGAAGAACACGTGGATGCAAGAACCTATTACAAAGAAGAAAAGACAAAGAAGAGGCAGGGATTTGGCTTTGAAAGTATGAAAAATACATTATCAAACTGAAAAGATGAATGAAATTTACAATTGATAAATTCTTATAGGAGGAGATCATAAAAACTAAAAGGGAAACCCTAAGAGGTAAATGGCATTTAATAATTACTAATTAATTATTAAATGGAAATGCAAGTGCATAAAGGGAAATCTTAAGAAGGGATTAAAGGTAATTTAATAAATGAAATGAAATTAACCATTTATTCTACAATATATAACTGTTGAAAATTGGCTATATGTAGTGATGTAACTATTTTCATTAATGGTAACACATGATGTTCATGTTGTAGAAAACCTTGGAAATAAAGATACTTAGCTTTTGATACTCAAAAAATTGTCTGAGTATGAAACTAGTTTACAACAATATTTGTTTTGATGTATAACTTGTTTATATGATGTTATTTGTGAGAGAAAGGTTAGATGGAGATAGTATACATGTTGATGATGATGTGTGTAACCTCAGACATCAATACAGATAGTATAGAAAAGAGATATTCACAATTTACCTGTGAACAAAACAACGAAATTAAAGGTAAAGGAATTATTTTATTTACAAAATAATTACTTGACCAATTAGGGCCGACATCCTAGATGTTTACTCTATGTTGGAAAAGTATATTGTGGTCCTAGCTAACCTAGTAGAAATTTGTAAAAAGGCACGGTGTTTATGCAAAGACATCTTGCAAATTCATTTGGAAGTGATGTGCAAATTATGTGGTTGAATGTGAAGTAATGTTATATGCGAATGCAAAGTTTTGTATCATATGCAAAAGTGATTTTTGTGATCCAAGATGGAGATAAGGTTAGAGATCAGTTGGAAAGAAGGTACAACATCTATATACTTGAGGATTAGTTACTTGTTTGGGCAATGATATCTTCTTGCATCCATTGTACTACAACTCCTAACAGGGTTGTAATCTCCTAATAGGGATTCAAAGTATCCTAACAGGGACTCCTATATACTGAGTGCTTTTTATAGAGCCCTAATAGGGTCCATTATCTAACAAGGAATATATATATCAGTATATCTTTGTGGGTATCATTCCCACTGGGGTTTTCCCTTGGCTAGGGTTTCCCTAGTTAACAAAATATGGTACTATGAGTTCTCTTTATGCATGGTTATTATTACTATTCAACATTAATTGTTTACTTTCTTATGCATGGTTCAAAGTAATAAATAATATCTAGTTAGCAAAAAAAGTTTGTAGAATATCAATTCACCCCCCCTCTTAGTATTCCCTATTTCTAACAATTGGCATCAGAGCACAGTTATTTAGAAGAGGCTTAACAAGTTGAGTAATATCCCTATGGATATGGAATAGTTGATGAAGAACCTTGAAGAGACACTTGAACAAATTGATCTTCTTACTAAAGAAAGAGATAAGATAAAAGATAGATATGAAGACTCCAAAGTATACATTACACAATTGAAGAACAAGATTGAACATCGCAAATCCAAGCATGAATCTACTGAATCTGAAACTAGTGATGATGAATATTCAAAACTAAAAATAGAGTACAAGATCTTGAAGCATGAATTGAATATTACCAATCTAAAGTTGAGTTTGAAAAATGATCCTAGAAAAGTTGAATCTGATTTGAAGATTGAAAATTCAGATCTTAGAACCAATCTAGAAAAGAAGACATCTAAGCTTGAAGCATTGAAAGTAGTTCATGAAGAACTTCAAAAGTACAACACTATTATAAAAGGTGAATTAACTCAGAGCAAGCTATAACTTGAAATGCTCTATACTAGTAGAGAAAATCTTGATGAATCAATTTCAATACAAATACCTACCTATGATAAGACTGGTCTTGGTTACCTATTTAACATGTCTGTAAAGAAACTTGAAAGTAGATTAGATCTAAAAGAAAAAGATAAATTTGATGATAAGATTGAATTTGGTTAATCCTTTGATAAATCCAAAGAAGTTGGACAAGAGAAATAAATTGAGAAATTGGTTGAACCTAAGAAAGTGGAATCTCCTAAGGAAACCATGTATGAATTTTGAGGTAAGTGTTTTTATGTAATGAAATAGGTCATATGAAAAGAGATTGTACAAATAAGTCGTTTAATCATGTTATGAGCTTTTATTGTCATAACTGTCATGGTATCAGTCATAAAGAAATTGATTGTAGGAAACCTAAATATGATAATGATAGAAGAAATAGTAGAATGTCTGGAAATACTAACCCTGTAGATAGAAGAAGATCTGATAAGAGGACATCAAGAGAAAGAAGAACTTATGAAGAATGAAAGTAGATCATGTTTTATAAGTGTAACAACTTTGGACACATAGCCTAGAATTGCCAAGCACCTATTGATCAACAAAATCCTAGAAGTAGAACCTTAGTATGTTAGTTATGCAACAACTTTGGATATACAACAAATTAATGCAAAATGGAGATAAGTAACAATGGAAGGAATTGCGAAAATGATAGAATGAATCATGAAAGAAATTTCAGAAATAGAAGCAACAATGGAGGAAACTTCAAAAATGACATAAGGAATCATGAAAGTAGCTCCTGAACTAAGAAAGATAATGAAGATCAAAAAAATGTAGTTAGCAAACTTTGAGAAGAACTCGATGAGGAATTTTTAAAGGGATTAAATATTTTTGAAGAAAAGTTAAATGATATCGAGATAGGAAAATTGAAGTCAACAATCGAGTTTGATTCAACCAAGTTGAATTAAGCTTGTTCATAGCACCAGAATTTGAAACTTCATTTATAGATTGAGCTATGAGTAGCAAGGTTAAGAGAATATGTATCTTGATGATTTTAGATTGTAGCTAAGCTCACTTGCAATTTGGAGCTTATAGAAACAAGTTACAAAGGAAATAAGAGTTATTGTTATAATAGAGAAAGTTTATTCTATGACAAAAGATGAAATCTATGTTTTCACATCAAATTTCATGGAGCAAATTTTTGTGGAGCATTTTTATGATGAAAGGAAGCTATGGTGAATCTCAGATAACATTTGAAGATTAGACATATGATCTTGAGTAGATATTTGATTTCAGAGTGAATTTAAATAACTTTTTCGATTTGGCAATGTATGCAATCAATGCAAGTTCTAGCTAGATAAATAGAGTATGAACTTGATTATTTCCACATTACAATTATCTCAGAAGCTTAGAACACTCAGAAGTGAATTGTCAAAGTGATTTCATGCAAAACCTTACTTCGAAAAAAGGTATTTTATCATTTTTTTGCATAGAAATCCTTTGATAAATTTATATTTGGTGTAATCATGAACATGTCAGTAGTTCAAAATGTTGAGAATGTTGAGAGACCCAAATTGAAGGTTGTTCCTATGAAACCCTTAGAGGAAAACCCTAATTCAACTTTATCAACAACTCTGAACAACATAGCTTACTTGGAAGACATAGGAAGCTACTTGTCTAGTAAGTTTGAAACTATTGGAAGTGAGTTTATGAACAAATATATGGAAATTGTTTTCAATCATGATATGACTGTGAAGCCCGGATATGAGCATCTGAAGGATTTAAACTTAGTCAGATATCACTTTTACCATGAACTTGATATTGAAGGGTGGACTCATATTATATTAAGCACAAGTCTTAATGGAAAAATTTGGATGGGAGAAGATGTAGTTGATATCTATGCTAACCTTATTCATGATGTTAATGGTCTTAGAAAACAAGGCAACGTACCCATTGGTGAGAAACTAGTTAAGAAAAAGGTAGAACTTAACACTAAGGTAGTTTATAATGGTAACGCAATGGTGATCAACACCATTAAACAACATGATGTGAGATTCTTGAGCAAAATCATTGCATATTCTTGTTGGTCTTAGAATGGTTTTGACATTTGAGTGTCAACAGACTTAACCAATTTCACTATACATGCCAAATACACTATGTATGCCGAGCTATAGTATGTGCCGAGCTAGTATTTCAATAGGTGCCGAGTGACTTCAGGTGCCAAGTAAGCAATAGATTTCGAGTCATAGTTGATGTCAAGGAAGTCAGAGTGCTTCATATGCTGAGTGAGCCAGAATCATACATGTGCTGAGCAAGATAGAATGTATAGGTGCCAAGCAAACCAGGATAGTATATGTGTTGAGCATCAATAGTCCAGTATGTGCTGAGTAACACATAATCAACATATGAGTTTGTGCCCTCACAAAAACTCAGATGTAAACCATTTTTGGAGCTGACATAGAAATATTTCAAAGGAAAACAATGATAAGAATGAATCTTGCATATTTCCTATGCAATCAACATACAACCAATTAGAAAAATGGAGTAGGCATGCAACCAATGAGAAAAATGCAAGGAATGAGTAGGAACTTAAGATTCAATATGGATTGTAGATCTATACCTAAACCTAAGTCTTTACAATCTTTAAAAGGAGGACAAAAACCCTATTATGTGTGTGGAAGAGAATAGTGTATGGAGAAACTATAGTGAAATTCAGTGTGAAGTGTGAAACACTTAGAGGAATAGAGTAGCAATTACACATCTAGTTGATTAGAATAGGACAAGGGATAAGAAAAAAGATTAGATCAAACAAGGGTCACATCAGAGAGAGCAAATCAAGTGCTTGAATCTAGCAATTGAAGATTGCATACTATCAAGTTTATTGTTCTAATACTTTCTTGTCATTGTATTAGATGTTGGAAATCCTATATTGATAGGTTAGCTTAACAACTAGGTGGGAGAACCTTTGGAGAAGGTGATTGAAAATCCTATTGAATTAGGTGGGTTTAATAGCCTATTGTAAATCCTTTGACATGGTGACACTTCATGTGAAGTGTTTGTAAATCCTTTAACCAGGTCACTATTGACATAGTATAAAGCCTTTAATAGGGCATGGCTTTAACATGGAAAACCATTAGAAGTGGTCAAACAATTATTGTTGTAGTAATTTTTGTGGGTATCATCCCCACCCCAGTTTTATCTTCTTATTCTTGGAGGGTTTCTGGGTCACCAAATTCCTAGTGTCATGTGTTGATGCATACTTTTATTTCATGTTTTCTTAAATATTTACATGCATGTAGTTTACTTCCAGTTATGTGTTGAAAAGGATTTAAAAGGATAAAAAATAGGTACTTTTGATTCACCCCCCCTCTCAGAAGTACTCTTCCCATTTTGAATATTCCAACAATTGGTATCAGAGCCTAGTTTCTCACAAGGAGAAGCCTAAAAACTTGGAGAAAAGGTCTGAATATGGAAGTTTTCAAACTTGGGAAGATCATAGACAATCAGGTGATTTATGTGCACCTCACTCTACACAAATTAGAAGAAGCCAAAGAAGAATTGAGAAAGTCCTTGAAAAGAAGGAAGGATATAGCCATAGCTGAAAATGACATACACTACAAGGAGATTGGTACTACACAAGTGTTTTCCAATGGAGATTCCAAGAAATTTGATGCAACAATAGTTGAATTGATGGAGAAAAATAGAGCAAAAGCTAAAGAAATTAGAATACTCAAGCTTGAACAAGAATCACAAGCCATAATGCTTTGTGAAATAACTAAACAAAAGAAGAAAGCCATTGAAGACAAGGTCAAGTTAGAAGATGAAAAGAGAAATCTTACCAATAGATTGGAGGAGTAGACAATTGAGTTTGAAAGAATCTCAAACATGCAGCTGGACACCTTGAGCTAGATGATGAATGCTCATCATGAACTAAACATGAAGGACATTGAGATATCCACTTTGAGAATACATAATGAACAATTGTAGAATGAGTTGAAGAGAGAAAAGGAGATAGTAGAGAGCTTCAAAAAATCAAGTGAAGCCATCAAGCACTTTGAACAATTGCTGAAATCACCAAGATCTAGCAATGACACTTCAGGACTTGGTTACACCAGCATTGAGCAAGGAGAATCATCCAAGATTGCAGAAGAAAGGAGTAACAAAGGTAAGAAAACTAAACCTACTTGTCATTTCTGTGGTATAATGGGACATACCTCTAATGTATGTAGGAGCAAGAATAGTCATCAACATGATAAGCCTAAAAATACAAGCTTTTGTCACAAGTGCAAAAAGTAAGGACATCAAGCACATGAATGTAGAATCAAGACCATGAAGGCACCAAGATTTGATGGTCACTGCTATGACTACAAAAAGTATGGACATAGAGATTTTGAGTGTAGATCAAAGCCTATGTGGACACCTAATCAACTTGCAAGGAGAAACAACCATGCACACCACCACAATTAGGATTACAATACTAGGCAAAGCTGTCATTACTATCAAGAGTATGGACACATTCCTAAAAATTGTATAAGGACACATTTTAAAGGAAATTATAGTGGATGGTTAAGCCAAACCACATGTTTTATTTTCTTGAAGATTGGACATATTAGCATGTATTGCCCAACAAGGGCCAAGGAACACAAGACAAAAGTCAACAAGGGTAATGAGAAAGTTGATGTGGAACACATAAGGACAGAGATGAAAAAGAAATGACAAAGAAAGAATGGATCAAGCACATCCAATGGAGGGATCACTTCCCCCAATAGGTCAAGTGATCACACTTCATCCAACTAAGCAAAAGAAAGATGTATGGGACTGGTATGCAAAGCTGTATCCTACATCAGTCCCAAAGAACAAAGGAGTACAACCAAGAAGAAATCAGCATGAGAAAATATGCCAAGACAAAATTTTGAAGAAGCTACTGAGTGACACTTGGATGACGAGAAAAGCTCCATTACATGCTGAGTTGCCAGTAGTGACCGAGTTGATAGTTGATGCTGAGTGAATGAAATTCAATGGATGCCAAGTTATGTTGAAACCTTCAAGTGCCAAGTTTATAGCTGTATGCATTATGCAATAAATGCTAGGTTTTGAATTGTATAAGGTTGAATTTCACTCATTTTTATGCCATTCGAACACAAAGAAAAGATGAGAAGAGTGAATAAGTGATCAAACAACAACCTAACAACCATTTGCACAAATTTCAATAGTAATTCAGTACCAATTTATTGATTTAAAGGTATTTATCAGGTGCTGAGCTATGCAGTGTTAAAAGTTTATTACATATTTAAACCCTAGTTTGGTAAAATGACATCAAGCTCCAAAAACCCTAAAGGAAAAGAGAGTCATGAGGTTCAATTAGTCAGCAACAAGGTCAAACAACCCAAATTCAAACCCATTCTCGAGGTTGCGTATAAGAATGACCCAACAGGTGCTTTATTCGTTATCCCATCCAAAGTAGTCATGGTGCAAGATGTGAGAAAGTGTTATAACTACAAAATTGGTGCCATAGGTGATCTTGAAATCTTCCAAGCCTATGAAAAATTATGTGATAAAAGGATAATGAAAAACAAATTCGAGATAGTTGAGAAAAATAGTTTGAAAAATGCCCTAGTTTTTCCCATGGTGTTTAAGACTGAATGGATTCTAATTGTTTTAAGTTGAATTTGTGATGGCTATCTATGGCTAGAGATAGGACCTATTAAGATTTTTAAAAGGATAGTACATAGAGTTATGAGATTCCCAATGCTAGATCAGCCAAAGTCCTTGAGAAGTGATAGAAGGGAGGCCATTGAGAAGAATACAGGAGCCAAATGGAACAATAGGGGAATGACCATTAATACTATAACAGAACCCCTACATGACTTTGTAGTTAGAGTGATTTCACACAAATTCTACCAATCAAGTAGATTGAACAATGTACCCTATATAGCTATTGATGTAGCTTACAAGATGGTAAAGAAAGATCATACCTATGATCTGGTAGAACTAATGCTTCAACAAATAAATGAAAATTTGGGAGCAATAAGAAGATCCAAGGGAACACAATGCAAATTTGGATCAGTATTAGTCTGCATATTCTTTTATGTGATGGAAGAATTCCCTTCAATTGGGAAGGTAAATTAGAATTCCAACAAGACTACAATCACACAAATCAATGATTTGATTGATCAGATGGGAGATAATTTTGAGGCTTAGATGACTAGCTATTTTGAGGACTTTAAGAAGTCCATGAAGCAGAGAATGAGAATACCAGTTTCATTGGTAGAGCAACATGTCAATGACATATGCTTTTTGGTTGACATTGACTACCCACATATTCAAGCTGTAGTGCCAAGAGTAAGATGGCTTAGGCCACTAGGTTATGAGTTGGATGTGGACCAAGCCTCAACTGCAATCACTATCCTACTTGTGGAAGATATTGAAAAAGCTGCCAAACCTTTTGGCACATATGATGTGGTCAAGTCAAGGGGTGAGATAGACTTGAAGACAACCTCTACTATCAAGAGGAAGGATAAATTAGTGAAGAAGATAAAGAAGAGATTTGGAGCAAACATTGAAGGAGAAACAGGTGGTGAAGAAGAAGAAGTAGAAGGAGAAAGTGAAGAAGAAGAAGAACAAGGGCAAGGGCCTATGGAGTTAACACAAGGCCAAGGAGAAGATAAGGAGGAGGGTGTTGACGAAGAAGAAGTCAAGGAAGCACCTACTCAAGCCGAGCAAAAGAAGAGAAAGGCTAAAACTCAGCCTATAGCTTAGCCAAAGGCCAAGAAGGCAGCAAAGCCCACTCAAGCAAAACCAAAGAAACTATAACAAGGGCTACTACAAGGTAAACAACACAAAAGGCCAAAGAGGAAGAAAAAGAGAAAAAGAAAACCACTGAACAACCTATAGAAGAGCCAAAGAAAAGAATAAAGTATGTGGCACATCCAAATACTGATGATGAGGAGAGAACAAAGTCAGAGGAACACAACCAATTTAGAGTGGTAAGCTATCCTCCTAAGTCTGCAATTGATAAACTTTGTGAAAATATTAGGAATGCAGATTTAAATGATTTAAAGACTCTTGATTTTAATAAGCTCAGTAGAGAAGAGAAAAATAAAGTAGAGGAATTTGTGTATGCCATTATGGTAGAATTCAAAAACACACCTCTAGAACTTGACAATACCATGCCCAAGGAACTGTATGAGATAGTTGAAAATAAATGGCATTATTGTCTAAAAATGGAGAAGGAGATTAGAGAATCTACTTTAGCCCAAGTGATGCCTAACCTAACAAAAGGTCAAATAACAAAGGCAAATAGAAAACATGGTGGAAAATTTACACCTAAGTATAGAGCCTTCAACATCCTACAAAACAAGATTGAGGATGTAGTGAATAAATCCACACAATTGTGGAAGTCAATTTACAAGGTGACTGATCACAAAGATGAAGAGGAAAATAAGGTAGAAGCTGGACCAAGGAGAAGGTAGAGGCAAAGGAAACAAACAAGCAAGAAGAAGAAAAGAAAGGTGAGGAAGAGAATAAAGAGAAAGAAGAGGAGGAATTAGCTAAGGGAGAAGACATGGCAACAGCTGAACAACAAGAGCAACAAGAGGAACAAAGTGTGCAAGACACACAAATGCCACCTCCTAGTCCTCCTCATGTAGTCATTACACCTACAGAATCTATAATAGTGAAGGATGTTACTAACACATCATGTCAAAACATCAATCTCTTAACTGCAGAGGATCTCTCCAAGATCCTTCGCCAATCTACTTTACAGGCACAGTTATGCACAAACCCTATATTAGTGAGTGTTGATGAGCTACAAAAGGTAGTAGTAGAAGCATAGAGAGAAAAGGTGAAACCACAAGAACCACCTTTCACCTATACAACTACTCGTACTAAAATTTTGATGCTTCCACCACCACCTCCACTAAGTGCAACAAGTGATACTGTTTAGATGCCAAGTGCAAAAAAAGGGGAAGACACAAGAACAAAAGGAAAAACTTCTTCATCTAATCCCACAGTATAGATAACAGGTACACCCCCAACAATTTTGATTGATCAAGGTAAATCAAAAGAGGAAAATGAGGAAACAAAAGATGTGGAGCAAGCTACAATCTAGACATTGATTAAATTACCAAAAATTGACACTCCTACACAAACTCTTCAAAAGTCGAGCACTGAAATGATATCATTGCAAGTCCAAACACCAGGCTCAAGCTCTACAAAGGTTTCTAGGATACTTCACTATGGAGATCCTAAGCTAGATGAGGAGATTATTATACCTCCTTATGACTCCAAGACCATAACCATTGAGTAGATAACTGAGATGCAAAATGCACTAGATAGGAGAAAAAGGTGGGAGATACTCAGAAAAGAGTATAAACACAAGCAATAATTGAATGACATTAAGGACATCTTCATGGATGCCTTCAACTTGTAGTCACTAGATAAATTAAAACCCAAAATGGAGCAACTATCATATATAGTTGACCAGGTGACCAATGAAGACCAGGATACTAATGCCAAACTCATGGAATGGTCAGAAAGAAAATTTAAAGGGAAGGTAAATGAAAAGATATTAGGTGATATAGCACTAGCACATGTAGAGTTGGCTAAGAAAATTGAAAAAGTCAAAACTATACTTAAGAACACTTTCTCATTGTACAAAAAACTGTGTGATTTTTCCAACTTCACACAAGAGACTAGCCAACATATATTGAGCTTGGAGAAAAATCTTAAGGTTTCTAGCATGCAGTTACACTTAAATCCAGCTGAAAGTGAGAAGCATTTTGCATAATTGCTTCACACTCAAAGGGAGTTAGCTGTACTTAGAATAGAGGAAGCCAATATAAAGGTAAAATTGATACAAATTCAATCCTCTATCACCCCACATTTGGAAGTCCTCCAAAAGGAACAATTATATGCAAAAACAATTCTAAAGAAAGATCCTAATATTTCTACACTTGATGGACTCATACACCTTGCTGTAGAGACTACCATTTAGCACAAATCACTAGACATTTCTTTGGAGAATTGGGATGCAACTCTAAAAATAATAATGGAGGTAAATAGTAACTTTTTGGCTAAGTATGGTATTACTCCTTAGAGCCCTTTGACATTAGTGTCAAAAAGGAGGAGATATATGTTTTAGGGGAGATATAAGGGAGATACAATATTTTGATGAAGATATAACTAAGGGGGATAATACTACAAATTTTGATTACATTCTTTCCTTCATTTTGAGAATAAAAAGGAAAGCTTGTAGATAGCCAAAAGGGGGAGATACAAAATTTTGACAATCTTATGGAAGATAGCTCTATTCCTTATAAGATCTGATACAAAATGTAGGAATTCCATAGCTCTGATAGATCATATATAGAACATAGGTACATAATACAGGAATAGGGCAAAAGATAAAGAGTATCAGGCACATCAGCACAAAATTTTGGCTTCAAGAATGAATAAGGCACAATCAACTTAGGGGGAGTTATAAGGTATATTGTTCCCTACAAAATTTTGAACAAATTTTGAAATTTTGCATATATGCCAAGCATAATGAAAAATATACTCATAAGGTCAGTTCAATAATGTACAGTTAAGTGTTTTTGACACTCATGTCAAAGGGGGAGATTGTTGGTCTCAGAATGGTTTTGATATTCGAGTGTCAACACACTTAACCAATTTCATTATACATGCCAAGTACACTATGTATGATGAGCTATAGTATGTGGCGAGCTAGTATTTCAATAGGTGCCAAGTGACTTCAACCGAGTAAGCAATAGGTGCTGAGTCACAGTTGATGCCGAGAAAGTCAAAGTGCTTCATATTCCAAGTGAGCTAGAATCATACATGTGTTGAGCAAGATAGAATGTATAGGTGCCGAGCAAACTGGGATAGTATATGTGTCAAGCACCAGTAGTCCAGTATGTGCCAAGTAACACAGAATCAACATATGAGTTATTGACCTCACAAACTCAGATGTAAACCATTTTTGGAGTTGACATAGAAAGATTTCAAAGGAAATAAAGGATAAGAATGAATCTTGTATATTTCCTATGCAATCAGCATGCAACCAATCAAAAAAATGGAGTAGGCAAGAAACCAATGAGAAAAATGCAAGGAATGAGTGGGAACTTAAGATTCAATATGGATCGTAGATCCATACCTAACCATAAGTCTTCACAATATTTAAAAGGAGGACAAAACCCCATTATGTGTGTGGAAGAGAACAATGTATGGAGAAACTATAGCAAAATTCAATATGAAGTGTGAAAGACTTAGAGGAACAGAGCAACAATTACACATCCAATTGATCAGAACAGGACAAGGGATAAGAACATAGATAAGATCAAGCAAGGGTCACATTAGAGAGAGTAGATCAAGTACCTGAATCTAGCAATTAAAGATTGCATACTATTAGGTTTATTGTTTTAATATTTTCTTGCCATTTTATTAGATGTTGGAAATCCTATATTGATAGGTTAGCTTAACAGCTAGGTGGGAGAACCTTTGGAGAAGGTGATTGAAAATCCTATTGAATTAGGTGGGTTTAAAAACCTATTGTAAATCCTTTAATAGGGTGACACTTCATGTAAAGTGTTTGTAAATCCTTTAACCAGGTCACTATTGACACAATATAAAGCCTTTAAGAGGGAAAGCCTTTAACAAGGCAAACAATTAGAAGTGGTCAAACAATTATTGCTGCAGTAATTTTTGTGGGTATCATCCCCACCCTAGTTTTACCTTTTTTATTCCTAAAGAGTTGCTGGGTCACCAAATTCCTGGTGTCATGTGTTGATGCATACTTTTATTTCATGTTTGCTTAAATGTTTACATGCATGCAGTTTACTTCAAGTTATGTGTTGAAAATGATTTAAAAGGATAAAAACTAGGTACTTCTGATTCACCCCCTGCTTAGAAGTACTATTCCCATTTTGAATATTCCAACAATTCTATTTGTGCAAGTTCTAAGAGTGATGAGTTGTCATCAAGATTTATTTATGAAACCTACAAGATTTGTGTTGAGAAGGAACATGTGAATTTAAGTGAAATTCTGAGAATACAACTCCTTGAGAATTTGGAGAAGATTAAGAGAACTAAGAATGGTGTATTCAAATTCTAGTCCATGATTAATCATATTTTCTTTCATGTACTTAAGATATTTCCATTTCTATCAGTCACAAATATTATGAGTAGTGAAAGATGCACTATGAATAAGATAAAAAATGTATGCAGAAGACATCCTATAGAGAGAATCTTGGATAGTGGTGATTTAATCACGAGGACATTTCATAATGAGATGAAATAAAGATTTAGAATTTCACCTGCAATTATTGACAGATTTAAGGATGATATATGTTTTATGGTGGATACAAACCTAACTTATATTGAAGCAGTAGAACCTCAGGAAACATTTCTTGATCCCTTAGGTTATGAGTTAAGTGATGATGTAGCTATTGGTTACATTGATTTAATGTCAAAATCTAAAATAGATCAAGCATCATACAGATTTGGAATGTATGAGGAGATAACTTAGTCAACTTACCAGACATCATTAAAGAAAGTATCTCATAAGAAGGTTGCAGCTATAATGGAGAAAGCACTATTTGAGGCTAGTATGTTAGAAGAAGAATCACAAGCAATTAGATAAACAATCTTTAGACTGAAACAAATTGGTGAACAAGGTGTAATGTATGTGACACCTTTGTCAGTTGGCCAAGCATCTAGTGTATCCATTTTAGAAACTCTCATAGAACAGAGAACCCTATATGCTACTGTATTAGCTGAGTAACGAAGTGGATCTAAAAGGTAGTCAAAGAGAGTTAAGCAACAAGCTACTGGACCAGAGAAAAGAAAGTAGATATTGTTGACAATTAAAGATTCCAATGAAGAAGAAGAAGAACAAGAGGAACAAGAAGACAAACAACTAGAGAAGGTTATTGTTTCCAAGTAACCAAAAGGTAAAACAAGACAACCCTGGAAATCAAAGATAGAGAAGATTAACACAACCATTATCAATGAAGGAAACTTTGTGTTAATGAATATGTTCTACTATTTGTACAATGACATTGAGAAAGAATATATTGATATTTCTACTATGAGATATATGATTCTTAATAACTTGAAATTTGAAGACATTAAAGGTTTTGTCAATCATAAACTCTATGACAAACTTATAATAAAGAAGGCACCAATTCAGGAAGAAGATATGGAACTTCAAAAATTGATGATAAGAACTATGTGCAAGACTAAAGATGAAGAAGAAATAAAGAAATTGATGGGTAAAATAGCACCCTATCTATAGAAAAAAATGAGGCCAATTCTATTTATGGGTGGTGATAAGAATGTACTAAGAATTGAAACTATTGCAGCTATCAATAAAATAATGATTGAGGTAAAGGCAGCTCCTACCACTATAGAGAAAATTTTGGAAGTATAAATAAGTGGTGATACTATGAAAATTGATCAAAAAAGTGTTACAATTGACATTGATGATGATCATTTCAAAATTTTTGATCAACCTAAACCCCATTCCATAGATATTCATAATCAATTGAGACTGATTGAAGAAGAAGAAAAGAAGAAAATTGGAGAAGCCACGTTGAAATTGTTTGAAGAGAAGAAGAAGAAAAAAGAAGAAGAAAAGAGGAGAGAAGAAGAAAAGGAGAAGAAGTTGGAAGAAGAAAAGAAAGAAGCAAAAAATAAATAAAAATAAAGAAAAGAAAGAGAGGAGAAGGAAGAAGAAGAGAGAAAATCAAAGAAGGCAACATAGAAGAAACACGAGGAAGATGAGGTGAAAGCATCTAGCTCATCCACTCCTATATCTCTTGTAGACCTTATAGGTGATGATGATGATCAATCTAACTTTATTTCAACTTTGAACAAGTTAATTGAGAAGAATATAATAGTCAAGAGTCCATAGAGAGCATTAAAGGAGGTACTTGATAGATTGTATAGCACTATCATAGCTAAACATATAGAAATAGACCCCAAACAAGCAATTGTAAAATCATTTGATGATGAGTTTGAAATTTTTTTGAATGTTGCTAAGTCTAAGGCTCAAATTTCATACGATGCTAATCTTTTTAGCACCATTTATGAAAACATTTAGAATAATTTGATGAGTCTTGATACTTGTATCAAGGAACTCTAAATATGTCAACAAGTTGGCAAGGTATTATACATCAAATATACTTTATCTCATAAGTTGATCAAAGATGTGGATAGTGAGATTCAAGGGAAGCTAAGTGAGCTAGAAGCTCTAACTAGTTAGATACAACAACCCTCTTGCAGAGTTGATGAGTTTGAAGGACAAGTTGTCGATGTTCACATAGAAATTAGGAAACTACAACTCAAAAAAGAGAAAGTTCTAAGAAGATTATTAGAATTTAGAGAGTCTATTGCTTTGAAGATATCAACCATTGAAAGATAGTTGGAGGAATGTGTCAAAGAAAAGGACACTTATGCCAATTTCACCTACTCCAACCTCAATGTAGTTGAGATTGCATCATATGCCTTATGTGCAATGCTCACTACTACCAAAGAAATAAAGGACACATGGGAGAAAGGTATGAAGAGTCTGAAGGAAAATTTTGATGATTGTATAAAGATAATAGCAGCTTGAGGCAGCAAGATAAAATTTTTGATAGTTTTTGCAAGTTTTGTTGACAATAGACAAACAATAGTTTTTGACATTTTTTGGACATTTTGACCTTTGTCATTGATGTCAAAGGGGGAGAAGATGTAGAAGAAAATTGTAGTAAGTTATGTATGTAGTAATCATATTGAAAGGGGGAGCATTTATAATACGAAGTATGTGTAATAGATGATAAGTATTGTAAGTTTTGATAAAGTTTTTTGTTACTTAGCTAATTTTCCTTACTTTGTTGCCATTAATGCCAAAGGGGGAGATTGTCAACAATTGGATATATGTAGTGATGTAATTATTGTAATTAATGGCAACACATGATGTACATGTTGTGAAAAACCTCAAAAATAAAGATACTTAGCTTTTGATACTTAGAAAATTATCTAAGTATGAAACTAGTTTACAATAGTATATTGTTTTGATGTATAACTTGTTTATATGATGTTATTTTTGAGAGCAAGGTTAGATGGAGATAGTATACATGTTGATGATGATGTCTATAACCTTAGACTTTAGTAAAGATAGTATCGAAAAGAGATATTCACAATTTACCTGTGAATAGAACAACAAAATTAAAGGTGAAGGAATTATTTTGTTTAACAAATAATTACTTGACCAATTAGGGCCAACATCCTAGATGTTTACTTTGAGTTGGAAAAGAATATTGTGGTCCTAGTTGATCTAGTAACAATTTGTGAAAAGGCATGGCATTTATGTAAAGACATATTGCAAATTCATTTGGAAGTGATGTGAAAATTATATGATTAAATGCGAAGTAATGTTATATGCGAATGTAGAGTTTTGTATCATATGCAGAAACAATTTTTGTGATCCAAGATCAAGATAATGTCAGAGATTAGCTAGAAAGAAGGTACAACATCTATATACTTGAGGATTAATTACTTTTTTGGGTAGTGAGATCTTCTTGTAATTGGAAGTGCATGTTTGGGTAGTGAGCTCTTCTTGCATCCATTGTACTACAACTCCTAATAGGGATTCAAGGTATCCTAACAGGGACTCCTATGTACTAAATGAATTTTATAGAGTCCTAATAAGGTCTATCCTCTAACAAGGAATGCATATATGAGTATATCTTCATGGGCATCATTCCCAATGAGGTTTCCCTTGGCCAGGGTTTTCCTAGTTAACAAAATATGTTGTTATGATTTCTCTTTATGCATGGTTATTATTACTGTTCAACATTACTTGATTACTTTCTTATGAATGCTTCAAAGTAATAAATCATATCTAGTTGGCAAATTTTTTTTGTAGAATATTGATTCACCCCCCCTCTCAGTATATTCCCCATTTCTAACAATAAGCTGCAATTACAAGCCTCAAGAGAAATGCATACCACATATACACCATGAAGCTTTGACTGCAAAAGATAATGTTAAATCTATAACCAATCCACTCTGAACATCTCACAGAAGTGAATCCATGTAGTATCAAGGACATCCATAATACATAAACCAATAACTTGCAAGAATAATTCTCATAACATGTCTCTAATACTCTCCCAAGTTCTCCACAACCAACAAAGGATAGAGATAAAGAAATAAGCATGTCATCTCTCACATGAAATAATTGAACACAAACCCATGATCATAAGATCCTATTGATATCTTTAGTTTTTTGTCTATTAGTGTCAAACACTTGGTCATATAGAAGGTAGAGTTGGTCGGTCATCACTACGACCGAGTCTCTCTATATAGGCTGAGTTATGTATTTGTGAGACTTGTAAATAATCTTGTATATGCCTAGCTCTATAGGAGTTGAGAAATTCTATGGTTGTCAAGTATACCTATGGAATCTGAGTTTAGTGAATACAGAGTAAAGTAGAGTAAGTTGATGTTGAGTCATGCAAAAGGAGTTGAGCTGGTTGAGGTCGAGTATTAACAGGTACAATAGTTATGATTGAGCATCATAAACAATATGTGTCGAGTAACATAGTTTGAACAAGAATGTTTGGACTGACACACACTTTTAGGTAAACCATTTTGTTTCAACATGTAAATGACATTTAATGATTGTAGAGTTTATTACAAAGCTTGTTACACATTTTGACATAGATCACTGATCTCTATGAAGGAAAGTTAACCAATCAGATTAAGAGGCTAAAAGGGAAGCATCTAGATCATTTATCTTATTTTAGAAGACTCTACAAATGTCTATTTTAGGGAAAATACAAACCTAATTCCAAAAAAGGGATGCAAAGTGTTGTGTGTGCTTATGCGAAGGAGTTGTGTTTTGGAGGCTGTAAGAGAAGTTATGAAGTAACAGAGTATGGTGACCGTGTGAATTAGTGAAGATAAGAGTAAATATATATCAGTAGAAGATCAAATCAGAGAGTGGAAAGAGAAGATCCATAATCAACATTATGAGTACACACTGAAGGATCAGGTACTGATACATTTTGGCAAGTGAATCAGAGTAAATCACTTAATAGAGTGGTCCTAACAAGCTTAAGTAAATCTCCTAACATAGTGCTTACTTTATTGTGAGATATAAATCCTTTAATCAAAGAAGACCTAACAATCTTTTAAAGCTCTCAATAGGGAAAACCCATCACTGGGTAGATCATTAGAAGTGATCACATTTGTAGCCCTAATAGGAAAACTTTGTTACTGTAGTAGTGAAGGTTTGTGGGTGTTGTCCCCACCCCAATTTTACCTTCAAACTTCGAGGGTTTCTGGATAACCAAAATCTTTTGTGTTATGTGTTTAATTTTAAGCTTATGTATGTGATGAATAGTTAATTTATTTCAGCATTTCAAGTTTAAGGGTATGTTATTCATAATCTAGATATGAGATGGAATAAGTGGTGAATATAGTTAAGTTGTTATTTGCTTTGAACATAAAAGTTTTAGTGATCTTGATTCACCCCCCTCTTAGTATCTTAGTTTCCCAATAAATTTCCAATAGTTGGTATTAGAGTTTTGTTCTCTTAGAAGAAGTTTAACCACTTGATAGTTGAGATATTGGAGATGGAGACTTACAAATTGGGAAAGACTATTGAGAATTAAATGATTGACATCAAGATCATACTATAGGAACTTGAAGTAGCAAGAGAGGAATTGAAGAAGTCCTTAAAGAATAAAAGAGAGATGGCTATCTAGTAGAATGACACACTTTATCAAGAACTGAATACTAAAGGAATGTTTGACAATGGAAATTCTAGTGAAAGTGATGCAACTCTAGCAGACCTATTGGAGAAGAACAACATTCTAAATGAAGAAGCCAAAGGATTAAAGAGAGAACATGAAATCCAATAAGGCTATGTGAGGTGAATAAATAAGAAATGAAAGTTGAAGAAGACAAAGTTATGGCAGAGGTGGACAAAAGACAAATGACCATCAGACTTGAAGAAAGGTCATTAGATGTACAAAAGCTTACAAACAATCAACTAGATATGATGAATCAAGTGCTACTTGTAAATCAATAACTAAATAAAAAAGACACGGAGATTGAAAATCTAAAATATAAAAGTGACCAATTGAGGAATGGGTTAAGATCTAAGAGGGAACTCTTGGGAAGGATGAACAGGCCTAGTTAAGCTATAAGATACTTTGTAGAACTAATGAGATCACCAAGAACACCTAGTGACACCTCTCGACTAGGACATATCAAGCACTAATTATCTACTAAAGAAGGAGAATCATCCAAGAGTGGAGAGAAAAGAAATGAAAATTCAAGGAACCAACCTACAAGCTATCATTGTGGAAAACTAGGACAAAAAACAAACATTTGTAGAAGCAAGAATGGTAAGAAAAATCCTTAGCCCAAGTTTATTGGTAACTATTCTAATTGCAAGAAACAAGGTCACCAAGCACATGAATGTAGATAAAAAGGTTAGCTGTACACGTATTGCACATAGATTTGAGGGATATTGCTACAATTTTCAAAAGTATGGACATAGAGAATAATAATATAGATCACAAGCAAATTTTGACTGGACACCCAAGAGGCAAGAAAATGCACCAAAGAAAGACAACTCCTACAATTGGGATTATAACACACGATATAGTTGTCATTATTATGAAGAGTATGGTCAAATTTTAGAAAACTACATAAGAACACATTTTAGAGGCAATTACAAGAAATGGTTGAATGTAAGAATAGTTTGTTTTAGTTGTCACAAGACTAGACATGTGAGCAAGAACTGTAGGACCTGAGCATCAACACCAAACAATGAACACATAAAGGGAAAAGGAAAAGTGTGTCATGTCCCCTTTTCAAATAATTAAAAAATAATAATCTTTGCTAAGGCAGGCAGGCCCAAGAAAGTGAAGTTTTGAAAAAAGGGGGTTAATCTTTGGAAACCGTTGGACTAATAAATGAAAATTATTATTAAAATATGTTTCATTAACCTCTCTTGGACGTGAGTTTTGGTTATGCCCTCTTTTAAGGGGTTTGGAGGCATTTTGGGCAGATTCCAGAACTTGACTTTTGCTCATTCTTTGTTATTCTTCAGAGGCTGCCAAACCTGTGGAGAAGGAGACCCAAGAACGGGAGTTTGCAGGTTTCCAGGGAGACCCAAGAATGGGAGTTTGCAAGTTTCCAAGAAGGCTAAGGATAGGAGTTTGAAGCCATTCCATGTGCATGCTCATACAGAGTTTTCCTTTGTGCTGAACAGTGCAGATTTGTGGGTTTTCGGGTGTGTTTTTCGTATGAGTTTGGTGTTTTTAGTTGAGTATTTCATATCAGTATTGGGTTTCTGCTGTATTTCAGACTTTAAGATGTTAAAATAGAGCTGAATATATGTATTGGGATGTGATTAAACTTCTGAGATAGATTATTAGTGTTTTTGTGGTGTTTTCGGGCAATTTTGTGTTAATTTTGGGAGCCCGATGAGCATAGTTTTTGTCCTACATTTGTGAACTATTGTGTAAAGGCTATACAGATCTAGAAATGTCATTTTGTAGGCTGTTATGCTGCTGAAATTTCTGTAAAAATGTCCATTTTCAGATTTATTAATAATTTGTGAAATTGTGAAGCTTTTGGCACTATTTTCAGCATACCCGATTTGGGGTTTCTTGAGAAATTTGGTGGATCTTTGTGATATTAGTTGTTTGATCTTAAAGATCTGATTAGAGGTGTGGAATATCATACAAAATCAGAAAAGGGACATTTCAAAGTGGATGTAGAAAAAACAAAGAAGGAGATGAATCAAATTTGGAAGAAGAAGGTAGAGGCTAGAAGTAGTGGAACAAGTGAAGCCAAGATCACCCAATCCAATGGAGAAAGTGATCACACTAACTCAAAATGATCAAGAAAGGTATGTAAGGAACTGCATATTCAAATGAGATATCATACATTAGTTCCTAACACAAATTGTGCCAAAGTTCATATTTTCATAAGTTAAGATGCATTAGGATAGATTTGTGGAAATAAATGAACAATGAAATCAATTACACTATTGAGTGTTGAGCATTAGTAATATAGTTAGTATTGACCAAGCATTGCAATATGGATTGAATACTTGCAATGATGGAGATGATGTGTTGGATGAGTTAAATGGTATTGACTGAGTTGTATAGTGGAGACTAAGTTAACAAAGGTGTAATGATGATTGAGACAACTAGATTCCAACTAACAAAGTACATATCATTTATGAGTGCCCTAATTTGAATGAATGAAGGTATATAGTACAAATTTGAATCTATTTCACACACCTTGCATTCAAATTTTGAGAGCCTGAGAAATTTGAGTAAAATGTGAAGCGATTCTAAAGGTAATTATGAACAAGTTTGTTGAAGCATGATCAAGTGTTGATTTCTAGCTATGCCAAGTTACTCAAGAAGCAAATCTCGAAACCCTAAACATAGAAATGAAATCTAGATCATTGTCAGCAATGAGGAATCAAGGTGAAGAGGTTAGTAATGTTCAATTGGTGAAGAATGACACTTGTCCTCCACCTAAATACTAAGCTATTCTAGAATTTTTTGTGAATGGAGATCCAATGGGTACATTATCACTGATACCATTTAGGGTTATCATGATACATGATGTACAAAGCTTCTATATGTATAAGATCAGTGAAGTTGGAGATTATGAGATTCAAATGGCATATAATAAATTATTTGATGGAGTATTAAAAAATGAATTCAAGATTTTGGAAAGGAAAGGGTTAACATAAGCCCTAGAGTTTTCAAGAAATTTCAAAATTGAATGGATTAAAGTAGTGTTGATTCAAATTCATGATATGGATTTATGGCTGGAGAATGGACCAATGAAAATTAGAAAGAAGATCATACATGTAGTCACAAGGTATCCCATATTTGATAAGAAGAAGACCATCTGATGCCAAAGCAAAGACATTGTTGAGCTAAACACTAAGGCTGAATGGAATGAATGTGGCATGCATTTTTCAAGTATTACTGATCCATTGATATATTTCTTTGTGAGAGTAATTGTACATAAATTTTATCAGTCAAGCCGACTGAACTGTGTGTCATACATGACAGTAGATCAAACTTGGAAGATTGTAATGAAAGACCATGAATATGATATTGCTGAGATCCAATGATTACAATTGGTAAAGAATTTTCTATCAATCAAGAAGGTGAAGAATTCAATGTGTAAGTTTGGATCATTGATAATATGCATCTTCTTTTATGTTCAAATTTATTTTCCTATTGTTGGTAATGTTGTGTGGGAGCAAGGAAAACTTGCTACTAGATAGATAAGTGTGTTGGAAATATAGGATAGGCTAGGTTACTGAGAGGGGAGGGGTGAATCAAGAACCAATAAAACTTAATCTTATTTCACCAATTAATCCTTTATATATATTTTGATCTAATTGCATGTATGAATAACTGAAAGCATTAAAACATTCATAACACTTTGACACAAGATATGGTGACCTAGAAACCTTCCAAATAGGAATTTAAATTGGGTTGGAGATGATACCCACAAGATTTAGTACTATAGTATAAAGTTGGCTGGTTAAGGCTTATAATTGATCACTTTTCATGATCTGCCCTGTTAGGAGCAATAAGGACTGCTAGGTCCATCTTGCTAAAGGATTTACAAAATATACAATTAAGTATATACTTGGTTAAGAGATTTGCAAAAGACTGTTAAGTCTACCTTGTGAAAGGATTTAACTGTTCCAACTATTAGGATGCACTAGTGGCTGATCTCTAATCTCCAACTCTAATTTATTGGTTGAGATTCCTTTGTAGTGTAACGATCACCTTGCTATGATAGATAAATCTTTGTTGCTCCTTATACTACTTATAGCCTTTTTACTTCACACTTATGCTCTTATTGTGTCTCATACATCTTATTCTCATTATTTGGATATGATACAATATATTACATATATATCAATCCAAAATATAATACATCAAAGTCGGCTATAATACAACTTTCACCAAAATACACAAAGTCATCTCAACTACTGGTACTTGGGTTCTAAAAAAAAACTCGGTGAGGTTTTGATACTTAGCAACCATTGTCAGCACTAAACATCATCATGCTCTTAGTAGACATAGAAGCTCAATTCATACTAATCACTTCCAAGTAGTTTGAACTTGGTCAACACTAGTGATTCGGTGAATATTGTGAAACTTGACATATAAACTAAATCACTTGGTTAATGCTTTCTAGCTCAATCAACACTTGATTCACATTACTAATGTTGTAAACTTAGTAAATAATGGAAACTATGGTTTGCGCTATGCAACTCAGTAATCACTATGAAGCTCGGTTTGCACTGATATTCAATAACTCGACAGATATTGCTCAATGCAAATTGAATACTAATTCTAGAACTCAGTAACAACTATAGAACTCGGTAGAAATTGGTTACCACTATAATTTGCAAGATAAGCTTGGTAGCTGCTAACCATTTTGACTAAGTATGAGTCACTAACAAACAAACTTGACCATAATATCAACAATCTCCCCCTTTGGCATTAGTAACAAAAACACATATCAATAAAAAATTGAATTCTCAAAATTTCAAGTTCAAAACAATCTTTAGGCTCCATCCTATGTCTTTAACTCGATAACATACTCTGTTTTTGGGATTTTTCAAAATTTCTTTTATAAGAGATGTTTTCTAATTAACTGTACATGAATATTACACTGCTCCCCCATACATATATCATATATCATACTTTACTTACTATATACATATAATTCATATCTTAATCTTCTCCCCTTTTATATCACATATTCTCCCCTTTATATATCACATCTACTATTACATCTTCTCTCCCTTTTTGACATAAATGCCAAAGGTGTATGCTACATGGTAATGCCAAAATATGACAAGAAGTTAGAATGTACCTTCAAAATTAATGCCATTGTATTGTCCCAATTTCCTTGTAACACCTTTCTTGCATGCAATGCAATCTATACTTCTGCTGATAATTCCATCATGTGATTAGCTATGGAGAAGTTATTATCATGGATGAGAGTTTTGGAATGTGCAATGTGTTTCTACAATGCATCCATGTTTGAGAGAATCATGCCTTGGATGTCTACAAGTGTGGCCCTGATCTTAGCCTCTTCCCTTAGTAACTATGCTTGCATATTAGTCAAAAATCTGATCTTTGAGTAGTGAGCAGAACTGTAGCTTGGGTCAAGTGACAAATGATGTGCACTTGCCTTCAAGCCTTCATCTATCTTAGATAATTTATCTTTGATTTCTTGAGTGAAGATAGATGTATCACATAACTTTCTAACTAATGAAGTGACATTATTTGTAGAGGTTTCCAATGAACTAAGAATAGTAGACAATTCTACTTGATGTATAGCAATTTTCTATGCAACATGTTCCAATACTTTGTTTTCAAATTTCTTCTTTGCTCTTTGTAATAACTTATCTTGTCCATTCAGATCTTCAGTAAATTTATGAACAACTTCTACTAATTGAACCAAAATAGGTTGAGTACTATCAATCTTGGTACTTAGTGCATTTGCAAATATGTTATTTACATCTTCTATCACTTGATTTTCTCTTCTTTTCTCTTCTCTAAGCTTCTACTACTTAGATTTCTTCTATAATAGTTCACCTATAATGTTCATTTGATTAGGATTTAGAGTAGAGATATCCCAATTTAGGATAACTATATACTCATCAAGATTAATGTCTTCTTCTTTACCTTTATCTTTGTTTAAAACTTTTGTAGTCAATTGAGGCTTGCTCTCAACTATCATTGTACTTATTATTTTCATACTAGGAATTGTAACAATAGTAGAAATAGAAGGACTAGAAAAAAAAGTGGATATTGCATTGACAATAGAACTACCTAGTTGCTATGTAGCCAAATTTGATGATGGAGGAAGCACTAGCTGCTTGGTAGATGAAGTACTGATCACTTCTACCAATATAGTACTCAGCTGAATAGGTGCAGAGATTGGTTGGGTGCATGGTTTTGTAGTGGTTTCCACAACAAAATCGACATAAGCTTTCTCTGAGCTTGATGGTGTTAAAGCTTTGCTCAGAGAGTGAGGAAATGAGGCCATAATTGCTATTGCAATTTTCTCTAGGTTGGTCTCCTCTATACTTTGAATCTCAGGGAGATTCTCCTTGATAGCTTCCTATTCTTGTTCCTCATCATCTTGATTTACATCATCTGCTTCTATATCTTCTACATCATTATTGTCATCTTCATCATCAATGTTACTAACATGAACAAAAAATCACTTTGTTGATGAAGTTTGTAGATATTATTCCATGTAGTTGTAGCTATCTTCACCACATGTTCAATTTCATTAACCAATATCATGCAAGTGTTGAATTTTAGAGTGAGTTTTTTTACATTTTTCTTAAAGGATTCTTCCACCTCTTTATCACTAAGACTCAATATGAGCTGCCTTAGAGTCTGTTCAAATATATCTTTTGCAATTTTCCTAGCATTTTCCCATCTAGGCTTGATCCTTTCCATAAGCTCATTGGAAATTTGTTGTACAAGTTGATCAGATGAGTATTTCTGTTTACCTAGTTTTGACATTATCACGTCTTTGACTTGCTTCTTCTCATTGCATTCCTAGTCTCATATTTGATAGATTTGAAATTTTCCATGCCAACTCTTGCATCAATCTCTTTTAATTTTTCCTAAAATGTAGGTGGAGGCCTTTTGAAAATAATATCCTCTACATATTCTTTACCTAATTTCAATTTATTCCTAGATTTGGATGCTCTTTCTGTAAATATTGTAGTATATGACTTTGTAGGTTTGGTTATTATAACCTTACCCTTTTTCTTGATTAACTCTACTTCTTTAGATTTTATTTCATCTACCTCATCTTCTACATCATCTTCTTCAACATCATATCCTTTTACTTTTGTTAATAGGAGAGTAGAACTTTCTTGCCTCAATTTTTCTATCCTCTTCTTTCCTTTGCTGACTGCTTGAGAAAGCTTAATTTCAAGTTTTATTCTTGCTTTGGCTTCACCATAAGTACCAAAAAATGTGGCCTTGGGATCTATAGGTTCATTCAATAGTGCCTCAATGATATCCTTAGTGTCATCAATGTTAACCTCATAGCTTAGAGGCGTAACCCACACTAACCTAGGTTTGACTGCATGAATGTACACTTTGTCATAGTTTACCATGAAACAAGCATCATCCTTGCAATCTTCTACAAGTTTCTTAGGAATTCTTAATCTGCTATTCATCTTTTCCTTGAATGAATCAAAGTAATTGTCCATCATACTAACAAATTTCTCACCTATCTCTGTTATATATTCATTAATCTAATATAATGCTGGTACACCTTTTCTCCATATGACTAAACCTTTTGAAGGAAAAAACTTTTGCACAAAGAGGAATAGACAAGTCAAGAGTGAACCAAACTTACATGAGTTATTCTTTGAAGTCCTAATGTGCTCCATGTTCTTGTTGAATTGATTAAACATTATTTCAGCAATGTTAAAGGACATGTTGTTCTTCACCACCTTGAAAGCCAGATCAACTGCCTCATGTTACACACTATTGAGATGATTAGAGTTATAGATTTTATGAGCTATTACATGAATTCTAAGTTTTAGCTCCATGTCAGTTGCACTATTGATCTTCATGCCTCTTCCATCCCACTCAACAGGAGTTTTTCTTTATAGTTCTACCTAACTTAGGGTTTTGGTAGACTTTGCCTTGATCAACATTGGGAGCTCTATGATTCGATGAATCATTTTCTTTGTTATTTAAATAGGCTACTCTAACCGTAGCTACCTATTGTGTACATGGCTAAGGATGAACCTTATCCATTTTATCTAAAAATCTTGGGGCATATGTGGAATGTGTGTTAAACCCTCAGACTCCAAATGTTGATGCTCGAGTTTCAATGCACCATTCACACATAGATTTTCCAGAGTCTCATCCATCTCTAGGGTTCCAATATCTTGAATCAAATATAAAAAATGTGAACAAATATCATTGACAAGTAATGCCTCTGGTGGATTCCGTGACTAAGCTCTAGTTGGATCAAGTGCTTTTGTAATTGCCAGACTCAATTTGAAGTATGGTGCCTTCCAATCGACTCCTCAAACCAACATCTCAAATCCTTTCTTATTTTTGCTCCTGGAGGATGCCATGCTTGGTAGGGTTTAAGAAAACATGAAACTCTTTCAACAATAAACACATAGATTGCTTGGAAGCACAAAAATCACTCTTTACAAATAGCTCTTTGAGAAATTCATGGTGATAAATGAATTCAATTCCCTTCCTTTCAGTGATAACTTTAAGAAACCCCTCTCGAAAAAAATGCCTAAAATGCTGGTGAATCCAACATTCTGTGGGCAAGAAAATTTTAATGTCGAGGGCGATTTTTTTGTTCCATATAGGGAAATAGAATATTATATGGTGGCAATTTTTGTCTTGCCCTAGCAAAAATCATTTTAAATGCTGTGAATTAATATTTTTTTTGTCCGATGGATAAATAAATGATGGCTATTTTTTTCGTTGCCAAAAATGAATTAATAATGTCAGAGGCAAATTCCTTGTTTTGTAGGAAAATGAATAATAATGGTCTTGGCTAATCTTGAGTGGTAAACTAAAAAATTGTTTAATCTGAAAGCAAAATTTGCACATGTATTGGCTAGTAAGTGTATTGACTACTAAGTAGTCACTTCAAGTATCAACTTGTATATTGTCTTAGGTGTGTTATTAATAATGTCGTTTATGTTAGTGTCACTATTACCAAGTTGGCTACCATCACTTTTATATTGTTAATAGTAAATATAATAGTTTTATTGACTGTTGATTAGTTGGAGATCAACAATAGAAGATGCATCTCGGGGCCACTCGCTTGAAAAGACCTAGAGTCACACGTAATTCTTCAGAATGGAGACACATGGAAAGGTTTGCATTCAAATCATTACTCAATGACATGCACTATCAATTGTCTGATATTAATGCCAGTACATTTCGACATTTCACACACTTGAAAATTAATAGGAATACCAAAAATTAAGATATGAAAGATCACAAACACCAAAGAATTAAATGCAACTGCCATTAAATAACCTCTTCAATTCCTCTTTCATTATCATTTCTCATATTCTTCAATCTAAATTCAGTTTGCAGAATTTCTTGAATCTTAGTCATGGATACGCCAATTAACCTCAAATGCACTACAATGGCTCTAGAAAAGCCCTTTCTAGGCACGATTCCTAACAATGTCCTTGCCATGGTTTGCAAGGTGGATGGCCAAAATCCTTTTATCCACCATGCTATATTCATGGTACTCGGCCATAAATTCTTGAGAAATGATAAGAGGTACTGTGTGTCCATGGATATTACCTTTCACTTCCTTGTGTCTCTTTTTGACCTTGGAGGTAGTCAAATAGATATGTTGATGCTTTTGTGTAACATTTTTAAGGAAGCATTTTTAGAAGATGATGTAAAAATTCTTGTATTGGTCGAGTAGATATCGAGGCCAAGCATTGGCATCCCATTTGCAGATGTAGTAGACAAGTGCTGGGAGGAAGGCATAGGGTGCATTATACATAAGCATCCTTTCTTACTCAACATGAACAAATGGCAATTGACTCGCCATCGGAAGTGGGTGCAACTCGAAAGGGATTTCCTGTAGAAATGGTTGTTGTTAGATTATGTCAGTGAGGCTGACTTCACATGGCTAGACAAGTTCAACAACATCATCTTCTCCAACAGATTCTTCACAGATAGACTTGAAGACCTTTCTAATTAAAGGCTTCAAGCCCTCGGCCCCTTAGCCCGCTCATGCTTCCAGCCTCCCTAGTTCCCTGGTTCCCTATTCCCTTAGCCTTGTTTTCGAATATTGTTTCCTAAGTCCTTGCCCGTTGCCCTTAGGGAAAATAAATATTTTAAAGATATCTGTATTTTTCTTTAGATTGGGCCTTGCCTTTTTTCATAAATTATAAAATAGTAAAACCAGGCTGATTTAATCAGCTATTTTGAATATCTATGTTATGAATTAGTACTATGTACTTTGTACAGTCTAAAATATTATCAATGAAAACAATAGTTTTTGGCTTCTCAAATCGTTGTTCTTGTTAGTCTACGACTTTGTAAGTTTTTTTTTGGCATCTTGATTCTCAATGCACTGTTGAAATGTTACTGTTAGTCTGCGACTTTGTTAAAAATAGTTAACTGTTAATAATTAACTATTTTTGTTTAATCTGATTGGTTAAAACAAATGGAGCTTCAAGAAAAACTAAAGATTAATAGATTATAACCTTAACAAAGTTAAACACAATTTTGATAATTTATGTGTCAAATTTTTATTTCATACCTATCTTGTCACCTATTCCTAACTTTTTTTTCATTATGAAATCTTTTAATTAATGAAAAATAATTTATAAACAATTATAACAATTTTCAATATATGCTAAATTTTAATAATTTATAGATATTTTAACTGTATTATATTTTAAGTTTGAAACTAAATAATAAATATGAATAAAAATATAGCATTTGCAATTATATTTTTAAATTGTAATTCTTTTATTTACATTTAACTATTGTCATTATTATTATTTCATGATGTCTTGCACCAAATTTATTTTATAAAATTTAATATATCTTCATTGAATTTTTCATATCATCTTTACAATAAAAAGCTTATGATAGAAAAGAAAATCAATTTTGTAATAAAAAATAATATTTTATTTATATATATTAAAACTATTATAATAATAATTTTTTTGATCGATAATAGGTTTGATTTTATTAATATTATAATAATAATTACATCATGATTATAAGGTCCTTAATTCTTTTTAAAGGAACATCCTTTACAAAAAGATATATCACCTACAAGTATACATTCTAAAAACAAAAAGCCTCTGGTAGGTTGATTTTCTTGAAAGCCATCACTCCTTTCTAAAAAAGACCTCTCCTAGCCTCCTAGGTCATCGTCCGACTAATCCTCGAAGCTCCCAAAAAACACAATCATTGATTCGTTCTACTGCAACATCCTTGCCGATCATTTTCTTTTAAGAAAATTTTGTGGAATGGTGGCCACCTTCTTCTGTTCCATGTGGGCCAAGATTGCACATTTGAGCGCATGCCATGCATGGCGATGCTCATTTGTGTAAGCTTCTTGATCTATCTATCCACATGGCTAGATTACGAAGGGAAAAATCTATTTTTCAACACCTTCTTCCTCATTTGCATATCCTTCATTAAAATCAAACGCCCATCCTAGATGTGCCCATTCTAGTAACACATCCAAGTTTGGAATTAGAGCTTCCTCAAAAAGCTCTCTCGTTACCCATGCCATAATTTTCTCATGGTTTGCAACATGCAAACCCTACGCCATTATCATTGCTACTATATCCACTTGAACCTTCCAACGGTGGTCAGCTTCATGGAAAAATGACCCTAATGTCTCCTGCATAGCTTGAATCACTGCCTCCAAAGGACATTTCACCATTTTCTTCAACTTGTGATCCACCACACTCCCAAGCAATATTTTTTCTTGCTTTGAAGTTTTAAAAGTGAAGGTCAGCTCGATTAGACTTGCACTAGAATGCCATCGATATGCAAACTTATGGATTGAAATAATGTTTCCTTTGAATCCTTCCTTATTTTAAAGATTCTGCCCGAAATTCCAACCATTGGATAAAAGAAGGATCGACGGCTTGAGATGAATTTCAGACCAATTTGGAGAATGCTTTTTCCTGTGCCTAGATTCATCCATAATTGTGACACGTGTTCGATCATTGCCAATCAGAAGACTCGGTTAATATTATTAATAATTATGTTTATAAACAATTATCACAATTATCAATATATGTTAATAATTTATAAATAATTAAACTATATTATATTTTTATTTTGAAACTAAATAATAAATATGAATAAAAATTTAACATTTGTAATTATTTTTGAAAATTTTATTTAAATTAAACTATTGTCATTATAATTTATTAATAATTATTAGTACTTGTCAATAGCTACTAGGCTTAGGGCTAAGAGCTAAATATTTTATTTTCAATGTGATTCATTAACATTAATATTTTTATTTTTTAATGTAAGTGCATTGGTTTATATTTTATATTATAATAATATTTTTTTTTAATAAATTATAATACGTTTTTTGTCATTCAATTAAAAATAATATTACTTATAATATATAATCATTTAAGATTTATTATTATTATAAAAATATTATTATTTTATTTATAATTATTTATTATATAATAGAACATATAATATAATTATTGATAATATAATATAATTATAACCATATGATATATATGTAATAGAACATATATATCAATGATTATATAAAATATTTAAGAATAAAATTTAAATTTAAATTAACATCATTACAAAAAAATATAATTATATTACATTTTTATTAATTAAAATATTTTATATATTAAAACAAATTTATTAAATTTAAATTAGATTTATATAAAAACTAAAGGCAAGTACTAGTGGCACTTGTTTCATATCTTGCACTAATTTTATTTTATAAAATTTAATATATCTTTATTGAATATCAATAATTAAATTAACCCGAAATCAGGGCATGTGTACTACAAGATTCAACCCAAAAATTGAAATTCCAACCATTGAGTAAAAAAAAGATCGATGGTCTGAGATGAATTTCGGGCCGATTTGAGGAATGCTTTCCCAATTGCCTAGATTCATCTAGAATTGTGACACATGTCCTTAACAAGTGTCATGATTGATGGACGTGTGCCTCAATTCTGGACGATTCTTGACAATAGTGATATCGCTCCACAAATTCACCTGAAAATCATATCAAATCATTGATTATTAATTAATTAATTTAAAATAAACAAATTTATTCAAATGTATATCAATGTAATACATTTTTTCTTTTTAAAATTTTTTATTATTGTTATGTAAATTACTAAATTATTGAGACTCTTGACTTTTTATGTTGTTTACATGTACATTGTACATACCATTAATAAAGTACTTAAAATCATTAATTACTTAATACTTTCTTTTTAACTATTAACCCTACCCTGTACGTTCATTGTTTTTAGAGTCCGATACGATAGGGTTTTCAAATTTCAAATTTTTTTAGATTGGCAGAATTCCATTTTGTGTTCTGAAGACTAAAAGTGTGAAACTTGAGTATCCGACGACAACACCAATTAATAATTATCCAATCTCGATTGTGGGTATTTATTTTTTAAAATTTTTTTTCATTGCAATTTGTAGCAATAGAAATCTTGATTTTAACTATCTTAGGTTTACACTTTACAATTATTTTAAATAGGGTCTGAAGAAGAATTTTGTGTAATAACTAGTAGCAGGCATGGGCAAAACAAAGTCAAAATCCTCTCGTACGAGTGCAAATAGAAAGGAAAATAAACACATTATAAAACTCAGGCAAATGCTACAAACCCTAGGTTTCACTGATGAATGTCATGATATTTTTGATCATGTTGTCCATGGAGAGTTAGGAATCACGAGAATTAGACATTCATTGTTTAGTAAGTGGAAAGATCCACAGAAGGGGAGAATTTATTACAAATATAACAACAGTATTCATGCAAATACAAATAAACTAGCTGCTTTGGTTACTGAATTAGCAAACTTCACTATACCCAAAGTATTCCCTTGCCCTAAAATTGTAATGTTATGCTCTCAGAATTATGATAAAAATAGAAAGGCAATTGTAAACCAAAACACTCAAGAGAAAATTTTATCTGTAACTAAGAGTGAATTTTTCACTCTATTAGACCTAGGGCTAGGGTTTACAATAGAAAGCTCTAACGAGCACATTGACTTGGATAAACTAGCATAGGCTTATGACAAATTGGAAAGAGTTTTTCAAAATTAATTTATTAGGGGTTTAATAAACTCAGAGTCCTCTACTAGTGTTAGATTGGACATAGACCATAAGCCTCCTTATTAGTATGACATTTTTGTGCCATGGGTTCAGAATACTATTTCTTTGTTATCATTTTATCTGGGATTGGATAGTAACAAGGAAGTGAGGGCCAGTGTTCTTGAAATTATTTATAATAGCCAATGTTCTTGCAATGATTTATAATATCGATTGTCAAGGTCAGTCAATTGAGATGGTAGATGTAAGATATAATTTTGTTCAACACATTGTTGAATCTACGCAACAACAATTATTGATGATTAAAAAAGTACAACTATAGGCAAGATGAAGACATTTAGGTTCACAAGTTACTTGTGCTACCTTCTTTTAGAAAATTATCCCCCAATATTTGAGACAGAGAACAACAAGCTTGATATTGAGGTCTATAAGTTTGATGAGAAAACCCAAAAGAAACTAGAGACTCAAAGTCCAGTATGTGAGGATGATTGCTATAAATAAAAACTACAACCATTTTTTAGACTTCTTTTTGGCACCTATTTACCAAAAAATCACAGGCACTTCGATGCCCAGATTGCTTGTGTCTTGTAAATATTGCATTCAACTAGGAAGTCATATTCAATTAGCTGAATAGTTCTTCATGGAAGAGTACACTATTTTAAGGTTTTACGATTTAGTGGTTGAACCTTGCAAACTTCCAATGCATGTTACATAAATGGTTTTTACACTGGAATATGTATGGCAGATGGAGAGTGCACATGAAATTTTTAGTGGACAACAAAAGAAAATGATATTTCCTTCCTTGCCTTTTGCAATTGGAGGCCTCACATTTGAAAGAAAGGCTTTCAAAGTGGCAAATGAATTGGTAACTTTTTTTGGCTTTGATTTTGTCAGTCACTGGAATTATGATCCACTAAACATAATAAAAATGAGACTTATTACCAATGGGAACTCTGCAAGCAAATATCAACATCAGGAGATATCATTGATAGTAAAGTTAAAAAATAAGGATTCGTGGGATGAGGTTAAGAAAGAGATGGAGAAACATGCAACAGAGAATAATATTTCAATGCAAGAATTGTCATCCCAAATTATGACATTGCATAAATCAAAGCCTTTGACATACTTAAATTTCTACAAGAAAGCATCTGAACCTTCTAAGAGGTCTATGCAAAAAGAAATTAAAGAGGCATGCACAGTTGAAATGTGGCGTCAAATCAAGATGACTGATTTTTGAAAAATGAGGCAAAATTTGGGTGAACCGCTGACATCAGCTAGTTTTGATGAAATTAAGGAGGATGAACTTTTTAGCAATTATTGAAATAAAGAGCATCCAACTGTACTATATGATTTTGGTAGTGATAGTGATAATGAAAGGCAAAAGGACCTTGAGTTTAATGCTGACATTCAAGGTATTTAGGATTCCAGGTCAACCAGGGGCAGAGATATTGTTAAACTTCAAATGAGTGATTCTGTTAAACAAATATATAGTAAAGGAGCAACTATGATACAAAAATGGGTTATGCAGGTATAGGACCCATTGGTGCAAGTGGTGAAGAGATTTGGAATCTAGTTCTAGTACCAAACCCACCCAAAAGAGGATGTAATCTAATCATTGGACTCTCTAAGAATGAAGATGATTCATCTAGAAAGGGAAACAAATATTATGCCTCTACTTTTGAAGGTCATCCCAAAACATTATTTGTTAAATCTTCAAATCTAGTTGTAGAGTATCCCACTGGCACTGGCACTGGCACTAGCATGGATGAACCTTGTGCAAAAAAGCAAAGAATTATGACAATTACACCGCCAACAATGTTAGTGGTTACTTGACCAATGTATGCACTAGTAGCTTCTGTACAAAACTTAAAAAATAGTCCTAAAATGCCAGGATTTGGAATGGGCCATCTTCAGTCTGTTGGCAATCCTCAAAATACAATTGTAGGTGGATTAAGTTTAAGTGAAGTTGGAGGAGCATATAATGGTAAAACTAATAATTCACCTTTCAAACACTCAATCGTGTCAGCAAACCCATATTTTAGTTTGAATGAGTTTGTATCAAAGTTTGAACATACAAGTGAAAGAAATAAGAAAATTATGAAGACTTTGAAAAGTGATGCAGTTGTTGAATGTTAGGGATCTACTAACATAATATTTCCAACATATGATCCAAACAATGAAATGATGAACTTCATGGCTGTTATGCCCCTGGGTGGAGATAATAATCCACCATAACATGTAATAAATCCTAATGATATACAAGTTACCAGTCTTCAAATGGATTTTTCAAAAGTGAAAAATATTAACAAAATCAATATATCAAAAGAGAGCAACAAAATGGTCTACTCTACACTTCTAAAAGTAGAGAAGGAAAAAAGAAGGCTTACAAAACAAATATAAAAGTTACAGGTAGACCTTGATAATGAGAAGGTGAAGGAGAAAGCAATAGACAATAGGTTCAAAGAATTACAAAATAGGATAAAGAAATCTTCTCCTACAAAGGCAATTGTTCAGCAAGAAAAGATGAATGAACAAGTGCAAAAATTGACTAAAGAATTGGATGAGTGCTAAAAAAGACTTCAACATGAACAAGCCTCTACTACATAGTTGTTCAAGTCTATAGAGAGTAGTGCACAGGTCAACAATAAATTAAAAACTGACCTAGACTATGCTGTCAAGGAAAATAATATTTTGAAGACTGAATTGGAGAAAGAAAAGAAACATTCACAGTCTAGGGAAAGCATGGTTTTTAATTTGCAAAAGGAATTGGGGAATGAGAAGAAAAAAGAGGAGCCTAGTGCAAACACAATTCACAATTTGAATAAGCAATTGGAGAATATGAAACAAAAAGAGGAGTCAACTGCAAAAACTATTAGTGATTTGAAGAAGGAATTGGAGAATGTGAAGAAAATGGAGTTTACTGCTATTGCAAGCACTAACACAATCCACCACATGAGAAGGGAATCAGAGAATGCAAAGAAAAAAGAGGAGTTAGCTGCAAAGAAAATCCTTGATTTGAGAAAGGAATTGAAGAATGTGAAGAAAGAGGAGTCTACTCAAAGACTCCATGATTTGAAGAAGGAATTGGATAATGCGAAGAAAAAGGAGGAGTCCACTACAAAGACAATCCATGATTTGAAAAGGGAACTCAAGGATGAGAAGAAAAAAGAGGTAACTACTACAAATACAATCCAAGATTTGAAGAAGAAATTGGAGGATGAGAAGAAGAGAGCAACTAATTGGCAAGGGCAACTAGAGAAAATACAGAAAAAGAGTGACAAAGAGATGTCTGAAATGAAGAAAAAGATGGAGAATGTAATGGCAGAAAATAGAACGACCTCTTCCGAAGACCATCATGTGAAGGATACTATAATAAACATGGTTAAGTTTATCAAACAAGAAAATTGGGACAAAATAATAAAGAACAGTGATAGTTTGTTTGAATGGTTTGATTTAAATAGCAATCTTAGACTTATCTTTGAAAATGTAAAAAGTGATATTGTGTGTAAAAGACAAATCTTCACCAATTCCTTGAAAAATCTTTCTGACCAAATTTTGAATAAAGTAAAGAGATCTAGTGATAGGGATTTGACAAACCATAGAATAAACAATTGCTTGGATGCCTCTGTAATGACCATTGAAGTCGGTCACCATTGTGAACAAGTAACGAAAATAGGTGAAGCTCTCACATCTACTTCCAAAGAATTGATGAAGATGAATAACATCATACTGAACTTGCTGACTGTTGGATTACCAAATCCAGCTAACTCAGATGGCAGATTTATTGGAAAAGAAAATTACATGAAAAGGTTGTAAGACAACATGAATTGTGATTTAGGAAACTTGCCTGAGGAAACCACTTTAGAAAGAATTAAAATTTGCATCAAATCATTGTCAACAATGAAGTTATAGATAAATTCCTCGATTCATGTAAAAAGATCTCTCAGAAGTATTTATTGTTGATGAAGTTACAATGATTTAGCTACAACCTCAAACAAATGGAGCTTCCAAATGATGCAAAATGGAGTGGCCTAAAGAAATTCTTTAAAGCTGGGTCATCTTCTCAAACTGAAGTTGTTACTGTTGCTGTCAGTAGTAGTCATAGCTGATAGCACTAAGAAAAAATAACTTAGTAAGTGATAATACTATAATCATTTTGTTACTTGTTACTCTTTAATTTCAAATTCCAAATTTAATTTCAACTTTGTTTAATGTTAATTGTTACAAGAATCAAGAGCCAACATATCAAGATAGTTGGGCAACCAGGCACTGGCATACTATTACTACACAAAGCAGATAGAATTTTTTTTCCTACTACTTGAAAAAATTATACAATTGGCAATGTGATTGTACATACAAAATGTATTATGTAGTAATAATCTGATTATATATACAATTACAAACCAACCTACAACTATTGTTGCCCCCTTGTATCTGCAAAAGAAAATTTAGGGTCATTTCAATTTGACATTGAGTCATTCGCAAAGGGTTGTAATTGTTTGTAATTGACAATTGTTAAATGTATTATGTTATTTATAATTATAAATTATAATACTTTTTTTTGAAAAATAGAGCTTATTTTGTTAAATGCATTATGTTACAATTTTTTAAAGAAACTAGAATCAATGAAAAGCTCAACATGTTAAAAAAATACAATCAATAAAAATCTCAACATGTAAGTTTGTAACATCAGCATATTCAAAATAATAATAATTTAAGCATCTATAAAGGGACAATGAATGAAGGCTATAAATTAACTTCTACAAACATGTTACATAATTAATTAGTAGGTATAGTCTTAGATCAGAGCTACTAGCCTACTACTTGACTCACCTAGAAGTCAGAACTTGATGTTGAGACGCTGCTATAATTGCCATTCTACCTAGACCGACTCAACATCACTATCATTAGAATCCTCTTCATTTATTTCATACAACATTTCATTATCTGTTGTGTTTTCTTCAGCTTCAATATCATCGTCAGACTCACTATGCATGCCAAAGTCAACATCATCTTCATTGCTTCCAATATCAGGATATGAACCATTGCCACAACCATTGCCACTACCACTACCACTACCATTTGAGTTTAAAATGTTGGCAATCCCTCTTCTTTGACATTAGTTTCTCCAAATGCTGACAACCCTGTCATAAGGGAAATTTTCTACCTCATACCTAGAATTATAGAGCCTCAGACAATTATCCAAATTTTTGTCTAATTTGTTTCTAACCTTTGACTTCAAGAAGCCCAGAGTACTGAAAAATATCTCATCCTCTACTAAACCCAATATCATTGTCAAACATAAATTGGTAAGCTTGAAATATTCTAGTATTGCCTCTCTCAACTAATTTCTCTCACCAAGGTTTTTTCAAAGCTCTATTACCGCTCCCTCTTCATTTGGGTTCTCCATAAGAGCATATTGTTCCTTCATTATGTTTGCAAAAGAATATGATTGATTTCTCAGTCAAGATTCATCTAAAATTCTATTTATAGTGACTCCATTGATTACTTTAGGTTTGCAAAAATGTTGAACCAAATCTATCATCCTTCTTCGAAAATTAGTCGAACAATTTAGAGACCAATATTGTGGAAAAATAATTGACATTGCTTCAAGCAGTTCCTCTAGAGGGAATCTGAATCTAATTTTTGATAAAATATTATAGCAAACTCACTTGATAGAGTCAAGCACAAAGTCTTGATCTTTTTGAAGTCTTCACTTGTAACATGTGAAAGTACCTTCTCTAGTACTAATTCAAACTTCACTTCCTACTTCGTTGGAGTTGGAGTCAAGGTTGACACAAGCATTTGGATACAATTATTCAATTGTGTGTTGTCTTTGATGTCACACAAATGTCATATCAATCATCAGATAATGTCTACCGAGCTCAGAAGGTCAGCAAGGTAATAGACAGTGTCTACCGAGCTCAGATGGTCAGGAAGGCAATAAACAATGTCTATTGAGCTCAGAAGGTCAGCAAGGCAATAAATAGTGTCTACCAAGTCCAAAAGATTAATAAAGATAGTTTACAGTGTCTATCGACTAGATAGTTGATTACCAAGCTTTCAAGGTAATCAAAGAATTTTAGTTCTTACTGAGTTAACTCGGTAATCAAAGAAAATATGACAGAAACTATTCTTACCGAGCTCACTCGGTCATCAAAGGAAATTTGGAAGATTCAGTTCTTACTGAGCGAACTCAACAACCAAAGGATTTCAAGAATTTTGTAATGTTAACCGAGTCAAGAAGGTTAACTCTGGAAATTCCTCGAAGTAGTTTTTACCGAGCAGGGTCGATTAGTAAAGGACGTTTATTTGTTTAAGAATAATATCTATAGCCGATTGATGAATGGTTTATTGGTAAATGTAACATGTAAATGAGTCGAATTGACAATTTGAATGGTATAAGTAAGAAGTCAAGTTGTGAATTCAAAGATGTATGTGTGGAGGTATGAGAAGTTAATATGATATGAAGACTGATTGTTGTGGAAACAAATTTGAAAGATGATCAAAGATCACTAAGGAGCAGTAGAGCCATCTATGATCAAGGAGGATCTAATGATACTGAACAGAGACCTTTATCCAGCAAGTTCAGTTGCATCTTGTTGATGACGGGCCAACCACCCGTACCAACTCACAACAAAAAATGCAACAAGATGGAGATAGAGAGATGACAAAAAAAATGCTTCATAAAGCATCCATTAATACTTGAAATCCACTAGAAGAGATTACATTTGAAGAGCTTACAATTCAAGAACTTCTATTAGAAGAGCTTCCATTTCTTCAACTTCTTGAACTTGATTACAAACGATTATAAGCCTTGCTTAAATAGGCACTTCTAACCCAAGACATTACAAACACAAGCAATGTGGGATAAAAGGTAAATACACCTACCTTTAAATAAATATTAAATTCCCACTCAAATACAACTAAGCACCCAACAAATATTAAATGCATGATTTAAGGAACTTGCCACCTACACACCTCGATTAATGGAATGACAACTATTTTTATTATTTTCTATTTATGCCACCCATGCACCTTGAAAATAGAGATTCCTCTTTTCTCCACTTTTCCTAGTTTCTATTTTTAATTATTTTTCTTCCATTTTCGTCACTTTCTCTCTCCTCCACAAATTTTTTTTTTTTTTTTTTTTTTTTTCCCTTTTTTTTTTTCCTCTTTTTTTTTTTTCTAAAAATTTAATTTTCCCATGTAAGATGCTCCTGCATCAGACTCCCTTGGTAGATAGAAAAGTGTGTCCCACACTTTGATGCCAAAAGAAAGATATACATCCATCTTCATCTTCACTAAAGGCTTCCACATTTTTATTTTTTTTTCCTGATGCATGATGCTCCTGCATCCGACTCCCATGGTAGGAAAAATTTTGTGAGTATGGAGTCACAAAATGAAGTAGCCATTGTTGACATAATTTTTTTCCTCTTCCTCCAACAAATAGCTGGAACAAGTATCCGATGTTAAAACTTCTCCTTTGCAATGAACTCTATCCAAGCATAAATCTCATCCTCATTCAATCTTGTTGAATTAATCACACATGTAATAAATCCAGCAACACCATACCAATCTTCCTTTGCATACCACACATGACTAACAAGATCCTCATGCAAAAAATCATCAATATCTTTTAAACTCATATCAAAGACAACATCCCATGATTCATAAGAATTTACCTGTTTGACATCTTCATCTTTGCTTGCCTCTTTTATGTCATCAACAATGCACGTAACTACTCCACTTGCTTGATCTCCAACGAAGGCACTATATTCTTCCTCCATTGCTGCAATCTTCACATCATCTTGATCTATTTCAGGTTCATAAATCTTGTCATCTTTATGCTCTTCCTCTTCTCTTTCATCTTCTTCCACTTTAGGTTCGCAAATGATTTCCTCTTCATCCGCTTGCTCTTCCACTGGATCATCTTTCTTTTCCACATCCAAGAAATTATCAACATCTCTTTTCTGGTGACATGCTCTTCTCTTCTGCAACTCAGCTTCTAATTCATTCACTTGCTTCTGCAAATCAACTAGCAATAATTGTTGATTTCTTGCTCTAAATTTCTCAAGTCGAGGAATCCTTAGAATCCATCCAATCACAAAAGTCATCTTCTTCTTTCTCTTCTCCATAATCAAGTCTTCAGAAGAAAAATCTCGTCCAAAACAAGAACCTTGTGCAAACTGCCTGACAGTCGGCACTCTGTCTACACAATCAAGAACTTCTTCACAAACTTCACCCAACTCAAGGTCTTGGTGCAAACTGCCTCACATTCGGCGATCTGTCCGCATGCTCAGGAACTCCTTCTCTGATACCACTGATGACGGGCCAACCACCCGTACCAACTCACAACAAAAAATGCAACAAGATGGAGATAGAGAGATGACAAAAAAAATGCTTCATAAAGCATCCATTAATACTTGAAATCCACTAGAAGAGATTACATTTGAAGAGCTTACAATTCAAGAACTTCTATTAGAAGAGCTTCCATTTCTTCAACTTCTTGAACTTGATTACAAACGATTATAAGCCTTGCTTAAATAGGCACTTCTAACCCAAGACATTACAAACACAAGCAATGTGGGATAAAAGGTAAATACACCTACCTTTAAATAAATATTAAATTCCCACTCAAATACAACTAAGCACCCAACAAATATTAAATGCATGATTTAAGGAACTTGCCACCTACACACCTCGATTAATGGAATGACAACTATTTTTATTATTTTCTATTTATGCCACCCATGCACCTTGAAAATAGAGATTCCTCTTTTCTCCACTTTTCCTAGTTTCTATTTTTAATTATTTTTCTTCCATTTTCGTCACTTTCTCTCTCCTCCACAAATTTTTTTTTTTTTTTTTTTTTTTTCCCTTTTTTTTTTCCTCTTTTTTTTTTTTCTAAAAATTTAATTTTCCCATGTAAGATGCTCCTGCATCAGACTCCTCTAACCATTGTACCAGTGATTACAAATCTCTTAACAGAGTTGGTTTAATAGCCATTTTGTAAATCCTCTAACAAGGTGACAGTTTAGTTGAATTGTTCTAAAGACCTCTAGCAAGGCCACTCCTAACAGGGTGATTAAATCCTCTAACAAGGTTACACCTAACAGTGTGTATTGTAACCTTTAACAGGGTTGGCTCCTAACAGGGCTCACTTCAGAAGACTGAAAAATTGGTGACTAGTTACTTGGTAGTTTTTTCCATATTGAGTTTCCACATTAAATCTGGTGTCTCTTGTATTCATTTATTTAACCTTTGCATGCATATTAATAACTATGAATGCTAGATGATCAGTAACTAGTTAATCTACCGAGTTACAGTATTCCTGCACTATTTATTGAGTATCAGTAGTAAGTAAGCATTATAGACATCTAAGGGATTTTTGGAATTATTTTTTTAATAACTGATTCACACCCCCCCCCCCCCCCCCCCCCCCCCCTTAGTTACTCCATCTATAATTCCAACAATTGGTATTAGAGCTTTTGGTGCTTGCAGGATAAGATTTCAAGGATGTAAGCCAAAGATCAAGATGTCTTATACAAGGGAAATTCCAAGACTTAACAGGGACAACTTCTTAGCATGGCAAGGATTGATGAGACTTCATCTAACTTCTATTGGAGATACATGATTAAAATACCTTGATGAAAAATATGCAGAACCAGTTGGTACACTATCTGTCAATGATATTGCTGAAAAGAAGACTCACAACATTATGATGATAGATATAGCATCTACTCTGAGTTTTGAAGAATTTGATGACATCAAGGACTGCAAATCTGTCTTTGAAATGTGGGAAAAGTTAAAATAAATCTATGGAAGAGATGATAATGCAAGAAGAGCCAAAGCAAAAAGTCTAAGAGGACAATTTGATCATATGAGGATGAGAGAGGATGAAAACATTGCAAAATATGTTGAAAGAGTCAAAGCATGTTTCAGTGTAATCAAAGCATCTAGAGGAGATATCAAGGAGGAGACAGTCATAAGTAAAGTTTTAAGAACTCTACTTCCCATTTATGCAATTAGAGTTTCTGCAATTGAAGAAAGAAGATGTGAAGCAAATCATAAGATACATCTAGAAGCCATAGTTAGAAGATTGACTGCATTTGAGCTAGAATACTTTGACAATTATGTGCCAGCTGCCAAAAATGTTGAATCAGCATTTGAAGCCAAGATTTCACTCAAAGAAAAAGGGAAAAAGATTAAGGATCTACAATCAGAAAATGATGAAGAATCTGAACAGAGTTCATATAGTGATCTTGAAGTGGTTGAAGCTCTGCTAGCAAGGAAATATTCTAGTGGCAAAGGAAAATACAAAGGTAAGGTTCCTCTAATCTATTTTTCTTGTGAAGAAATTGGACATGTTGCTGCTAGGTGCCCACATAAGCAGAATAAGGATGAAAAGAAAGGTAACAAGTATAATGGCAAAAGAGACTTCAAATCATTCAAGGATAAAGGTAAGAAAATATGTTTTATAGCTAAAAATTCTAATGATTTTGATGATGAAGAAGAAGATGAAATTGTTTACATTGCTGTGAAAGATGAGTCTAATAATGATGAGGAAATGGCACTAAATTCTCATATGAACAGAAATGATACATGGATCATAGATAGTGGTTGTTCTCATCACATGACTGGTGATAAAACTAAGTTCAAACACTTTGAAGACTATGATGGTGGCAGTGTAAGATTTGGAAACAATGAACCTTGTTGTATAAGAGGAAAAGGAAGAATCTCTCTAACTAAGGAACTTGTGTGTGCCAATGCATATTGGGTAGAAGGACTAAAACACAATTTTTTGATTGCGGCACATCTACTCAATAATGGATTCAAGGTAGAATTCATGTATGGAAAAGTAAGATTGCTAAATGGAAAAGAAAAACTGATTGGATCAGGCACTCAAACAAAAGGTAACTTATTTTATCTTAAACTTGGTGAATGTTCATGTTTCATTGCTCAAGATGAAAAAGTTGGTTATGGCATAGAAGGTTGTGTCATGTAAACTTTGATAACTTAGTAAAGATAAGTAAATTCAAGAAAGTAAGAGGCATTCCTAACATCAAGAAACCTAAGATTAGTCTATGCAAAAACTGTCAAATTGGAAAAATGGGAAAAACAAGTTTCAAAAGCAAGAACTATCAGTCTAAAGAAGTTCTAGAAATTGTGTATACTGATTTGTGTGGACCTATTGGCATTGAAAGTTATACTGGTGAAAAATAATTCATTCTTTTTGTTGATGATTATTCAAGAATGATGACTTTCATGTACCTTAGAGAGAAATCAGAAGCATTTGAAAAGTTCAAATGGTATTTGGCCAGAGTAGAAAAAGAAACAGGCAAAATACTAAAGTGCTTAAGGTCTGACAGAGGTGGTGAATTCATTTCACATGAGTTCAATAACTTTTGCATTGAAAGAGGAATCAAAAGATAGGTTTTAGCACCTAAAACTCCAGAACAAAATGGAATAGCAAAAAGAAGGAACAGATCTATAATGGATTCTGCAAGAACCTTATTGATTGAGAAATGCATTGCTATCAAATACTGGAAGGAAGCTATCAGCACTGTAGTTCATACCTTGAATCATGTACAACTGAAAAAGGACTCATTCAAAACACCCTATAAATTATTGTATGGTTACAAAACCAATGTAAGTTATCTAAAGGTATTTGGAAGCAAATGTTACATTTTGAAAGAATCTAGAAAAGGAAAATTTGATGTAAAAAGTGATGAAGGAATATTTTTGGGATACTCTTGCAAAATCAAAGCATATAGATGTTTGAACTTATCTACACACAAAGTTATAGAAAGTGCACATGTGAAAGTTGATGAGTTTGCAGAAAGAATAGAAGAAGAAAGCAAGAAGGAACTTGAAGACTACAAAAGATTTGGTTACGTTGAACCTAATACAATACCAATTATACCTATCAATCAGGAATCTTCAACTCGGGAGTCTTCATTAACTGAGTCACAAGAAGTTCAAATCGAGTCAGCATCTACCGAGCTACAAGAACCTGAGTTGCAAATAGTAGCTACCAAGTTAGCATCTATCGAGCCCGAGCAACCAGAATCAGAACTAGAAGTTGAGATACAGAAGGATAACAATGCAAGTCATTCAAAAGGAAAGGAGCCTGTGTTAGCCAAGTATGTTAGAAAGCATCATGCACCAGATCAGATCATTGGTGATAAATCAAAAGGAACAATGACAAGAAGTAAGTTGAAAGGCACTTGTTTACTTGCTGATTTTGGACCTAGAAATGTCAAAGATGCACTAGACAATGAAAGTTGGATTGAAGCTATGAATGAAGAGATAGAAAAAATAGAGAAAAATAAGACATGGACTCTTGTACCAAGACCCAAAGAAAAGAATGTGATAGGAACAAAGTGGGTATTCAGAAACAAACTAAATGAAGATGGTAAGGTATCAAGGAACAAATCTAGACTGGTATACAAAGGATATTCTCAAGAAGAAGGTGTAGACTATGGAGAAACATTTGCTCCTATTGCAAGATTGGAAGGTGTCAAAACCTTACTTGCATATGCTGCATTCAAAGGATACAAAGTTTATCAGATGGATGTCAAATCAGCATTTCTCAATGGCATATTGGAGGAAGAGGTTTACATTGAGAAGCCTAAAGATTTTGTTGATCCATACAAGAAGGACATGGTCTACAAATTTCATAAAGCATTATATGGTTTGAAACAAGCCCCTAGAGCATGGTATGAAAGATTGCATAACTATCTTATTCAGATTTGTTTTCAAAGAACCAATGACAATAGCAGTTTGTACATAAAATAAGGATCAGATAATATGATTGTTTTGGCAGAAATATTTGTAGATGACACTTTGTTCACATGAAATGATGATCTTTGCAAAGAATTTTCTGAACAAATGAACAAAGAATTTGAAATGTCAATGTTTGGTGAGATCAAATTCTTTGTTGGTCTTAAAATTCAATAGAATAAGAATGTTATCTACATCACTCAATCTAAATACATCAAGGAGATACTGAAAAAGTTTGGAAGACTGCAAACTAGTTGGAACTCCTATGTGTACTGGATTAAAACTCACCAAGGATGATGAATCAAAGGAAGTGGATCAAAAATTGTATAGATCTATGATTGGAAAGTTACAATATGTAGTGCACACAAGACCAGACATTTCCCTTGCAGTAGGAATTGTAGCAAGATTCTCAACAAAACCAAAAGAAAATCACATGATGGAAATCAAAAGAATCATGAGATACTTAAAAGGAACTGAAGAATATGGATTATGGTATAAACTTGGAGGAAAAATAGATCTAAAAGTGTTCACTGATGCAGATTAGGCAGGAAATATTGATGATAGAAAGAGCACAAGTGGAGGAGATTTCTTTCTCAGAAAAAGGTTGGTTTCTTGGACAAGCAAAAAATAGAATTGTACATCTCAATCCACAGCAGAAGCTGAATATGTTGTAGCAGCAGTAAATTGCTCAAACATTGTGTGGTTTAAACAATTATTGAAATATATGAAGCAAGAAATCATAGAACTAGTTGTTATGTTTTGTGATAACACCAGTGCAATTAATATCTCCAAGAATCCAGTGATGCATTCAAAAACCAAACATATTGCCATAAAGTATCACTTTGTTAGAGAATTCGTGCAAGAAAAGGAAATAAAATTGGAATATGTGCATACAAAGGAACAAATTGCTGACATATTCACAAAGCCTTTACCTAAGGATGCATATTTGTATCTAAGAGGTAAGTTAGGGGTCATTCCCATATCTGAAGCTCACTAAAATACAGTTTTAGTGATGCATCAACAGGAACAGAATTGTAGATCTATCAGTTGATGCAGCAAACCAATCAAGACATTGCATATGAATCAGTACATCAGGTACAATGCTATTCAATTGTTTTGAGTTATATTTGGCATGTGTTGTCAAAGAGGGAGAATATATTTTGTCATATCTTTCTGAAATTTGCAAATAATAAGAATTTGTATAAGAGGGAGTTTTGTCATTAAAAGACTTGTTTTCAAATTTCATTCTGCTATGACATGTTGTGTTTCCATCAATGCCAAAGAGGGAGATTGTTGGATATAATTGTTCAATTATGTGTTGTCTTTGATGTCACACAGATGTCATATCATTCATCATATAATGTCTACTGAGCTCAAAAGGTCAGCAAGGTAATAGACAGTGTCTACCAAGCTCAGAAGGTCATCAAGGCAATAAACAGTGTCTACTGAGCTCAAAAGGTTAGCAAGGCAATAAACAGTGTCTATTGAGTCCAAAAGATTAGTAAAGATAGTTTGTAGTGTCTACTGAGTAGACAGTTGATTACCGAGCTTTCAAGGTAATCAAAGAATTTTAGTTCTTACTGAGTTAACTCGGTAATCAAAGAAAATATGACAGAAACAGTTCTTACCGAGTTCACTCGGTCATCAAAGGAAATTTGAAAGATTCAGTTCTTACCGAGCGAACTTGATAGTCAAAGGATTTCAAGAATTTTGTAATGTTAACCGAGTTAAGAAGGTTAACTCTGGAAATTCCTGGAAGTAGTTTTTACCGAGCAAGGTCAGCCAATTAAGGATGTTTATTTGTTTAAGAATAATATCTGTAGCTGACTGATGAATGGTTTATTGGTAAATGTAACATGTAAATGAGCCGACTTGACAATTTGAATGGTATAAGTAAGAAGTCAAGTTGCGAATTCAAAGATGTATGTGTGGAGGTATGAGAAGTTAATATGATATGAAGACTGATTGTTGCGGAAATGAATTTGAAAGATGATTAGAGATCAATAAGGAGTAGCAGATCCATATCTGATCAAGGAGGATCTAATGATGCTGAACAAAGACCTTTATCCAACAAGTTTAGTTGCATCTTGTTCAGGTCAATTCATTGTTGCTTTCTAACCATTGTAGCAATGATTCCAAATCTCTTAACAGAGTTGATTTAACAACCATTTTGTAAATCCTCTAACAAGGTGATAGTTTAGTTGAATTGTTCTAAAGACCTCTAGCAAGGCCACTCCTGACAGGGTGATTAAATCCTCTAACAAGGTCACACCTAACAGTGTGTATTGTAACCTTTAACAGGGTTGGCTCCTAACAAGGCTCACTTCAGAAGAGTGAAAAATTGGTGACTAGTTACTTGGTGGTTTTTCCCATATTGGGTTTCCACGTTAAATTTGGTGTCTCTTGTGTTCATTTATTTAACCTTTGTATGCACATTAATAACTATGAATGCTAGATGATTAGTAACTAGTTAATCTACTGAGTTATAGTATTCCTGCACTGTTTATCAAGTATCAGCAGTAAGTAAGCATTATAGACATCTAAGGGATTTTTGGAATTGTTTTTTTAATAACTGATTCACCCCCCCTTCTCAATTACTCCATCTATAATTCCAACAAGTACTACATTGGTATGTCAACTCCATGTACCCTGGCATATACCTCATCATTTACACCAATATGTAAAAATTTCCTAGGATTGTTCAAATATGAGATTTCTAACCACTTTGCAAACTTTGCTTCATCTAATGGTATTAATCGGTATAAAGTATCCAAGGTACTACATGTCATTTTACGCAACTTATTATATTCTGCAATGTACATAGCTCTTTGTTGAACTTTTTAAATAATATTTCTCATGTACTATAGCATGGGGAGAATAGCTGCTAAAGTTAAGAGTATCTTAATATTAGTTAGGGTTGAATATAGCCGAGGGAATCTATCTCGCACAGAGTGGATTAGTCCAAGCAATGATGGGTATTCAAACATTACTCAATGTGCCAGTCCATCCAAAGAGATCCATCTATTATCATTGTCTTTAAGAAGCTTCCTCCCATTAGTAAGTCCTTCAGAAAAGTGTTGAAATTCTTAGACTCATTTTGGACTTTGATAGAAGTATTGGTAAATCTATTTGATTAGAGATTCCACTTTACTTACACAACTAAAATTGCTGACAATTCCAAAAGCTAGATTCATTTGATGGGCCATGCAATGAATGGGAATAGCGTAGGGTGCCAAATCATTCATGATCTTTTTGCAAAGACCACCTTTATGACCTTGCATAACCAAAGCTCCATCCGCTCCAACACACACCAACTTTTTGGCAATCTCCATGCTATCGAAACCTCTAGATTCAATTAGTGTAGTCTTTAATAATTCATATAAATTTTTAGCTATCACATTACGATTCAATTTAGCAACAGATAGTAGAAATGGTTGACAAAAAAAATTGTTTACAGTATAAACATGCATGCATAGCTAAGAAGTATTATCAATTACTGTAACTTCATCTATAGACAATGCAATGAAATTAGAGTCTTTAATTTTATCCTTTATATCTTCTTTTTGAACTTGTGCAAGACATCTAGCCCATTCCCACCCCCTATTTACTGACCATTGATTGTTTGGATAGTTTTGAGTTTTCAAAAAGTGCAATAAGGCATGAATTGAAGGGTAGTCTATCATAGGACATCCTCTACTCAATATATAAAACACCACACTTAATTGAACTACTTTCCCCATATTTTGCACTTCTGTTTCTTTCCCAATGAAATCTTCAATGGAACCTTTTACTGCAGAATGCTTCTCCCATAATTGCTGGTGTAACTCATATATTTTGGCATTCCTAATATACAGATAGTTCTCCTTTGTTTTCCAAGTTAGCATGGATTTTTCAACTCCATCTATAGTTTCCTTCTTGTAAACTTTACTGATATGATTTTCTATGGTATCAATTTTAAGTTGCAACCTCTTCTCCTTCTTTGTTATCTCTCTAAAAATCTTACATCTGCATTCTATAGGAGGCTTACCATCAATTGGATTGGGCACTGGTTCAATGAACCAATACTTTTCCACCCATTCTAACTAAAAATTCCTTTTGGGTAGATCCCAACGAGATCAATCTTTCATCGATTCCAATTTTTTTTTCCCCTTTTGTGCATGAACAAGATTAATGGAATCAGTTTTGGTTTTCTCACCCGACTGGTCTAGGATCGACTCCAACTCTATAATCTTAGTTTGTGACTCCCTACTCAAGGGAAGTGCCTCCAAATTGTGTTCAAGTTTATCCTTGATTAAGATATCAGGTTCACCAACTTGAACTTCAACACAGTCTGAGGGTCCAACTTGTGATGAATCTCCTTTTTCAATAAGCACTAGAGATCTAACTTGTGAATCTTGTAGGTTGCCAAAATTTCCACCATCAAAATATGTCACTATGGTTCTATGTTTTGGTAATGGTGGCCTCTCTTCACTTTTAGGGATCCTACCATAACCCATGTTACCCCTCTTGTTTGACATGGCAAATCGATAAAGGCTACAAAAAATATATCAACTTAGTTGTTGAACAAAAGACTCAACTACTTAGACTACATATAATAACAATAATATGATTCATTCTCAAAAAATGGGTACTACTACTTTGGTACTACAGTCTACAGTACTACCCAATATAATTTGCAAACCTATAGGCTATATTAGCATGTGAGATGTCGAGTCACCAGTGGACATTAGACTGTAAAACTAAAAAAAAAACTAGTACCACTATACTAGTGGTCTAGTACCACTGTTGACATAAAAAATAAATTAAAAATCACCTTCCTTTTACAAAAAATAGGGTCCACGAGTCAATGGCCAATGCACACAGCACTTTGAAAGTTCAACAACAATAAGAAATGCCAGTCTCCAGACCAAAAAATAACAAATTGTGTAGAATAATAATATCTTATAGTCCAATCTAGGTTGGTGAATTAGGTAGGATTAACAAGTGGGAATGTCAAATGTAGGCAAAAAACACCTTCCTATGCAAGCCCACAGTTGGAAACAGTTGGCTAAATGGGGCTGGTGGTTGAAACATGTTGGAAAAATGGTTGGCAACACCCAACTCAAGGGAAAATTATTTGGTTGTAGTAATGGCGAAAGAACATGGGCCAATAAGAAACAACATGCAAAGGCTAGCAATATGTTTAAAATAAATGTATCCAAAATGTATATGACATTGGTAATTGGACTGATATTTTTGACCAATCATGTAATAACTAATGGGCGACTACCTCAGGTGTTGGACCCAAATTTAATAAATATCTAGTGACACGGTTGACTTGCGTTGCATGTGTTATTCACCAAATGATGATTGACCCATTAGACAAGATCACCAAAAGGCGAAGATTCACCACTAAAGTAATCACTACTTCCTTTTAATAAATTTTCATTTCCAATCACCATAAATGCTTGGTACGATCACTTGTTCACTGATATACTATCTTCCACTCAGTTTGACCTTAGTGCTTGGTAGAGTCATTCATAACTCGGTGTCCAGACAATGTTTTAGTCTATCCCAACTTTGCTCTGATCTAGCTCAGTGAGGTCTAGATTTTGCTTTAACACTCGATGATCCCTTTGCATCTTGAATGCTGATATAGATCTTTCCTTTTAGCATGTTGGAATTGATTTAAAATGTCTATTTCAGAGTCTTAGTTCCAGTCATCCCTATGTGAGATCGAGTAGAAATGCTTGAGTCACCCAAATCTTGAGTGACATGTGCTTCATGGCTTAAACTTACATTCTCAAAGGATTTTAGAATCTATTACTGCCTGATTTGCTTTTTGATGTTGTCAGCTTTGGCTTTCTCTTCATCTTCTATCCTTCCAGTGTTTATATAGTTCTTGGCAAGATGACCGAGTTATGTACAAATAAAACATCTTCTAGTGTTTTCTCTTGTCCTCATGTGATGTTTTACACAATTTTTTCCAATGTGCCCAAATTCTCCACAGTAGTGGCATCTACACTATGTGTTGTAGTCCCAACCAAATATAGCTTTCACAATCTATTTTGTTGGGTTCAATATCTTGGTTTTTCATTTAAAAGATTTGTGCCCATGCTTCTTACATTTGTGATATTTTCCTTCAAATTTAGGTTTTTCTTTGCATTCATTAGCTCTATGACCATGCTTATTGCAATTGTAACACTTTCCATTAGAATTTGCTTTACCATTACTCCAAAATTTGTTTGATGTATGACCTAACTCACCATAGTGATTGTAAGTGGGCCTTTGATTCTTTTGAGCTCTTTACTTGGATGATTCACCTTCTTCTATGTGTCCTATTCCTACTTTACCCTTTTGTCTGTATTAACTTTTCTCATTCAATTGATTCATGTCTACTTGAGATTTCATCATCCTCTCATTGGTTTTCTTTTCAATGTTTATATCATTTTGCAATCTTTCTTTTTCTAATCTAAGATTCATGATTTCTTCATTTGCATTAGTAAGTTGATCAATTAAGCCTACTTGTTGAAGGGATAGATGTTGAATTTCATTTTTCTTTCCTTCTATCTCTTCTTTGGCTTTGTCTTTTTCTTTCAAGACTTCATACAATCTTACTGACTAGATTTCTTGTTCTCTTTTCAGTTTTCTAATTTATTCTTGAAGATTAAAATTCTTTTCTAATATAGTTCTTTGATTTCCTCAGTTGCTCCATCTAAATTTCTTTCTGGATAGATATCTTCAATTCTTTCTTTAGTGTCGAGTTTGTCATTTATTTGTACTACAAGATCTTTTCTTCTTTTCAAGGATTGACAGAGTTTCTCTTTTGCCTTCTTAAATTTCCCAATAGCCAATTGAAAATCCAACTTTTCATTATCAATAACCTTATCTAGCTTGAATAACTCCATTGCTTTTGATCTTTACTCAAGCTATTAAACTTCTTTTCTGAGAACCACAAAGCTCTGATACTAAGTGTTGGAAATATAGGATAGGCTAGGTTACTAAGAGGGGACCGACAAATCAACAACCAATAAAACTTAATCTTATTTCACTAATTAATCCTTTTATATATATTATGATCTAATTGCATGCATGAATAACTGAAAGCATTAAAACATTCATAACACTTTGACACAAGATATGGTGACCCAAAAACCTTCCAAATAGAACATAAAATTGGGGTAGGAATGATACCCACAAACTTTAGTACTACAGTATAATGTTGGCTAGTTAAGGCTTATAATTGATTACTTTTGATGATTTTCCCTATTAGGAGCAATAAGGACTACTAGGTCCACCTTGCTAAAGGATTTACAAAATATATAATGAATTATATACTCGGTTAAGAGATTTGCAAAAGATTGTTAAGTCTACCTTGTGAAAGGATTTAACTATTCCACCTACTAGGATGAACTAGTGGCTAATCTTTGATCTGCAACTTTGATTTGTTGGTTGAGATTCCTTTGTAGTGTAATCATCACCTTGCTATGATGATAATTCTTTGTTGCTCCTTATACTTCTTGTAGCCTTTTTACCTTGCACTTCTACTCTTATTGTGTCTCATATATCTTACTCTCATTATTTGGATGTGATACAATATATTACATATGTATCAATCCAAAATACAATACATCAAAGTTAGCTCAATTGTTGGTACTCGAGTTTTGAAGATAGACTTGGTGACATTTTGATACTTATCACTTGGTTGACGCTTCCTAGATTGATCAACACTTGATTCACATCACCAATGCTATGAACTCAATAAACACTAGAGACCACAGTTTGCACTATGCAACTCCGTAATCACTATGAAGCTCGGTTTGCACTGATATTCAAAAACTCAGTAGATACTGCTTGGTGTGAATTGAATATTGATTCTGGAACTCAGTAGCAACTATAGAACTTAGTAGAACTTAGTTACCACTGCAATCTGCAAGATAAGCTTGGTAGCTACTAACCATTTTGACTAAGTGTGAGTCACTAATAAACAAACTTGACCATAATGTCAAAAAAGTGAATATATTGCAAATCTGGGAGACAATTTTGAAAATATATTAGATGGATATTTTGATGAGTTCAAATAGAAGATGAGAAGAAGAACAATGATTCCTACATCCTTAGTAGAGTAAGACTATAATGATGTGTATTTTCTAGGTTAGGTCGAGGGTAGTTTGGCTTAAACCATTTGGTTATGAGATTTACATTGATGATGTGAGTGCAATACTCACTATATTTCTTACCAAGGAAATTGATGCAAAGGCCAATCCCTTTGGAAAATATGCAGAAGCAAAGGCAAGAATAACAATAAATATTAAGATTACTTCATCTGACAAGAAAATGAAGAAGATGATCAAAGACCTAGAAGAGAAACTAGGCACATAGGCTGAAGGTAAAGGAATTTTAATGATTACACAAGGCCTTGGAGAAGACAAAGAGAGAGATGATGATGATGCATAGGAATAGGAAGAAAGTTTAGAGAAGAAGGGTAAAGCCCTAGCACTTGTCTCACCATAGGCAAAGAAGGCAAAGAAAGTCACAATAATAGAGCTTAAGGGGAAGAAATTAGTAAAGAAAGTTATACCTAAACCTCACTCTCCTCCTTCACCATTTAGACTAAGAATTAGGGAGCTATATTAGTAAGTGTCGAACCACCATTGAGAAACAGTGTTGCAAAATTTATTAAACCTAGTGAAGGTTCTAGTAGCACAAGTGGAGCAAAGAGAAAATTGTCAACCACCAAAGGTCAACCAAGGAGAAGAAAATTGATTACAAAAAGGATGATGATGAGGAAGATGTAATGAAGATAGGATCTAATGAGCCTAGTCTCTACTGATTAGTTGTACATACAAAGCCTAAATCAATTGACGAGGTATGTGACAATATTAGGAACTCTATAGGCTTATGCGTCTTTTAATTCATAAAGTATGGAACATTGAGTGCAATAGATAAAACTAAAGTATAAAAAGCCATGTTATACATGATGGAAAAATTTAAGGCTAAACCAATAGAGACCAGTAATAATATTCCTAATGAATTGTACAATAGAATTGATGTCGAGTCACAACATGCAATAAAGACTGAATGTAGATTAGAGAAGGAGCATTAGAAAATATAATGCCTGAGTTAACAAATAAGAAAATCACATTTTTTTGGAGAATTATAGGAATATATTTGTTCCTAAATATAGAGCATTTATGATCTTGAAACATAAAATTGAAGATGTTATAAAATAGAGTGAATTGTTATGGAAGAGTATTTTTGGACAAACCACTCGAAACGTGAATAACAATGATGATAATTGTGATATTGCTATCAGGATTTAACTATGTAGTTTTTAAGTCAAACTCATTGAGTCATATATCATGAGTAGTGATTCACACATGAATCCATCTCTCATGAGAATAAATGGAACACTTAACACTTATTGGATCTAAGTGATGCTCACAAAGGTGAAGCATCGGGACTTCCTAGGAGCTCACCCATCTCAGTACCACTCTAGCTCAAGTGTACTTAACTATGGAGTTCCCTCCATGGTTAAAACAACTCTACTTGGATCTCCTACTTATCAATGATGATAATGATAATGGTAAGGGTGTTGGAGATGCATAACTGGATAATGAACAAGATGTGTATAATGACCTTGACAGACTTGAAGAAGCTATTAGACAGAAGGTTAAGGAGAGTCAGACAAACATCATAACAATAGAGAATGAACATACTGATGAAGAAGACATAGGTGTGTCGAGCTCACAAGAATAGGCTAATGTATCCCCTATTCATTTAACCATACTTAACACTCCATTATTGCAACAAATAAAAGACTATCCTAAGATAAGAGAGATACTAGTTCTAGTTGTTGTCTCTATTGCACAGATCCAACAACCATCTCATACATAAATAGGTGTCGAGGAGCTAGTAAAGGAAAATGAACCCACTAAGCATGACAAGAATAAAAAAAAAGGAGAAAGAATGAAAGCTAGATCAATATACTATAGGTCAACAAGGACCACACATCTCAAGACCTCTATCAAAGGGAAACAAGGATACTAGGCCATAAGAAAAGGAGAAGGAAGAAAATAAAAATGATGTTGATCTCAGATTAGTTTTGACAAGTGAGGGTCAACATGCTTAAGCCATTTAATTAGTTCATGCCAAACTAGTAATACATGCTGGGCACAACATATAAATGTTAGACCATGCCGAGTTGTAATGAGTGTTGAGTCACTCATGTGCCAAGTCACTCGAGTGCCGACTAGATAGACCATGCCGAATGATTCAAGTGTTGGGTAAACAATGGATGTCGAGTAGTTCAGGTGTTGAGTTAGAAGCAGAAATACAATGTATGTCAAGCATTAGAGACTTCATATGCTGACTGACATAGTTTGGACATATTTCTTTGTACTGGCACAAACAACTATGTAAACCATTTTCAAGCTGACTTCAGAATAGATCTTGATCTTTTGGAGATAAGGATGAATCTATATGTAGATTCCCTATGCAACTACATGCAACCAATCAAAAAATGGGAAGGTTTAATTGGAAAAATGGATGAATCTTAGTCCTAGATTCATACCTAATCCTAAGCCACTAGACTATTCTTAAGGAGGATGAAGCCCTAAACTCTTAACAATGACGAAAACAATGTACAAGGAGTGAATGAGTGAATATAGTTTGCAGAGCATTCTAGGTGACTTAGTAGTAAGAGTGAATTGTAGAATCAGTTAAGTGAAGAACAAAGGATAGAGAAGGATACAACATTGATACATCATATCGTGTAGGATGAATCAAAGATTTTGTAGAGGTGATCTATTGTTAGGAAAGCAAGTGCCAACTGCACGATCAATGCTGAGACATTTTAATAGGTGATTTTAGTTAAATCTCTTAACAGAGTAGTCCTAACAAGCTATATGAAATCGTCTAACAAAGTGCTTACTTAATTGTAAGTTGAAGTCCTCTAACCAAGCACACTTCTAATAGGGTGTTGAAATCCTCTAATAAGGTGGGACTTAATAGTCTTTGTAAGCCTTTAACAGGGCAAGCCTTTCATAGGGTAGATCATGATTCATGGTCAAACCATTGTAACCTTAATTGGATACACTTTATTGCTACAATAGTGAAGATTTGTGGGTGTCATCCCTACCCCAATTTTACCTTCTCACTTGGAGGGTTTTTGCATAACCATATCTGGTGTTGTGTGTGTATTTGATTACATGTTTACATGATTGATGCATATGACTTTTTATGTTATTTTAGTATATTAATGCATGTGATGTATGAATGGTGAAAGTTTTATTGGTCCAAATTTAAACTCCTAATTCACCCTCCTCTCTTAAAAGTTTACTCTCCTCCCACTTGCAATTCCAACAAATGATGAAACCTAAGTGTGCCATCTCACACTCCACCCTGAGCCACTTCATATTCCACATTTGCACAACATGTCAAAGTCCTTACAATGAAAATCATGCCAAGTGCTATTGTTGCTTCCTCTAGCATTGATGCAAAGATAGACTGAGTGGTGAAGCCTCTTCAGCCACTGTAGCCATAGCTGTGTCGAGAAACAACACACCTAAAAAGAGAAAAGGGAAGAGTAAAAAGATAAGTTGTCCAAGTAAATCTATTACCTTGGATTATGTGATTGAATTACTAGACTAGGATTTGAAGAATCTCTCATTTGAGAAGAAAATCATCTTGCACAACATCTTGGCAAGAAAGAAGAGACAAGAAGAAATGAGAAGAGAGAAATGAAAAAGGAAAGTGTTGCATGATATACAAGATATATTTGTTAATGCATTTGAAATTCATCATTGATGAACAAGCTCCTATTATCTCTCAGTTAGTGCAAATTGTTGAAAAAGTTAACACTGAGGATATTGAGACAAATGAAAAATTGATGGTGTGGTCAAAAATAAATTTGAGAAGAAAGTATTAGAGAAGGTCTCTATTGTAATTGCATTGAGGAAAGTTGAACTGTCGGCACTAGTATAGAATCTTGAAGAACTTGTGAAGAAAACCCAAGATTTGTACAATATTCTTTGTGATATGTCCATATTTACTAATGAATTTCAAGGTAGCATTCAAAAGATTGAGGTTGAAAATATTTAGGGAATTCTATATTTCAATTAGCTAGAACAAGTTCAATGCATTACAATATACTGTTGTTTGCACAAGGAAGGCTAGCCAGATACACACAACAAATAGTCGAATGAGGGTTAAACTTGTTTTCATACAATCCATGTTAATACCTCATTTGGAGCTAATACAACATGAGTTAGTTTCAAAAAAGGATCTAGTACAATTTGATCATAATCTTTCTACTATTGATAGCTTGATTGACTTGGTTGCAAATTTGGAGATCAATATTCAAGTCTTAGAATTAGTTAGAACCACAAGGGATCATATTCTTTCTATAACCATCCAAGCTCACAAGACATTTATTGATAAGTATAGTTTGATTCCATCCTCCCAATGCCAACATAAGGCATCAGTGAAAAAATCAAGAGGGATAGAAGAAGATTTGATAGAAGGAACACAAAATGATAACATTGAGAGAATACATGGGTAGTTGAGAATAGATCCAAGGTATGAAAAATCTACATCAGACTATTTTAGTCATGTAACATATGTATTGTATATATGAGTATGATGTAAATAATTTGTAGTCATATATGGACCAAGTCATAGACATAGGGAGAGTACTATCATTTTTGAATTATACTGTAATGTTGTAATCACGATAAACTGTTTTTGCCACTAATGTCAAAGGGGGATATTGTTGATCTCTTTAGTTTTGTTGTCTATTAGTGTCAAACACTTGGTCATATAGAAGGAAAAGTTGGTTAGTCATCACTGTGACCGAGTCACTCTATATAGGCTGAGTTATGTATTTGTTAGACTAGTAAATAATCTTGTATATGTCAAGCTCTATAGGAGTTGAGTGGTCTATAGTCATTGAGTATCCCTATGGAAGTTGAGTTTAGTGAATGCCAAGTAAAATAGAGTAAGTTGATGCTGAGTCATGCAGAAGGAGCTGAGCTAGTTGAGGCTGATTGTCAGCAGGTAGAACAGTTATGACCAAGTATTAGAAACAATATGTGTCGAGTAACACAATTTGAACAAGAATGTCTAGAATGATACAAACTTTGAGGTAAACTATTTTGGGCTGACATGTAAACTACATTTAATGATTATAGATTTTGTTAGAAAGTTTGTTACACATTTTGACATGGATCACTGATCCCTATGAAGCAAAGTTAACCAATCAAGTTAAGAGGCTAAAAGAGAAGCATCTTGTTCATTGATTTTGTTCTAGAAGACTCTATATATGTCTATTTTAGGGTAGATCCAGACCTTACTCCAGAAAAGGGATGTGAAGTGTTGTGAATGCTTATGTGAAGGAGTTGTGATTTGGAGGTTGCAAGCAAAGTTGTGAAGTAACTGAGTATAGCGACTGAATGAAGCAATGAAGAGAAGAGTAAAGATATATTAGATAGGAGATTAGATTAGAGAGTGGAAATAGAATATATATAATCAACATTGTGAGTGCAAAATAAAGGATCAAGTACTGATACATTTTGGCAATTGAATTAGGGTAAATCTCTTAATAATGTGGTCCTAATAGGCCTAAGTAAATATCCTAATAGAGTTCTTACTTCATTGTGATTTATAAATTCTTTAATCAAGGTAGACCTAATAGTCTTGTAAAGATCTTAACATGGCATACCCCTCATAGGATATATCATCAGAAGTGATCAAATTTGTAGCCCTAACATGCAAACTTTGTTACTACAACAATGAAGATTTGTGGGTGTCATTCCCACCCCAATTTTACCTTCACCTTGGAGGGTTTCTGAGTAACCAAAATATTTTGTGATATGTGTTTAATTTTAAGTTGAAAAGTTAGATTAATTTCAACATTTCAAATTTAAGGTTATGCTATTTATTATCTAGATATGAGATGGATTAAGTGGTGAATACAATTAAGTTGTTATTTTCTTTGAAGATAAAAGTTTTAGTGATCCTCATTCACCCCCTCTCAGTATCTTAGTTTCCCAATAAAATTCCAACAAATCCAACCGATCTCATATCCAATATAAGTGAAACTAAACATCTAGGAAGATAACCAAGACCAGAGACAAACCATATAAATCATAATGTATATCATTGTCCTTCTACACACACCTCTAGATGTAAATTGTGCCAAGTAAGATCTCCTTCATAAATCCCCAACCAAGAAGCCACAACAATACCCAACCTATGCCATATAACGAATCATGGATATAAGCCTCTAACAAAAAGATCAAACTCATAGATCATTCCTAAACCAAGGAATAACCATTTCAAATCCAAGGAATATGCCCAATATAAAGCTATCTCCCAAACTCAACCAACATAGAAATAACATATGCACATGGAGATAACCAATGCTAAACCTTCTCTCAAATGAACCCTCCATAACTAAATCATGTATCATATCTCAAGATCTATATCAATGAAAGATAAGCATAAACATAATGCACCTGAGAGAAACAATGGGCTATACCTCTCAAGTTGAAAACTAATGAGCAAACCAAGAGTGGGGAATGAGAATGCTCATCAAGATATCCAAGTCTCCAACCAAGATTCATCTAAGAATAATCTCCTCTCAAGCCCAGATTAGGTTAATACCCATTGGACTTCATGTTGACTATAATTCTTCTCAAAAAATACTTCTGTAATCACAAGAGAAATCAACAACATCACTATCTCTAAGTATCCATGAGAACCTATAACTAATCAATCCATGCCAAATCTAAATGAAACATAGAAATATCATGAAGTATCCAAAAAATTATCAATGTACTCAATACAAAGAAACTAAACCAAGATCAATGTCAAAGTTCAAACCATGGCCTCAAGAAAATAAATATGAAAACATGATATACCCATCCAAACCAAAGAGAGAACATGCTCCATATGAATATATGATAACATATCAAAACTCCCAACATGTATCAAGAGTATACCATGACATAATAATAAAACCATCCTAACACCAAGGATAACATGTCAAATGAAAGCATAAACTACACCTCTACCAAGAACCCCATGAGCCCTCACAATGTAAGCATCTCCACATACCATGAAGAACCATCTCCACACACCATGAAGATAACCACCACCAAAAAGTGCACAATTAAAATGTCAAAGATGCTTCTATAGGAATAGGATCTAAGACATCCTCCAATATCTACAAACACTCAATAAATATAATAATGCCAATAATTTCCACTCAATCATGGTACTAAGTCACCCATGACATCATAATATCCATCTCCTACATGAAGATCCCGCAAGTCTACACATACACACACAACAAAAGTGTCAATACCAATCACAAAACCAAGATCTCCAAACCAAGAAGGTACAAACCAAACTAGAAACTAATCCCACACCATCATTTCATCTTTGTCACAAGCTCCCACTAAATCATGTATCCAAGCTATTTGTGACATCATGATGAAAAACCATTCTTTGACCATGAGAATTAACCAATGCATAAAACCATCAAATAACTCAAAGTGCACATCATTAGCTCCTTAAAAGAAACCAAATAACCATGATCATCAAACAAGAAGATACACTTCCATAACCAAATTAGCAATCCAAATTAATGAGCATGAATTAATAATCTATATATCTAATTATGTTGTGCCAAAATCCATGACACCATGATCACATCCATGAATTAAGCAACTAACTCTCAAAGTGTCCAACCCATAAACATAAAATAGTTAACCAAAATCCTCCACCATGACTGTTCCTTGTAACAAAATCTCATCCCTTTCTACATGAACAAATCAAAAAATCATGTGACTTAGGGCATAGAAAACCCAAATACATGACACTAATCTAAATATGCATTGATAATGAAAGATCAATGGACAAAGACAAGCCATGTGGTGCCTATTCCTACCCATGTTATATTGCCAAATTTATTTAGGCCAAATTTTATGGTTGTGTTATGATTTAGTGGTACTTGACTACTTAATTTGATGGATGTTTAATTCATACTTAGATTATATATTTGATGAGCTACTTGATACTCAATTATTTCATGTGTTCATGGTTATTCTTTTGATGATGATGCTTTGTATGTTTCATATAGTGAATCTAGTTGTTTCATGATGATAGTTAGGTGGATGATGTATATATGATTTTTATGGTTACTTACCCCATACTTTCATGTGTATGGTGTACATGTATGTTTTAGTTTATGATTGAAGTTTCTAATGTGGTTGAGGGAGGGAGTCGTATTCACCTGCTAGTTGGGATCTACTCAATGTACCACTCTCTTTCATTGCCTATTTAGTTTATATATATATATATATATATATATATATATATATATATATATATATATATATATATATATATATATATATATATATATATATATATATATATATATATATATATATATATATATATATATATATATATATATATATATATATATATATATATATATATATATATATATATATGTACATATTTGACTTTTATGCAGAGTGCAGGTACCATGCATTGACTTCCTTGAATTTTCAAGATAAGTGTGCCCTATCACAGTATCTCAATGCTAAAGAGTGGAGATAATTCTCGAGTCCAAATCCTAACCCCAAGCCAATTGTCCAAGAATATAGGACAAGTATCTGAGTTATGTACCCTTCTAAATTCATCAAGTGACACAAATTTGAGATTTTGACCCTTAAGTTTGATTTTGTACTTTATCTTTTAGATGGGTTTTCTTATTAAGTTTGTGGATCTGCTGTGATTTTTAGTTATAATTAAATCAAATAAAGATATTATTAAATGATTTAATTTAACAAAACATTTATAAAGAAGAATCAATTTTTAATTATATTTAATTAATTGAGAGATTTATTAAATAAAGGAAATAAATTTAAAGATTTAATTAAAAGTTTAAATTCGAGGTAATTGTATTTATTTAATTTAATAATAATTAATTTAGAGGTTTCATTTTAACAATGAACTCTAAATATTATTAATAAATATAATTTCTAAATATGTCTTATTATTTAATAAAAAAAAAGTGAGAATAATTTAAATAAACTTTGTTCTAATTAAGAAAGAAAAATGTATGTGCAAAGAATTAAATAAATTAAAATAATAAAAGAAAAGCCTTTTGCATGTTAGTAAAATTAAAACCCTAGGTTGAGAAATTTTTTATAAGGAGATTAGAGCTCATTTCTCTACACACAGGTTTGGAGGAGCGATTTTCAAAAAAGATTTCGGGAGATGGGAATTTTTGCATTCTTTGAGTGTTCATCGAGTTTAGCATCATATCGAGGTAGGAATTTTTTTGAGATTATCATAGTAAATCCTTTCAAATTACCTCTGTCTTCTTCATGCCTATTTATGGATTTTGTTTTGATAATCATATTTTAGGATGAAAGCCTTATGTTTGAAATCATTAATCTTTATTACCAAAAAAAAAGTCTGTGAAGGAAAATGAATTGAAACTCCGTGATATCATAAGTGATAATTGTAAGTCTTAACATGCCAACTTTATACTACAGTACAGCTATTGGGTATCATCTCCACCCTATTCTTACTTTCTATTTGGAAGGTTTTTGGGTCACCATATTGTGTGTTAAAGTGTTATAATGCTTTCAGTTTTTAATGCATTCAATTAGATCATAATACACATGAAGGATTAAATGGTTAACAGGGATTAAGTTTTATTAGTTACCGATTCACCTATCCCCTCTCAGTAACTTAGCCTATCATATATATTTCCAACAATTGGTATCCGAGTGTTGTGGTTCTTGGGAAAGAAGTTTAACAACTTGAGCAAAGATTGGAGGCAATGAAGCTATTCAAACTTGACAAGGCTATTGACAATGAAAAGCTAGATTTGGAATTGGCTATTGAGAAACTCAAGAAGGCAAAGGAGCAACTCTCGCAATCCTTGAAAAGAAGAAAAGATCTTGCAATATAGATGAATGACCAACTCTACATTGAAGAAAGAATTGAAGAAATCTATTCTGAAATAAATTTAGATGAAGAAAATGACACAATCAAAGAACTATTAGAAAAGAATGGTACACTTCAAGAGGAAGTAAGAAAGATGAGAAGAGAGCAAGAAATTTAGTTATTAAGATTGTGTGAAGTCATGGAAGAGAAAAATAAGATAAAATAAGAGATAGAAGGAAAGAACAATGAAATCCAACATCTATCCCTCCAACATGCATACTTCATTAATCAACTTACTAATGCAAATGAAGAAATCATGAATCTAAGATTAGATAATGAAAGATTGCAGAATGATCTAAATATTAAAAGGAAAACCAATGAAAGGATGATGAAATCTTAGGTAGACATGGATCAACTAAATGAGAAAATCTAATACAGACAAAAGGGGAAAGCAAGAATTGGATACACAAAAGAAGGTGAATCATCAAAGCAAGGAGCTCAAAACAATAAAAAACCTACTTGCAGTCACTATGTTAAGATGGGTCATACATCAAACAAATATTGGTGCAATGAAAAAGCTAAGTTCAATGGAAAATGCTACAATTGTAATCAGCATGGTCATAGAGCTAATGAATGCAAAGAGAAACCAAAATTTAAAGGAAAATGCCACAAATGCAACAAGTATGGCCACAAATTTTTTGAATGCAAAACTAAGACATTGAATCTAGTAGAACATATTGTAAAAGATATATTTGGTTGGGATTACAATAGTTTGTGTAGATGTCATTACTATGGTGAATTTGGGCACATTCGAATGAATTGTGTAAAACATCACATAAGGACAAGAGACGCTACCAAAAGATGTTTCATTTGTATAGAACTTGGTCATCTTACCAAGAATCATATGAATACTGGAAGAATTGAAGATGAAAAGAAGGAAAAAGTTGATAACATAAAAAAATAGATGAGACAACAATGGATTCCAAAATCTTCTAAGAATGCTAGTCTGAGAAATGAAGCACATGTCACTAAAGAATTGGTTGACTCAAGCATTTCCACTTGATCTCCCATAAGGAGAACCAGAACTAGGATTCTAAAGCAAACATCTTACATTAGTTCTAGTCTGGAGAATGGAAAGATCCATCTTAGCATATGAGATACAAAGGGATCACTGAGTATCACAAAAAATGTGAGTCATTACCAAGCGAGGTTGTTTTGTAGCACCTTTCGAGTAAGGTCAGGAGTTACTAAAGTTATTGTGTGGAAACTAAGTCATGGATGACTCTGCTGAGCATTTAATGCAAGCTGAGTGGAAGATAGTCTATCATCAACCAAGTGATCATACCAAGCATTTATGGCACTTGAAAGGTGAAATTTGATAAAAGGGTGTAATCAAATTCATTTGTTACCATGAATTTCCAAGAGCTATTTGTGAAGAGCTATTTCTGTGTAACCAAGCGATCTGTGTGAATTATTGTTGAAGATTTCTATGTTTCTAGAAAAACCCTATTGAGAAAATGGAATCCTCCAGTAGAAAGATGAAGAAAGGGTCAGAAATGTTGATTCGAGGAATTGAATGGAAACCACCAGATTTCAAGCTTAGTCCACCAGTTACGAAAACCCTAGATCCAAGTAGAGCTCAATCTCAAATTCCATCCAAGGTATAGTTAATTAATGATATTCGTTCACATTTTCAATGTTCTATCTAAGATATTGGAACTATAGAAATGGATTTCTTTGGAGAAATTGTGTGTGAATGGCGTGTTAAAACCAGAGCACCAACACCTTGAAGCGAAGGGTTTGACTCACATTCCTCATATGCTATGAGAATTTTAGATTAAGTGGATAAGGTTTATTCTTAGCCATGCAAATAATGTATAGTTATGGTTGGAACAACCTATTTTGATAACAAAGAAAATGATCCATACTATCATAGGTCTTCCAATGCTAACCAAGGAAAAAATGACCAAAACCCTTGTTGGAAATATTCAAGACATGATAAGTTACTGGGAGGGGAGGGGTGAATCAGTAACTTAAAATTTTTCTTTAAATTCACCATAAATCCATCTATACTACTGCATACATTAGTACTAAAAGATAAAACATTCATCACACAAAAAAATACAATGTTTTGGTGACCCAAAGACCTTCCAAATAGAAAGTAAAATTGGGGTGGGGATGGTACCCATAAAACTTCACTACTGCAGCACAAAGTTGGCCTGTTAAGGCTTACATTGACCACTTTTGGTGATCTACCTTGTTAGGAGCACAAAGGACTGCTAGGTCCACCTTGTTAGAGGATTTACAAACATACAATAAAGTATGCACTCAGTTAAGAGATTTTTACAAAGACTGTTAAGTCTACCTTGTTAAAGGATTTGGAAATTGATTCATCTATTAGGATGAAGCAATGGATCTACTTACAACTAATTTCTGATAAGATCCTTTATGTACTGATCACCTTATGTGATAGATATGACTTTTCTACTTCTGTTTTGACCTTGCTGCATTCCTTAAACTATTGCTGATAATACTTCGCATGTACTTCTAAAAAATTACTTCAAAAAAATATTTCAATACAATGACATCTTACAATACATCTTACATATATACCTTTCCAATTAACAAAACTGCAAGGTTAGCCAAAATACAAGTGAACAACACATTACAAAGTTGGCCCAATAGTAAATAACTCGGGTTCAGTAAATTGACTCGGTGACCTTCTGATACTCTATGTCCACTACATTACATGACATCATCATGCACCTGGTAGAAGTGAAGGCTCAATCCATACTAATCACTCGATGTAGTTCTGAACTCGGTGATCATTGGTGACTCGATAGATATTGCATGTAGAGTTTACCTTGCTTCACTCGATAAAAATTACTTCTTCCAATGCTCAATTTAAACTGAATTTCCATGACACAAACTTATTGCTCGGTAGACACTATGAAGCATGGTAGACATTGAGAGGCTTGGTAGACACTACTGTTCTTCACATTGCCTATATTCACTCGGTAGCCACTATTTTGCTCGGTGTAAATTGCTGAACACTTCGAAGCTTGGTTAATACTAGAATGCTCGGTGAGTGTAGGAAACTAAGTGCTAGGCTTGGTAGCTATAATGATATAGATAAGTGTTGTCACTAATGGCAATAATAACTTAATGTCAACAACCCTAAGTCAGGTGGAGATAGAAAAGAAAACCTTTGCCAAGTGGGATGGAAGGGGAATGAAGATCGGCTGTGTCATAGATATAGAACTAAAGTTCAAAATACATGTCATTGCACATAAGATATACAACTCAAGTTATTTGAATAACATGTCATGTTAAGCCATGGATCTCATGTTCAAGGTGGTCAAGAACAATATGTCATTTGACCTTGTTGAGTTGATGTTGAATTTGTTCAATAAGAACATGAAAAACATAAGAACTTCAAAGAACAATCCTTGTAAGTTTGGTTCACTCTTAACTTGTCTATTTTTCTTTGTGCAAAAGTTCTTCCCATCAAAAGGTATAGTTTTATTGAGGAAAGATGTAACCGTTCTCTACCAAATCAATGAATATATAGTAGAAATGAGAGAAAACAATGTCATTATAATGGATAACTATTTTGATGCATTTAAGGACAAGATGAATAACAGATTTAGAATCCCTAAGAAACTAGTAGAAGACTACAAAGATGGTATTTTTTTCATGGTTGATTGTGATAAAGTGTATATACAAGCAGTAAGATAGAGAATTGTATGGGTAAAACCTCTAGGTCATGAGGTTAATATAGATGAAACTAAGGACATTATTGAAGCACTGTTAAATGAGCCTGTTGATCCAAAGGCCACATATGAGGAAGAAAAAGAAAGAATTGAATTTGAAATAAAACTTCCTTGGGTGGTCAACAAAGGGAAGAAGAGAATAGAAAAATTGAAACAATCTAGCACCACTCTCCTGTTGATTGAAGGAAAAGGTGATGCCATTGAGGAAGATGAAGTAGAAGAAGAAGAGAAGTAAGAAGAAGAAGAAACTATAAAGAAGAAAGGTAAGGTTATTATGACCAAACCTACAAAACCATCTATTGTAGTGTTCACAAGGAGGGCATCTAGGAAGAAACAAGGAGGAGATGTAATCTTCAAATTACCACCACCCTCATTCCAAAAAAAATTGAAGAAAATTGACTCTAGAGTCAATGTGGAAAATTTCAAATCACTAAGGTATGAGATAAGAATTACAGAGGAGCATAAGCAAATTGAAGATATGGTTATGTCTAAAATGGGAAAATGGAATATTCTCCAAACCAGCTTGCTTAGTAGATTTTGAGTGATTTAATGGAGAAAATCAAGCCAAGATGGGAACATGCTTTGAAAACTCCTCAAGACATATATGAGCAGACCCTGAGGTAGCTCATGTTGAGCTTGAATGATAAAGAGGTCAAAGAATCCATCAAGAAGAATGAAGAGAAACTTACCTTGAGATTTAACACTTGCTTGAGATTGATTAATGACATTGAACATGTGGTAAGGAATGCAAACAACACATGGAAGAACATTTTCAATCTTCATAAGCAAAGTAATTTTGTTGTTAATGTCAGTGACAAGGAAGAAGAAGGAAATGACAGAAAAGAAACACATTATGACAATATAGATGATGAGGAATAGGGATAGGAAGCTATTGAGGAAGATATCCCTAAGGTTTAAAGTATAGAGGAGATCGACCCTAAGAAGATTGCAGCAATGGTCATAGCCTCACTTCCTCATTCTTTGAGTGAAGCATTGAAGAAATCAAGCTCAGAGAAAGCTACTGCAAAATTGGTTGTGTCAAACATTGAAAGTTCAAGCATTCAACCAATATTTGCACCTATCTAGCTCAGTACTTCATTAATAGAAGTGTCCAGCACTTCATCTACCGAGAAAAAAACACTTCCTTCTCCATTAGTTTTGGTCACTCAAGGTATTTATTCAATAAGTGTAGTATCTACTTTTTCTACAAGTCCTACTATTTCTACTATTGTTTCCATTCCTAGCATGCAAAAAATAAGTACAAGGATAGTTGAGACTAAGCCTCAACTGAGTATAAAATTTTTAAGTAAAGGAAAAGAAAAGGACAAAGAAATTGATCTTGATGAGGAGATAGTTATCCCAAATTACGATATCTCCAATCTTAATCCTGATCAAATGCACATCATTGGAGAACTTCTACAGAAGAAAGCTAAGAAAAAAAATCTTAGAGAAGAAAGAAATAAAGAGTTTCAAGTGCTTGAAGATGCTAAGAAAATTCTTACAGAGGCACTCAACACTAAGGTTGACACTTCTCAACCAATTTTGGCTCAGTTAGCAAAAGTAGTCCAAAAATTCAATGAAGATTTTTATGGACAAGAGAAATTGTTACAGAGAGCAGAGAAGAAATTTTAGAATAAGGTATTGGAGCCAATTGCACAAAAGATTGCAATACATCAAGTAGACTTGTCTAGTATTATAAGCTCATCAGAGACCTCTTCCATCAATGTAACTTCTTTATTTGGTAAACTTTGCGGCACTTCCAATTTCACCAAGGAAATCAAAGATAAACTTTCAAATATTGATGAAGATCTAAAGGCAAGTGCGCAATAGTTGCAACTTGACTCGAGTTACAACTCTGCCCACTATACAAAGATCAGATTTCTAACGCATATGTAGGTAGAATTTCTATAGGAAGAAGCCAAGATAAGAGAGCTACCATGGTAGACATATAGGACATGATTCTCACAAACATGGATGCATTGTAGAAACATATTGCACATGCTAAAACCCTCATCCATGATAATAACTTCTCTATTGCTGATCACATGATCAAACTATCAATAGAAGTTCAGATTGCATTGCACACAAGCAGGGTGTTGCAAGAAAATTGTGACAAGACAATGGCATTGATTCTAAAGGTACATTCTGATTTCTTGTCACATTTTGGCATTACTATATAGTATATAGAATACACCTTTGGCATTAATGTCAAAAAGGGGGAGAACATGTATATAGCATACTACAAAGGGGAAGAATATTTAAAGCATATGAAAAAGGGAAGAAGATATGTATAAAGGGGAGAAAATGTATAATGTATTGAATATATATGTATGGGGGAGCAACATCATATTATAAACATCTCTTACAAAAGAAAATTTGAAAAATCTCAAAAACAATATACTCTACTAAGTTGAAGACACAAGATAAAGAATAAAAAGTGTTTTGAACTTTTTGAATTTGGTTTTGATTAATAAGTGTTTTTGTCACTAATGCCAAAGGGGGAGATTATTGACATTTCAGTCAAGTTTGTTATTAGTGACACACACCTATTCAGATAGTAAGTATCTACTGAGCTTATTGTACAGTTAACAATGTTAACCAAGCATTTCAAACTCTACCAAGTTCTATAGTTGCTATCAAGTTCAAGGAACAATATTTAGTTTGTGTTGAACAATTTCTATCAGGATGGTGATTATTAGTGTAAACTGAGCATCCTAGTATTTACCAAGTTTCTTAGTGCAAACCAAGTTGTGTAGTGCTTACCAAATTTGTAGTTATAGTGATGTGAATCCAGTATTGATCGAGCTACTCACTGTTAACCAAGTGATTCAGTTTATATTGAGCTCATAGTGATAGCATTGACCGAGCTATGCAGTATGAATCAAGTGATTCAATTTATATGTTGAGTTTTGCAGTATTCACTGAGTCACCATTGCAAACTAAGTTCAAACTACTTGGAAGTGATTAGTATGGACCAAGATTCTATGTCTACTAAATTCATGATGATGCTGAGTAGTGACAGTGGATGTCGAGTATTAGAACCTTGCCAAGTTAGTCTTTAGAACTTGAGTTCTTGCAATTGGGCTGACTTTGTGTCTTTTGTGTAAACTTGTATTAGAGCTAACTTTGATGATTTGTAAATTGGATTGGTATATATGTAATGTATTGTACTATATCCAAAGTAGAGTATGAGAATGTAAAAACAAAATGATATGAGTGTAATGCAAATTTGAAGAGCAAATGTGTGAAGTAAAAGGCTACAACAGTATAAGGAGTAAAACAACTTTATCTATTACAACAAGGTGATCATAACACTCAAAGGAATCTCATTCAACAAATCAAGTTGCAGATTAGAGATCAACCACTGGTTCATCCTAATAGGTGGAATAGTTAAATCCTTTCACAAGGTAGACTTAAAAGTCTTTTGTAGATCTCTTTATTGAGTGCATACTTCATTGTATGTTTGTAAATCCTTTCACAAGGTGGACATGACAATCCTTATTGCTCATAATAGGGAAAATCATCAGAAGTGATCATTGTAAGCCTTAACAAGCCAACTTTATACTGTAGTACTAAAGTTTTTGGGTATCATCCCCACCCCAATTTTACTTTCTATTTGGAAGGTTTTTGGGTCAACATATTGTGTGTCAAAGTGTTATAATCCTTTCAATTTTTCATGCATGCAATTAGATCAGAATACACATGAAGGATTAAATGGTAAATAAGGATTAAGTTTTATTAGTTACTGATTCACCCCTTCTCTCAGTAGCTTAGCCTATCATATATATTTTCAATAGTGGGACCACTTTATCTTGTTCTACTGTGCCTGGCTCTGACACTTGGGTGTCTATTGCAAATTGTTGATTATCTGCCATATCATTAGTTTGAGTAGCTATATCAACCAATTGTAGTTTCTCTATGGATGTTTCTTTATCAATGAGCCCTTCCTAAGAATCCACTTTTTATGACTGTGTAACTAAAGAATAATCTGCCATCCATGTGTTGAAAACTATTTCATCTAGCCAATTGAAGTTCAGTATCTCTCTTTCTCTTCTCAACACATCTTTTTCTAACCTCTTTATTTAAACAAAATTATCCTGGAAAGAATCAAAGAAAAGCTAAACCTAAACTAACTCTTCACTGATTCTAGCAAACCAAATGTAGTTTTCTTTATTGACTACATCATTGATTCTAATACTTATTAGTTCCTTTAACCCATTTCCCCATTCCTCCTTAATTTTTATGATGTATAAGCCTTTTAGAACAAGGAAAAAGAGATCAATTTTTTTTTTATTGAGATATTTAGAGAAACATATTTTCAATCTTCTTGGTAGCATATCTCTTTTCTGATCAAAATTCAGTAGATAACTTGCTTGGTCAAAAGTTTTCTCTATTTGGTCATCAATTATATCAATGACAAAGAAACACAAAGCAGTGATGAAATCATCTCTACTAATCCATTTATTAAAAAATAATCTTAAATTGGCTTCATTGTTATTCAAATCTTTCCACATATTCACCAACCTTGACAACTCCAAATGAAATAGGGGCCAATTAACTCTATCTACTAAAAACAAAATTGTGTCTCTAATTCTATCCTCATGTTGGATTCCCAACTCTAAATGTAGTTCACAGAGTTTTGTTTTCTCTCCTTCATCTATTTCCTTTGTAGTAATACCTCCTTGATGCTAAGGTCTATTAGGAATTTCCAATATGGGTCTAGTGGGTGGTGGAGGAGCTAGGGAAGAAGCAATCAAAAGTTGGCTAGGTTCTTCTCCTACTTTTCTTTTGCCTTGTTGCATTTGAAAATTTGAAATGATCTTTTCTATCTCATTTATTCTTCTTCCTCTTTCATTATAAGCCTCAATAACTTTTTCAAACTTTTCATTAAGTTCAAGAAATTATTTCTTGTCCTTAGCTACTACCTCCACCCCAAAATTGACCATTTCTTTGTTCATTTGGGCCACCTGCTCACTATCCATTCTGCTACCCTGTAAACCACCCGACTCTCAGTATGTTCAACATTTGAGACCTCTTGAATCCTAGTATTATCTTTTTTTTTGTATTGACCATATAACCAAGGCCTTGTGGTCATTGGTGAATTTCACCCCTTTATGGGCTTTTGTTACCTTTTCCTTTGTTATGAACTTTGTTTCTTTTTCTTTCCTCACTACATCAAAAATTAGTGCATTAACAATGTCTCATTTTGGTAGTATCATTACTTCCAAATCTTTTAGTAATTGTCTTCTCCCTTGAAGGGGTTATCTAATTGAACTCTTGCATTAGGTTAATTTTTACTTCCTCTTCTATATCAGAGTCCTTTCTAGTAGGTTTCTTTACTTTCAACTTTGTACACTTTTCCTCAAAAAGTTCAATATTACTTCTCCACAAAAATTGTATAAAAGCTCTATATTCTACAAAAATTTCATCAACCAAAAATTTCCTTGCTTTCTTCTCTACAATGGGGTCAATTTCCTTCCCCTTGAAATCATCTATAGTAAGGGCTAGGAGTGGCATTGGAGGCTCTTCAAGTGCTCACTCCTCTATGTCTGATGTAGTTATCAATATATCACCTTGACCTCCCATTTGCTTCAGCTATTCCCTTAAATAATCTTCATTGTTAATATAGATGAGAGTCTATGAAGGCAAGTACTCCTTAGGTTTGGATGAAGATCCTTGTTCCAATTACTGGTTTTTAGAAATTGGTGCTAAGAGTGGGCTCTTTGAAAATTGCCTTTTATACAAAGGAACACATTGTATGTTTATATTGTTAGCATGAATGATGATGATACTACATTGGGGGAGTATCCTAAGCATTGGAGAGTATTGATATGTTGCATTCATGACTGTGTTTGTCATTGATGTCAACATAGCAATGTTTTCATAGAATACTAGAAGAATAACACTCAGAGATGTTATGTTGCACAATAATTGAGTAAGTCTTAATCATGCATAGTTATAGATGTGTTCCTAAGTATGTATTGATGGCGTTGTTAAGAGGATGAAGTCTAAATCAAAGATGCATGTAAGTTATACCCGACTTATTGAGAGCAGTGCATAAATAGATTATTGAAGAATAGTGTTATGATGATTGATCACTATCTTTCATCTGAAATGTAATGAAGAGATGCATAGTCACATAGTAATAGAGGAAAACCATATGGAGATGTCAGCAAGTGTACAAGACCTGGAGTTGCACATGTAAATATTTGTATAGACTGTGAGTTGACAATGCATTTTCTATTATAATTAATTAGGAAAGCCTTAAGGCTGGCTCAAGGAATTATTATGAAGGTATGATATGAAGGAAATATGTTTTCCTTGATTGTAAATATACATCCATTATAAATTGTACTTGAAGTGTGAAAAGGAGCAGAGTATTGATTGAATGCATGTAAGTGATTTAAGGGATTATCGGATGTGTAGTTCATGATCTGATTACAAGACTAGAAGGAGCATAAGTTTGGTTGATAGGGAAAAGACATAGGAAGGAAGTAAAATTTAGTTCTATTATTCTACAAAGAATAATATAAAGATCATTTTGACAATGGGTTCATTGGTCTGCCCTCAAAGCTATTTGGGTAGTGGGTCCAGCTGTCTTCCACAACTCCTAACAGGGATTCAAAGTCCCCTAATAGGGGACTCATATGTACTAAATGTTGTAACAGACTCCTGATAAGGTCTATCCTCTAACAAGGAATATTTAATTAGTACATCATCTTGTGGGTACCATCCCCACCAAGGTTTTCCCTATGATCAAGGGGAAATCTTTTTAGAAAGGATAGTCATAGATTTGATGAGGCCAACTATGATAGTTGGAAGGAAAAGATGAAGACTCATCTAATTGGCATGGGTCTAGGGTATTGGCTTTTGACTAAAGGTAAGAAGACAATTTTGAAAGAAGAGAAGCTAGAGGAACATAGTGAATTTGAAAGAGACTTGTTCATGTGCAACATGAGAGCCAGAGAAGCACTATTGCCAGCTCTTCATGATAGTGAGTATAGTTAGGTAAATAATTTTCAAACATCTCATGAAATTTGGAAAGAATTATAAAATACTTATGAAGGTGATACATATATAAAGAGAATGAGATTACAAAATTGGATATGTGCATTTCAAGATGCTAAGATGATGGAAGATGAATATGTAAGAAGTTATATTGGTAGAATATTAGAAGTTGTTGTAGGTATACGGTCACTTGATAGAACTAAAGAAGATGATGAAGTTATGTGGAAGATCTTGAAAATTTTGACACCACCTTTCAAACAAGCTACCTAGATGATTCAACTTATGATGCCCTATACTAAGGATTTCACAAAGGAAACTTTGCTTGGAAGATTGGAATTTGCAAAAGTTAAACTGAGATAGTCTAGAGATCTAACCAGAGTTGAGATAAATTTTAGTGTGCTAAATGTTCAACCTGACCTATCAAGGAGTGTAAGAACAAGAGGACATTTTTCTAGTAGTAGAAGATTTGATTAGGATAGAAGGATTGAAGAAGGAGTAGCCCTTGTTGTGAGAAGAGAAAAAGATGGTAAGAAAATATTTAAATCTTGGACTTGTAATGAATTTGGTCATTATGCATCTAAATGTCCTAAAAGAGAGAAAAAGTATAAAGAAAAGTTCAAGTCTACAAGAGATAGAGATTTTTTGTATGCTAATAAAGAAGAAGAATAAGATGAGATAGATCAAAGTGGAAGTGATGAAGAATTAGAATTTGTGGCTATCAAGGAAGATGATCTTGATAGAGAGATCAGAGAAGAAAGAGCTCTAGTTACACAAGTTGAGAAAATATTTTATTGGATAATTGATAGTGGATGTTAGCATCACATAAATGGTGATATGAACAAGTTTGTAAAGTTCAAAAATCATGATGAAGGTACTGTTAGAGTTGGTAACAATGTAGCCTATCATATTATAGGGATTGAATCCATTACTCTTTATGGTAAAACTAACACTGATGATGTTTATTTTGTTGATGGTTTGAAGCATAATTTGTTGAGTATTGGACGGTTGGTAGATAAGGGATATCTATTACAATTCATAGAGAAGACTTACGTAATCAAAGATAAGGATGGTAAAATGATTGAACTGGAACTAGATCCAGAGGTAATGTATTTCAGTTGAATCATAGTAAATTGACATGTTTGGTAGCAAAAGTTGATAATAGTTGGTAGTGGCATGGAAGATTTTATCATATAAACTTTGATAACATTGTGAAGGTTAGTAGTAAATTTGCAATAAGAGATCAAACTAAGATTGTTAAGCCTACTAACATTGTATGCAAGGAATGCATCTAGGAAAAATAGAGAAAAGTGCCCTTTCTGAGCAAGAAGTTCTCTACTATAGAAAAGTTGGAGATTATTCATACAGATCTTAGTGGTCCTACAAGAACCAAAGGATTCTATGGTGAAAGGTATTTTATGATTTTTGTTGATGATTTCACTATAATGATGTGGGAAGCATTTCTTAAAGAGACGTTTAAGATATTTAAGAATAGAGTTGAGAATGAGTCTAATGTTAAGATTAAGTGTTTGAGATTAGATAGAGGAGGATAATTAACTTCTAGAGAATTTAACATATTCTGTGAAGAGAATGGAATCAAAAGACATCTATCTACACCTAGAACACCTGTGAAAAATGGGATTACTGAGAGAAGAAATAAGTCTTTTGTAGAAGCAGCTAAAATTATGCTGTTTGAGAATGATGTTCCTAAGACATTCTAGAGAGAAGTGGTGAATACAATAGTGTATACTTTGAACAGAGTACAATTCAAAAAAGGCATGGACAATACGCCTTATGAGTTATGTTTTGGACATTCAACATCAATCAAATATTTCAGGATATTTTGGAGAAAATGTTATATCAATAGGGATGATGATATTGGTAAGTTTGATCCAATAAGTGACAAAGGTATGTCCCTTGGATACTCATTGAAAGTAAGGCTTACAAATGCTTCAGCTAGAAAACTAAGACAATAGTTGAGTGTGCAAATGTAAGGATTGATGAGAAGTTTGGAACTAAAGAAAAGTTGGTAGATTATAATTTAGATAATGAAGAAGATGAATTTGGAATTGTTAGACAAAATGCTGAAGTTTTCTTTAAGACTAATAATGATTTACAAAATGATGTGAGAATTGATGAGCAAAGAGGAGAACACAATTTACATCCAAGAGAAGAGATAAGAGTTGAGATAACTAATACTATCCCCAGTAAGAATCTAACAAGGAATCACCCTCCCGAACAAATCATTGGAAGAAAAGACAAAGGTGTAATGACAAATAATAGAGTAAATGAGGGGATATGCCTAATATCTCAAGTTGAACCCAAGTGCCTAGATGAAACATCCAAAGATAATCATTGGATCCAAGCCATGAAGAAAGAATTGGGTTAGATAATAAATAATGATACTTAGGAAATGGTCCCCAGACATAAAGACAAAAATGTGATAGGAACAAAATGGGTTTTCAGGAATAAGATGAATGAGCAAGGAGAAGTTGTGAGAAACAAGACCAAAATTGTTTGTAAAGGTTATTCAAAATAAGAAGCATTGATTATGAGGAAACATATGCACCTGTAGAAAGAATGGAAGAATAAGAAAGTTCCTGGCTTATGTAGCAAACAAGAAATTCAAGGTTTATTAGATGGATGTCAAGTTTGCATTTTTGAATGGAGAACTATAAGAAGAAGTCTATATTTAGAAACCTAAAGGTTTTCTTTTATTAGAAGACAAAAACATGGTATGCCAATTGAAGAAATCTCTTTATGGTTTGAAGCAAGCATCAATAACCTGGTATGCAAGGTTGGACAGTTACTTGGCAAAACTTGGATTTGCAAAAGGCACATCTGATAGTAATTTGTATCTAAAAGAGATTGAAGATAGTTTATTAATCATTGTAATATTTGTTGATGTCATCATTTTTGGAGGCAATGATGAAGCTAGTGATAAATTTGCTGAAGATATGAAGAATGAATTTGAAATGAGCATGATAGGAGAAATGAAGTTTTTCCTAGGTTTACAGATTGTGCAAAATAATGATCGTATATTCATCTCTCAAACCAAGTACCTAAAAGACCTATTGAAAAGGTTTGGTTTGGAAAGTTGTAAACCTATTGGTACACCCATGATAATTGGTCATAACTTATCTAACAAAAATGAGACACCTACAATAGAACAAAAGAAGTATAGATCAATGATTGGAGGCTTGTAATATTTGACTCACACAAGACTAGATATAGTAAATGCAATAGGGATTGTAACAAGATTCCAAGCTAATCCTAAAGAATATCACTTTGTAGTAGTAAAGAGAATACTTAGATATTTGAAAGGAACATCTAGTTATAGAATTTGGTATCATAGATCTAATGATTTCACGCTTTGTGCATATACTAATGCTGATTGGATAGGCAATATGGATGTTAGAAAGAGCACCAGTGGTGGAGCATTCTTTCTTGGAGGAAGATTAGTTTCTTGGTTAAGCAAGAAGCAAGATTGTATTTCATAAAGTATAGCTATGGTAGAGTATGTTGCAGCAACAAATAACTATAATTAAGTTATGTGGATGAAGAAAATGTTGAAGGGTATAAGAATTGAGATTGATTAACTTGTTATCATTTACCGTGTTAACACAAGTACAATGATTATGTTAAAGAGTCATGTATTGCATTCTAAGACTAAAGATATATTAGTTATCATGTGCTGAGAGAGAAAGTAATAGAAAAGGAGATCATATTAGAGTATGCAAGTACTAAGGATTAGATTGTAGATATCTTTATGAAAGCTTTGTCTAAAGAGGTATGCTTGGGGTTATGCCCCTACCTACTTCCGAGTAGGCGATGTAGAGAGTGCATCAGTCCAGTGGTACAAAGTGCCACTATTTGACTCAACTGAATGTTGATGCTTCTTGAATAGGGGAGTATCTAGTATGTACTAAGTCATAGAGGACCCTTGATATTTGGTATTTGGTATTTGGTATTAAACAATGTCTTTGGACACTTGAGCTTGTTAATGACTTTGAGTAGCTGATTTACAAATGGTATGTGACAATTAGTATGGTGATTGACACCTTTGACATTGATGTCAATGGGGGAGAGTTAGACATGAAAAACATCTCCTAAGGAATAGAGGAGAGTGTGAGTGAGGAACTCCCAAGAAATGGGGGAGACATAACTCTTTAGGGAGATTTAGAAAGATTCATGTAAAGAGGCAAGAGTATGCACCTAATGTGCATATGATGTATTGAGATCTTTTAGCATGTGAAAAATTGATGCCAACTCTAGTAACTAGAGGATTTAAAATTTGATTGATGAAGAGGATTTGAGAAGATGAGAACAACATGCAATACCAAAAGTTTACTTGGTATTCTTGGAATTTAGATAGTTTTTCATCTATGTTTCCATCAATACCAAAGGGGGAGATTGTTAGCATGAATGATGATGATACTACATTGGGGGAGTATCCTAAGCATTGGAGAGTATTGATATGTTTCATTCATGAGTATGTTTGTCATTGATGTCAACATAGCAGTGTTTCTGTAGAAGACTAGAAGAATATCAGTAAGAGATATTATGTTGTGCAATAACTAAGTAAGGGTTAAGTGATGTGCAGCTACAAAAATGTTCCTGAGTATGTCTTGATGGAATGGTTAAGAGGATGAAGTCTGAATCAAACATGAATGAAAGTTATTCCTGATTTATTGAGAGTAGTGCATAAACAAAGTATTGAAGAATAGTATTTTGATGATTGATCACTAACTTTCATCTGAGATGTAATGAGGAGATGCACAATCACATATTAATAGAGGAAAATCATATGGTGATGTTAGCAAGTGTGCAAGACCTAGAGTCACATGTGTAAAGATTTGTACAGACTATAAGCCGATAGTGCTATTGTAATTATAATTAATTATATGTCTTATTTTAATTAATTGGGAAAGCCTTAAGGTTAACTCAAGGAATTATTATGAAGGTATGATGTAAAGGAAAGACATTTTCCTTGATTTTAAATATACATCAATTGTGCATTGTACCTAAAGTGCAAAAAGGAGAAGAGCATTGATTGAATTCATGTAAGTGATCTAAGGGATTATTGGATGCACAGTTCATGATCTAGTTACAAGATAAGAAGGAACAAAAGTCCACTTGATAGGACAAAGATAGAGGAAGGAAGTACAATTGAGTAATATTATATTATAAAGAATAATTCAAAGGTCATTTGGACAATGGGTTCATTGGTCTTTCCCTCGAAGCTAATTGGGTAGTGGATCCAACTATCTTCCACAAATCCTAATAGGGTTTGCACAACTCCTAACAGGGTTGGAATCTCCTAACATGGAATCATATGTAGTGTTCATGTTGTAATAGACTCCTAACAGGGTCTATCCTCTAACAAGGAATATTTATATTAGTACATCATCTTGTGGGTACCATCCCCCCCAAGGTTTTCCCTTGGATTATGGGTTTCCTTAGTAAACATATTTGGTGTTATTGTGTGTGAGTATCTTGTTGTGGTTTTAGTTTACTTTACTCATATGGTTAAGATTGTTTAAAGTTGGTATTGATGGTAATAGTTGTATAACTTATTCAAATCCCCCCCTTAGTTATATCAGTGGACTATATATTCTAACATATATTCCTAGCCATAACATATCTTTATTTTCTTTGAAAAGTGTATTGTTTTGGGCCTATTATTATCCTATTTGGTAGCCTTTTCTCAATATCTATGGCTTAGTCTAGGTATTCTTGTATCAACATCCCTTTCTTCTCGTTAAGGGTTTTCATGAATCCAACAAATTTTTCCATAAGTTTATTTATCTTAACTCCCTAGTATTTAATGTTAGCTACGGGATCATACTTCTTATCTAAAGAATTTATAAACTCTAAGACCTTACTATATACTTTCAATTTCTCTTTTTTCACTTCCTATTCTTGTAAAGAAAATTCATTTCTTATAATATCCTTAGCAAAATAAACAACATGCTCATATGATTTAGCTTTAGTCCTATCTTTGAACATGTCATAGAAGCCTTTTGGGTCAATAAATTGAGGATGAGACTGAGCCATTTGGGTTCTATCAAGAAGCTTACCTAGATTTCTCCATCCTCCTTTGGTGAGTACAAAATTGTGCATGACTATGAAATTTGGAAAAATTGTCTGTTTGGATCTATCCACCAGCTCTCTTTCGTCAAGCCCTCCTACTTGCCATAGAAATTCAACAACTCCCACCTTTAGAGACACTTTATATGGAATAACATGAGGTTTCCTTTGGAAACCATATACTCTAAAAATAATAGATATAGAGTAAGGGATAATATCCCCCCAATTATGACTTACTTTCACACCCTTGGTATGATCCTTGGGCCTGATCAACTCTAATAATGGCTAGGGTATCCTAGGCTTATCTCCAGTCAACAAGGTCCTTACATTTGAGGCAAAGTATCTATGAAAATACACAAAACTAGCATTTGTGACTTCCCCTATCATATCAACATTCCATAACTGAACTAGTAGTTTCTCCACATCATTTTCTATCCCTAGTTTCATGTCTTTTGGAAAAATAGAAACTCCCTTTAACAAGAACATGTACATTAATAAATAATACCAACAAAAGGGCTTGTCCACCTCACCCTTTTTGATGCCAATTAGTCCATTGTGAATCACCTCAACTAAGTAGGATGCAAAATAAAAAATAGAGCTCATCTTGTACAACAAGATCTGAGCAATCATAAAAATAAGAGACCCAAGGATGTGATCCTATTCATCCATACAATTTATTTGAATAATGACACATAAAGGGCCTACACCCTGGGATTGAAATATTTCTTTAGAAGAGCTCAGGGGTATGAGATCTGACTAGTGGAAGATGTCCTACCCTTATAAAATTCTCCTATAGTGGCCCTCCCTAAAGGTATACCCTCTAAACATCTAACCATGCTTGTAGATAATCAAAATCAATCTGCTCATGCAATGCATGATTAGGGTTTAGCATGAAAACTTCCCTAATAATTTTGGTAGTCACCCTAAAAATGTTATCTCCTACATAGTTCTTGATAATCCTCTGTATAGGATTGTACCTCTTTGCCACCATGGTTAGCAAATTTTCATCGAAAAAGACACCATGGACAACTAATTTTCCAACATCAAACTCCCAAGCATTGCTTAATGGGGTAACATGTTTTCTTTGAGAAAACCATTTTCTAAACAATTCTAGTCCACCCATTGTTGTCTCAACGTTGCTCAACTAGTTTTCCTTGTCATAAAAACCTTCCCCAATCAACAACCTAGGGTTCTTAGGAACAACTCTTTTCCTTTAGCTGCTTCATTGGTGGAGAGGGGTAATTGCTCAAGGAAATCATCATGCACATTTCTATGTTGATAATCTATCTTTGCAGAGAAATCCCTTCTTGGAGGCATTTTTATCAATTCAATAAAATTGAGATTGGTATTCTTTAGACAATAGAAGTTTTAGTCACTTGCCCACAAATTTTTTACTTCAACAAAACAATTTGTTTGCAACAATTCACTTTGTGGAAAACTGAGCCTCTAAGATTTGGTTTGTTGTGCTTCAAATCTCTTTTGCTTTGTAACTAGTTATAGAATGAATCATAGATTTTATGCAAAAGTCCTTCACACAAATGCACTTTGATACACCATTAACACTCCAAATATAAAATTATGTATGTTACACCATGAATTTGGAAAATGGCTATTGATTTGGGCATAATTTGAGGTCTTGATTTAAACTTAAAGACTGTATCACCTATTACCTAATTGGACATGTGTCAGAACTTCGTATTCTCACTTTGGCTAAAACTTGAGCACTTTCATTATGAGAGAATATGACTAACATATATCCTTTTTTATCTTATGGTCACAAAAAATCCTTTCTATCATTACATTCCTTTTCAGAGTTAGGCCCATTGAGAGATGCGTCAACATGTCACATTTTCATTTTGCATAAAAATCTTGAACCTTCAGTATACAAAAATACAACATCTGTTGATCTTCAAGAAAAAATGGTTAAGATTTCTACCTACATCTATATGCATAAAAATGTCCATATGGAAATGTGAAAAGTTCTCACATTCTCTCTTTAGGTAGACCTCAAACATTTTGGTTTTGTGATAATGAGTCAACCAATGATCATCTGAAGATCAAATGGTTGAGAGAAAACATTAATATTTGTTGCACTTAGTACAAATGGTGAATCAAAATAAGCCAAATGGAAACTTATGCTAACAACATTCTTTTGCAACTCATAACATAGGCTGGTCCCACAAATTTCACATGTCAACACCTTGCATTCTTGCTTTGGTTAAACAATCTACACGTTGATTTTGTGAGAATATGACTAACGTCGATCTTGATATGAATCTATGGCTTGAAAAATGCTCATTCTCAGAATCTTTTTAACATAAAATGACCCACATGGACACTTGTCAACTTCTTGCATTGTTGCATCTTGCAACAATACAAAAACCATCAATTCACCTTCTAATCAATGGTTGAGAAAAACACATTTTATTCTATATTTTGAGGACCCATAGGGACATGTGGAAATCTTTCATATTTTTACATTTCTTAAATATCAAATACTTTCACTTTGTAAGAATGAAAGAACCCTTGATCATCACTTGAATCAACAATCAAGGAAGAGAGTTCAATTTAACTTATGAACTAATGTGGGTCTGATAGCTTGCATATTTCACCAAAGCATGTTGCAATAAGACATTATGGCCCCACTAGGACACACATAAATATGTCACATTGTCACATATCTTAAAAACTGAGCACTTTGAATCTATGAGGATGTGTCATCCATGGATCTAGAAGAAGATCAATGGATGTTGTAAAACCACTGACTTCGTTTCCTTAGGTCCCACAAGATAGGTGTCATTCTATCACTTTCTCACTTTGGTTAAAGGCTTTGCATCTTCAATTTGTGAGAATACAATATCCACTGATCTTGAAGGAGATCAATGACTATATTAACAAATCACCAGAATGGTTTTGAACGAGGAGAAAGCAAGACACAGGCTAGCCATAACATGACCCTGGGTTAAAACTGAGTTATGAGGTAGGGAAAAATGATAATTTTGTGAAATATTTTAGAATTAAACATAGAAAAACCTTAGAATAAGAAAATTTAAAAGGTATGAGGGATTTTTCAAATCTCTCGCCTCAATTTTAAAAGGTGTAATTAAAATTTCAAAAATTCAAGATGAGACAATAGGGTACAATAGTTATGGGTTTTCTAGGGTACAACCTAATAACAAGGAAAACAAACTCTAGTTGTTCATATAGGATACCTAAAAATTTGCAATGAATTTTATTGATTTCTACTTAGTGAAAAACCAAGCCAATAGTGGCTCTGTCTATGGATGATGAATAAAAAAATACATTCTAAGGCTTAGAATCTCTTGTAGAAGTAGACCACATACTAGACAAAACTAACAAATTTTTCAGAGAGTGACATGCAAACCAGGAAATACAAAAAAAAAAATATAGAGAGACAAACATATATACAAGAATTCACAAAATATACATAGACCTAAACTCCTATTCATGAAAATAAAAGTACCTTTAACATAAGTACTTCTTCAAGAATTGTCCATGAACTAGCAATTCAAGAATGTCACCTGATAATTCTTTCAAGACATATGAATCCTCACCCCATGTAGATTCAATCAAATATGGGCCAAGAAAAATGTGATAAAACTTACCATGCTTGCCTTTATCTTCAACTTTTTCATTCTACATTAGGATCAGGTCTCCAAGCTCAAATTTTCTTGCCACTACTTTCTTGTCATATACCTGTGCTTTACTTGTGACTATAATTTTGCATTTTTAGCAGAAGCTTCCTTCCTGGTTTCAATCAATCCTACCAATTCATCCATTCTCTCCTTCATATCATCTATGATATCATCATCATACAACTAGATATAATTATATAGGCCTATCAAGTTATTTTTGGGCATTCTTGCTGAATTCTATATACTATATCAAAAGTGAAATACCTATTGCCTTTTTAATTGTTACTGTGTCTGCCCAAATTGCCAGGGGAAGCTTGGAATCCTATGCCTTTTGTTATCATCCAAAGTCCTTTTGATAATTTTCAATAAGATTTTATTCGTTGATTTAGCCCGCCCATTTTCTTGTGGATGATAAGGGGATGATGTAGATCTTGTAATACCATATTTGTCACAAAATTTTATAAATTCTTTTGATCTAAAACACATGGAATTATTAGTCATAATTGTTTTAGGACACCCAAATCTGGTTATTATGTTATTCAATAAGAAATTTAGCACTTTACTAGTAGCATTCCTGGTAGTAATGGCCTCCACCCATTTTGTGAAGTTATCTATTGCTACTAATATCCATGAATAACCAATGTTGAATTTATTTGAGATTCCCTATTGTTAGAAAGGTGTTTGTACTTCTACTAATTTAAAAGGGGTATTTCCATAGAATTTTAACTTTCTAGCAAACATCTAGCAAGAATAACATTTCCTAACTAGAACATGTGCATCTTTAAATAAACTTGGCCACCAGAAGCAATCCTTCATTACTTTGTGGGCTATGGTTTTTTCCATGCAATGACCTCCACATACTCCTAAATGCATATCAGTGAGTACCTTTTCTAATTCTTTGTGATCAATACATTTCAAAAGTATTCCTTCAAAATTCCTCCACCATAGACTTCCATTAACAATGATATATATGATTGAATGCAATTGTATAGAACTTTTTTCATTTTCAGTTACATGAGATGAGGCTTCCATATGTTGCAAGTAGTATATAACATTTTTGTATTAATTACAATCATCCATGTCACATGTGTCTAATTTGAGATCTTCACATACAACATTTATCTATTTAGCATCCAAATTTGTTTCAGCCATCAACTTTGCTAACCCTTGACCTCTTAATAGTTTTTAAATTTGGATCTCAATGTTAAATTCTTGAATTCTATTTATCTATATGTATCTCCTTCCAAAAACTTCTTGTTGGGAGAATATATCTTTGCTGGGCACAAATGCAATTACAATGGCACCAACTAGATAACATCTAAAAGCTTTCACAACTTTGACAAGAGCATAGGCATGATTCTCATTAATCTCATATTTTAACTCCATAGGCTGGAGTGATTTGCTAAAAAATGCAATAGGTTGTTCATATCCTTCTTCGTTCTTTTGAAGCAAAACTACTGCTATAGTGTGGAAGGAGGCAAAAAAAAATGCAATGGATTTGCATAGTTTAGTTTCCTTAGTACTGATGCATTTTTTATGGCATGTTTAATTTATTGAAAAGCAATAGATGGCTCACCTTCCCAATTTATTTCTACTCCTTTCTTGAGCATCTTGGAGATAGATCTACTAATCTCAACAATTTTTTCCCCAAATCTTCTAAAGAAATTGACTTGGCCAAAGAAGGATTGAATTCCTTTGACATCTTTTGGTCTAGGAATGTTATTTATTACTTCAATCCTTTTAGGATCAATCTTCACTCCATCTTGGACACTATATGGCCCAACAATTTTCTTTCTATTACCCCAAAAGTGCACTTCTATGGATTCAATGAAACTCCATACTCCAAGGCTTTTACAAAAATATTTTCTAGATGCCTATAGTGGTCTTTGGCCTTTTTTGAGTAAGCTATCAAATCATCATGATAAACAACCATGAACTTATCAATGTATTCCTTGAATGCAACATCCATATTTCTCTAGAATGTAGCTGTTGCATTTATCAAACCAAAAGGCATCCAAACATACACACATTCCCTAAGGAGTTGTGAGGGCTATCTTGAATTTCTCCTTCTCATCAACTAGTACTTGGTTATATCTAGAGAAATCATCCATCATGGACAATAATTTAGAGCCTGCTACTTGTTGCAACATAGCCTCCATATTTGGAAAACCATAGTTATCTTTTAGGGAAGCTATATTCAGGTTCCTAAAGTCCACACACAACCTAATGTCACCATTTTTCTTTCTAACTAGAACTAGGTTGAATACCCATGAAGAATGTCTAATAGGTTTAATTATCCCCCTATTCCTTAGCTTCATAAGCTCTTCTTGCATTTCAGGGGCTAATGTGGGATGATAGGTCTTTGCTTCTATTCAAAAGGCTTAACATTCTCTTTTAAGGGTATTATATGTTGGAAAAGGTCTTCCCTATAAGCCTTAAGGTCATCATATGACCATGCAAAAACATGCCTAAATTTTCTTAGAAAATCAATCAAGGATTTCTTAATTGTAGGGGACAAAGTCTTACCTATATACACCTTTTTTGGTGATTCATCTATTCCAAGGTTCACTTCTTCAAGCTCCTCTTATTTCTTATCCTTAACATCTAAATGAACTCTATCCTGATTGTTGAAGACACTCTCTAACACCACTAATCCTTTGAGAACATTGTTTTTTTTAAGTTGCAAAATCTCTTGGCCAAAAATGATCTCCTTCCCATCTATATCTTCAAGCAAAGTAATTCAATCCACCTCTTGGCCATTGTATTTTTCCTCATTGAGAATGAAGTTCAAAATATCTTTATCATCCTCAAAAACTTGCCACTTTTCTATGTTATCAAGAATGGATGGTTTGTTCTGCATCTCAATCTTATATATACTAGCAAGTTATATATCATTGAGTTTAATGACTATATTAGCTAGAAAATCAACCATCTTATTGTTACTCCTATCCATCCAAGAAATACTAAAAGAATCAAATGCTTCAATCTAATCCCAAACAACATTCCTATACTATTTTAGTCTCTTATTCTTAGATGCATATGTCTCCTTAATCTGAGACACAAGCAACTCTAAATCACTAATGACATACAATTTTTTGATACCATGATTTGTTGCCACTTTCAATCCAAGAAAAAGTGCCTCATACTCTACAATATTATTAGTACATCTAAAATTTAGGGTGAATGAATACCTAAATGTATTCATATCTAGAGATATGAAAATTACTCTAGCTCCTGACCCATCCTTATAATTTTCCCCATCAAAATACATAGTCCAAAGATTATGAGATTCTATGCACCTTGCTACTTCTTGTGAAATTAATGGGGTTGGCTTTTCAAATCCTTGAATGGAAATTTAAAATATGAAAGAATTCAACTTTGTGTTTAGGAAACAAGTAGAATCTATATCAATATTGTCTTCAAGCATATGGGAAACTCTTGGTTCTGTATGAACCTTAATAGCTTTATCTCCTATGTGAAATGTGGCATAATAAAAATCATATTGTAGGCTACCTCCAATTGTAGTACTCCACTATCTTGAGAGAAATACTCCATAGTGTGGAGGAATATTAACTACTAAGATAATCATTGTTAAGTCCACATTAGGATAGACAACTAATCTAAAAGGAAATGCATTGGTTGTTCCTATGACATGGACCTCTCTTGCATCCATAGCTCTACATCTACCTTGCTTTGTATCTACTTTCAAGCCAAGAGCTTCCATAATCTTAAATGACATGACACTATTTCAGTCTCTTGAATCGATCATCCAATTCGTCAGGGTTTTACCATTTATGATTAGACTAAGAAAGAAAGGGTCAATGTTTTCTATATAGGTAGCACATGAATTATCCAAATACATATGAGGTATTTGGGACATGACTCCTTTTTTCTTCATTTTCTTTCACTATAAGTGCCACCTCTTGCCTTACTGGTGAATCCTTTTCAACAATATTACTATTCCCAATTCCACCTAACCAAGAGAGGGCTTTATTTTTATGTTCTTCTATCCTAAACATTTCAGATAGTCATAATTTATTATTAATTGGTGATAATATAGAAATCATGTTGATAAGATCATATCTAGGAGATTTGAATTTATTACCTTTGGCAGTTTATACTTGGATAGTAGGCTCCTCCACTTGTCTAATGACATCAAAATTTGGCTTCTTTTCATGTGTGTTCACCTTGACTATCTCCACACCTTGGAATTTCATTTTATTTCTTAGTTCCCATTCTTAATTTTACTATCTTTGATCTTCACTATCAATGGGTTATCCTCTTTATTTCCATCATCCATTTTATGAGTTATGTCTTTAATGAAAACACCAGATGCTTTCCTAGCAGTATTGTTCACTTTTCTATTTTTCAGATTGTAAGTACTATGTACTTGGGCTACCATCTCTATAGTTATCCTATCAATTTCTTTATTTGATGCAAGGAAGGATAGGGAAAACTAGGGCCAATGGCACACCCGACTCATTGAACCACCCTGCAAGAGTTAACACAAAAGAAGCAAACACAAAGACCAACAGCCAAAGGAGGAAGATGAGTAAAGTAATTTTATTGATTCTTCAAATATTCAACATACATACCTAGCTATAAGGCCTTCTGGGTTATGGCTAAATACAAATACATTCAAATCCAAGATCCAACAGTAAATTCACACTTTCTAATTTTGCTCCCAATCCTTTCTTCAAAAACTCTTAACTCTAAAATTGTCCTAGCTCCTAGCCTAAAAACTCTATTTATAGTAGCCAAAATGGCTTACAAATAATTCTAGAACATGGAGAAGCCAAAATTAGATCTCAACAAATATTAAATGAAAATAAACCTAACATTAAATACATGAGTCGGCCTGGATTAGCAATTAACCATCCATAAATTGATGTCCAAGTAAAATTGTGATATCTCCTAGCTCCAATTGATTTAGAACTTGTAATCCTAACTATGGGTAGATATTTAGGTCCTATACAACCCCTTAAGTGAAAAAAGTCTAACTCATCAAGAAAAAGTGCACATCCAACTTAAAAGTCAAGCACATAAAACTATTGTGCAGAACTGCCATAAATTGATACTCTAGGAGAATTTCCATATCTCCCAATCTATAAAGAATTGGAACTTTTTCCCTAGATAATAGATATTAATCTAGAACCTCTTCAATCCTTGAAGTGAAAGTCCTTTCATTCATTATGGAAAATTAGTTACATGGTCTGCAACAGGCACCCAAAAACACAAAAAATACAATTTTAGCAGAACACAATTTCAACATGAAGATAAAAATTGAAAACATGTAGGATAGTAGTGAAACCTAGGATACTCCTGCATCGAACAACCATAGTTGGAAGAAATTATTCTCTTGAATCATTTGGATGTCACAACCTAAGCTGGATCCAACTCAGATTGAGAAATCCATGAAGCATCTTCCATAGGTCTGTTCTTCCACTTCACCAGATATTCATAGTAATCTTTTCCTCTTGTGCTCTTACCAATTCACTAATCCAATATATGTTCAACTTCTTCAATATAATTCTTAGGATAGTCCTTTAATACAATAACTTCATCATCTAACTCATGGTACTTGTATAAGTTAGTAACATTGAATATAGGAGATATATTGATGTCATCAGGTAACTCAATTTTATAAACATTTCAATTGTCAAACTTCTTCTAGATCTTACAAGGTCCAAAATTCTTCATCTTTAGCTTACTGTATGTTCCAACTAGAAATATTCCTTTCTTTAGATGAACCATCACCTCATCACCAACTTGAAAATCATGATGTCTCCTATATGAATAAACATTCTCCTTATACTTTTTATTAGTTTGTTCTATCCTCAACTTCACTTTCTTATGTAAAGATTTCACAAAATTAGCAAATTCTTCTCTTGTAGCGCTTCTCTTTTCTTCACTAGAAACATCTCTCAAATTTGATACTCCTCTAGGCTTCATTTTAGTAACAATCTCAAAAGGCGTCTTCCCTCTACTCCTATTCACAAAATTATTATATGCAAATTTAGCTTGTGCCAATACCATCTCCCAATTACTTGGCTTATTCCCAATTAAACATCTCAACAAATTACCCAAGCTTCTATTCACAACCTCTGTCTATCCATCTATCTATGGATGGAATATAAAACTAAACTTCAACTCAGTACCCATCTTCTTCCACAAAGTCTTCCAAAAATAACCAAAAAACTTACTATCTCTATTAGAAATAATACTTCTTGGTAATCCATGCAATCTCACAATCTCTTTAAAGAAAAGTTTAGCAACATGCTTAGCATATGATGTCTTCTTAAATGGTATGAAATGAGCCATCTTAGAAAATATATCCAAAATAAAAAATATAGAATCATACCCCTTCACTATCTTAGGTAATCCAAGAACAAAATCCATACTGATGTCACTCCAAGGTTTCTCAGGAACAGTAATAGGTGTATACAAACCAATATTTTGACTCATTCCTTTTGCAACTTGAAAAACTCCACAACTCTTTATGAATTTTGAACATCATTATAAATTTGTGCCAAATAATAATTCTCTTTTAGCAAACTCAATGTCTTATCAATTCCAAAATGTTTGGCCAATCCACCACTATGCTTTTCCTTAATCAGATCCAACCTCATAGAACTTCTAGGAATACACAACTGAATACCTTTAAACAACATACCTTCTTGAATGAAATACTCATCATAATTACATGATTTGTTAGATTTGGTGCTCTGCACTCTCTCCACACCTTAGAAAAATCAAGATCAACATCATACAACTCTTTCATTTCATCAAAACCAAAAACTTCAACCTTTATTTCAATCAACATAGAATGTCTTCTACTCAATACATCAACAACTTTGTTAGTAACTCCACTCTTGTGCTTAATGACAAATGTAAAATTCTGTAAGTACTCAAACCACTTCATATGTCACTGATTCAATGTATGTTGACTTCCCAAGTATTGTAAAGGTTTATGATTAGTATACAACACAAAATCCTTAGGAATCAAATAATGTCTCCACTTCTCAAATTATTGAACAATAACATAAAACTCTTTATCATACAAAGAATACTTCCTTTTAGCATTGTTTAGCTTCTCACTAAAGAAAGCAATGGGTTTACCTTCTTGACTTAATACAACTTTGATTGCATTACCACTTGCATCACATTCGACTTGAAATACTCTATTGAAACTAGACAAAGCCAATGTGGGTAATTCAATAACCTTTTATTTCAAAGTATCAAAACTCTTATCAACTCCATGTGTCCACTTGGATTCCTTTTTATCTTCCCTCATTATGTCAGTCATAACATTAAAAACATAGCTAAAATTCTTTATAAACTTTTTGTAAAAATTAGCCAAACCATAAAATGATCTTACCTCACCCACATTCTCAGGTGTAGGCCATTCCATAATTACTTTAACCTTCTCAGAATCCATCTTCAATCCATCAACCAAAATCACAAGTCCCAAATAAAAAAATCTCCTCTTGTATAAGAGAACACTTTTTCAAATTAATCAACAACTTTTCCTCTTTCAACCTCTGCAATACTTGTCTAATATGCTCAAGATGTTATTCCTTAGTCTTACTAAATATCAGAATGTCATCCAAATAAACAATCACAAACTTACCCAAGAATCCTTTTAGAACTTCATTCATCAAGCTCATGAATGTAATAGGTGCATTAGTCAAATCAAAAGGCATAACCAACCATTCATACAAACCATCTTTTATTTTGAAAGCAATCTTCCATTCATCACCTTCTCTGATTCTAATATGATGATAGCCACTCTTCAAATCAATCTTGGGAAAATATTTTGCTCCACTCAAACAATCCGTTATGTCATCCATCCTTGGCATAGGAAACCTATATTTCATTGTGATTTTGTTAATAACTCTAGAATAAATACACATTCTCCATTCTCCATTCTTTTTAGGTGCTAATACAATAGGTACAACACATGGACTCAAACTTTCTTTGATCAAAAGTTTTTGCAACAACTCATGCACTTGTCTGTTAAGTTCTTCATTCTCTGTAGGTGTCAATCTATTTGCTGCTTTGTTTGGAAAAATAGCTCTAGGAATCAGATCCATACAATGACTTATACTTCCTACTGGAGGTAAACCATTAGGAATATCATCAGTAACAATGTCTTTATATTCATTTAGCAATTATGTAATTTCTACTATCACTCAGTCATTACCAACTTCTATTGCTTGTCATTAGTACCAACACTCGATCCTCTAGGAACTATAGCAAAAAAAACTTGATTCTTCTTTACTTCCTTTTCAAATTTCTTTCCATTAACCATGTAAACTTTTATTGTAGTACAACTAACCTCATCTAGACTTTCAATTAAAGGAAACAATATTTGTTTCTTTTCATTTACCCAAAGAGTATATTAATTCAATCATCCATCATGTATAGCATATCTATCATATTGCCAAGGTCTACCAAACAAAATATGACAATAATCCATGGGCATAATATCACACAATGCTTCATCAAAGTAATGTCCAATTTTGAACTTCACACTACATTGCTCACTTACCAATATCTTATGCTCATCATTGATTCATGAAACATGATAAGATTTGGGATGTTTTTGCCTCTACAACTGCAACTTTATAACTAGCTCTTTTGATGAAAAATTTGTAGAACTTCCACTATCAATGATTACCTTGCAGTATTTTCTAGCCATCTTACATCTGGTCTTGAAAAGACTTCTTCTAAGGACAAGTTCCTCATCACTTCCCTTATTAGATAAGGTTCTTCTCACCATCAGATTTTCTCCAACCTCAAGTCCACTTGGTGAACTCTCAATGTCTCCTTGAATCACAATATTTCTATTATTCTGCCCACTTTTAGAAGATCTACATTCAAAATATCTATGCCCTTCTTTACCACATTTGAAACAATTATCATGGAAACTGCCTCTAGGATAAGAATTACCTCTTCCTCGGCAAGATGTAGTACCTCCTTGGTATAAACTACCACCTTTCCACTTGGTCTTGTCTTTTTCATCATTCTTAAATTTAGATTTGCCTTTAGCTTGAACAAAATTATTAGATCTACCACCTTCACCATTAGATCTACCTTTGCCTCTCTAGAATCTACCACCTCTACCTCTTTGTCTTTGTTCATGCTTCTTTATCAAGATCTCCTTAGCTTTCAAGGCATATTGATATGCTTCTTCCACACTTTCCAACTTCACAAAAATTATTTCATCTTGAATTCTAGATCTCAATCCATTTATGCACCTTGCAATTTTCTCAACACCATCACACACATTCCAGATCCGATGTTCAATCTATAGAATTTCTTAGTAGACTATTTCATAGTCATGTCCTTTTGTTTCAAATTTTTGATATTTCTTAACAAGCTAACTTGGTAATCAGTAGGATGGAATTTGTTCTTTACCTTATTCACCATCTTTGGCCAAGTTATGATCTTCTCCTCTCCTCTCCTTTGTCTATCAGTTTGTAAATGCTCCCACCATAGCGAAGCATGACCTTTCAACCTAGTAACTGCAATCTTCAACTTTCTATTATTAGGAGTGTTTTCATACTCAAAAAAATTCTCCATATTTGAGATCCAATCCAACATAAAATTGGTATCCAATTTTTCATCATGAGGAACAAATTCTACAATAGGCTTTGAATTTTCCCTAGGCAACACTCACAATAATCTTTCCCATTTTGATCTTCTTCATGTTCCAGATTCAGGTTTGGTGCTGCTACTTCATTATCACTTACATCATCAAGATGTGCTCCTCTCCTCTAGGCTATCTCCACATCATCCAATTTGGTTTTAATTTGTCTCAATTGATCTGATATAGCATTATCAGTATTTCCTCTACCACGAACCATCTTTACAAATTAGGTTGCTACAAGATCGTAACCCTCTCCAAGTTATAGGTCAAATCTATAGATCCGCAACCCTACAAACAAGTCTAAATCAAGGTTCTACATGATCCAATCTCCATAAGGATGAATCCTCAAGCTTTGATTCCATCAAATGCAAGGAAGGATAGGGAAAACTAGGGCCAATGGCACACATAGCTCTCTGAACCACTCTGCAAGAGTTAACACAATGGAAGCAAACATAAAGAACAAAAAACAAAGGAGGAAGAAGAGTAAGATAATTTTATTGATTCTTTAAATATTCAACATACATCCCCAGTTATAAGGATTTTTGGGTTACAGCCAAATACAAATACATTCAAATCCAAGATCCAACAACAAATTTGTACTTTTCAGTTTTGCTCCCAATCCTTTCTTCAAAAAATCTTAACTCTAAAACTTATCTAGCTCCTAGCCTAAACACTCTATTTATACTAGCCAAAATGGATTAAAAATCATTCCATAACATGAAGAAGCCACAATTAAACTCTTAGAAAATATTAAATGAAAATAAACCTAACATTAAATACACAAGTTAGCCTGCATCAGTAATTAATTGTCCATAAATTGATGTTTGAGAAAATTCATGATATTTCCTGGCTCTAATTGAATTAGAACTTGTGCTTCAAATTGTGAGTAGATATTTAGGTCCTCTAAAACCTCTTAATTTTTCAAAGTTTGATTCAACGAGAAAAAGTGTGCATCCAACCTGAAAGTCAAGCACATAAAACTTTAGCACAAAACTACCAAAAATTGATACTCTAAGAGAATTGCCATATCTCCCAACCTATAAGGATTTAAAACTTGAGACTTGGAACATAGATATTACCCTAGGACCTTTTTAATCCCTAAATTTGAATCCTTTCATTTATTATGGAAAATTATTTACATGGTTTGCAACAAGCACCCAGAAACCAAAAAACACAGTTTCAGCATAACACAATTTCAACAGCAAGATAAAAATTGAAAACATGCATTATAATAGTGCAATCCAGGATGCTCCTACATCATTATTAGATGGTTTCCTTAAATCCATATGCTCAAAATTTGATATCATATTGCATATCCTATCCTCATGCTAACTTCATCATTTGAAAAATACTTGTTGATGATGTAATTCATATATATTTCTCTGACTACTAACATCGATCTCAAAATCTTCTAGATCAAATTCTTCACCATTATCACACAAATTAATCATATTACATGCCACATGTTCTTGTATTTTTTTCTTCCTACTATGCTTGCTAGTTTGTAGAGAATGATTGGGCTATAACACAATAGTCAAAAGAATGAGGAGGTTGGCATATAATACACCAAGGCATGTCTTCCATCATATTTACAAAGTTTCTCTATAATGGATCTAGTGTAACTTTATCTTTGGTACCTTGGGTAGGATTAGGGATAGGCTTATCATCCTTCCATTTTGTGGTATAGGGATAATTCTACATTATAGTTTGATTATTATAAAGGTTATTAAATTGAGGCTTCTCACCAATATTTGTCTTGTTTGCATGATTTACTGGTGGACTCAAATTTTTAAGCAGAGTCAAAACTTGGTCCATCTCGTCATCCTCTTCGGTTTCTTAGTTATAATGGGCTTATCACCTTCTTTTCTATTACCCCTTGGATTGGACAACATTGGATCATCTCTTCTCCTCAGCTTACCATATACTTTCCTATTATTTTCAATGTTGACATCCATTTTGTAAGCATCCCTCAATGTCCTAGGAGCTTTATCTCCTAGGGTGTAGGTCATCTTACTATCAAAATCATTGAAATAAGTGGTAATACATACATCATCACCTAATCTCATTACCTAAAATGGCTTATACATTCCCTTCTATAATCTCACATTGAAATCAAATGTTGATTCATTTGGATTATTTTTTATGTTATTAAACTCATTTAACATAAAACTTGATTAGTTTTATCACCATACTACTGCTTGAAGAATTTTTCCAAATCATCCCAAGAGCCAAACTATCATCAGGTAGCCTTCCAAACTAATCCCTTGCATCTTCAATGAGTGATTTCACAAATAGTTTCATAACCACACCTTCATGCTCTACTTCATAATCATTTAACATGTCAATAAATTTTCTAAGATGCTCTTTACTAGTTATAACATTGTTTCCTAAAAACTTGATAACCTTATCTCTCAAACTATTTGAGATAGGATGAGGAGAACTAGGTATGCCTATAAAAGACATCTACTTATATTTATCCATGTAGACAGGCATCTTCTAGAAACCTATGGAATTTAAAGTACTTGGTCCTGACCCTTAGGTTTGCATAAGTATTTGAACTTGCTGAGTAGCAGATATTTGACTAGTTATTATGGAAGAAGAAGTAGGTACTGATTGAGATAAACTTTGGCTAGTCACTATAGGTCCATAAAATGGAACAATAGGTATGGCTTGTGAGGGTTGGTTTGGCCAAGATTCTAGTGAAGAGGTGGACTTAAGAAAATTTATCTTTCTTCTTGTCTTTGCGGCCTGAGCCCCATTTTTAAAATTTTCAAGTTCTTTAGCCAAATCTTCCGTTTCTTTCTTTTCTTTTTCTAACTCCAAATTAAGCTTGGAGATGATAGAATTTTTAGAGGGAGCTTGGGGTTAATTTATTTGTACCCCTACCACCTTTTTCTTTCTTTTATTAGGATTCTTTACAGTCAAATTGATGACATCTACTTCAATTGGCTTGTAGGACTAGATTTGGTAAATGACAAGTTATTCCTTCTCTTTTAGAAGGCATTCTTAATCTTGAATTTTAAACCTCAATTCTTCTACATCTCCAAAAACATCTGAATGCAAAGTAGAAGATCTTTCTTCTAACTTCCTATTTTGTTCCTTTAGAGCCTCCATCCTTCTAAGAAAAGATTCTCTTTCTATGAAAGCATTCATGGTGATAGCTACTTTTTCTTTCTCCAAATGAATGTGTTTGGCATCTACCTCTGCAACCTTTCTCCTAAAGGTTTCAATCTTTGACATTAATTCATCAAGGTTTGTAGAGGTGGTCTCTGAATCTACTAGATTATCTAAATCTATAAGGTTTCTCTCAATGCATGAGACTTTCTTGGGATTTGGTCTAGCATTTAGAGTGTTTTTATATCTCCACCTAAGTATTGTTTCTTTTTCCATATTAGGTCTAAAAGAGATGTCTAATATAGAGGAGATAGTTTTATCTTGGTAAATCTCCACTTTTGGTAGTGTGGTGGTGAACATTTCTCCTAGAAGTCTAGTGGTCACAGATTCAAAATTTAGAGATGAAGATTTCCTCTCTATTATTGGTAATTTTTGTGAATGAATTGAGGCACTTTCTCTAGACTTCCATGTGTGGTTAGGATCTCCATTCTTCTTGGCTTGGTTCTTCCTAGCCATATGAGGTAACTCTATATAAAAAGACACTTCTAGATTTTCTTTTGTGAATGCTCTTGTATTTTTCATTTTGTCTACCATTTTGGATTAATCACTTAGAATATATATAGTACTAGCTATAGAACCACTAAATGAGTCGCCACCCAATGAAGGGAAAAAATACTTTTAAAATGACTTAGAGATAGGAAATATCTCATGGGAAAAGCATATGCTTAAAAATAGATCTGACACAAGGGTCCAACCAAAGAGAATGTTAATACTGTTAGAGTAAATAATTAATTATTAATTATTTATTCTATTACTTAAGCTTACTTAGGTTAATGCATATTTAGTATTTAATGCATGTAGTGGTTGTTGTTGACAACTCGGGAGTTTTCTCCTTTTTTAGCATATTCCACTTTTTGAGGATATGTGCTGAGTTGTCATTTTTGTCCTCTACCTCCTTCCAGCTTGTTCTACAAGCTTCCATGAGGTCTTTTAAACGGTCTCCCTCTCATTGTAAATTATTCGATTCACATAGCAATCTAATTTTCCTATTGTGAAATATTTGCTCTTGCTCTTTCGGTTTCTCTTCAGCAAGCTATTTGCATGTAGGTGATCTTGGCGACTGCGGAGTTGGATTTCATCAACTCCTACATGGTATCAGAGCCTCCCTGCTGCTTCTTGTTTGAAGGATTTGTGAAGCCGTGATTCGAAGTCACAAACCCCAGTTTGTTTGTGCATTTTTTCTTCAAATCAGGGCTAGAGCAAATTTTTGGAGCACTTTCAGCCCAAACGGGCATCACCATTGGATCCGGAAGGCCGTTTGCAGTCAAGATTCATATAAAGCTTTTCATTTTTGGAGACAGGGCAATTTTGGCGATTTTTTGAGGATCCCGGGTTCGCTGCCGTACGGATCGTACGGACGCAGCGCGAATTTTTTTTTAAAAAAAATATTTTATTTCGGGCGTCGCCGCCGCGCCACCCGCGCGCCGCCCGCAGCGGCCGCAGCAGGCAGCGCCGCCCGCGCTCTGCCGCGGCTCCTCCCGGCTTCGCCGCTGCCCGGCCTCCTCCTGTCCGCCGCCTGGGCGCAGCGCCTCCACCACCGCAGACAGCGGCGCCGCCGGGTTTTCCTCCCGGGCGCCACCGCCACCGGCGGTTTCCACTGCTCCGCCGCCCTGCGGCCTCTCCAACCACCGACCGCCACGTGGCTTCTGCTGACGTCATATTTCGGTGCGCTGACGTCACTTTACCGGCAAGTGACATCACCTTTCCGTGACGTTTTTTTCCCGGCGACAGGTTTGTGACGGGCATACGGCCGTCAAATTTATGCTAGTGTCTGTAATTTTCCAGCAAGTTTATTTTTTGAGCAGCAGTCGGTTTTTTGGCTATAACTTGAGCATACGGAGGTCTTTTTCCGATCCGAAAGAAGCGTCGGAAAGCTGACTCAGAGACGGACGCATTGGTGCTAGTTTCGCATGATTTTGAGTTCGTTTGAGCTTCCATTTTTGGTGTCAAAGTAGAGGATTTTTCTGCACAACAAATCCAGGTTCCTTTCCAGTTTTTTTGCTCTCCTTAGTTGTTTTTTTGTGGTATTTGGGAGATATTTTTGTACGTTTGTGGGGGGGTGTCTTTCTTTTCTGTAATTTACTTCAGTTAAGACCCTTCTACTTCCGTCTTCTTCTTTCTCTCAATGGCGGATCCATCTATATCCCGTCTCACACCACACAACTACCACACATGGAAGGCACAAATGACTAGACTTCTAATGTCAAGAGGTCTATGGTCTTGTCTGGATGAGCATCAGCCTAATCTCCAATGACCTTATGAGATTCTACAGCACAGGAACAAGATGGATGAAGCCATGGGGCTTATTGCACTCAACATTTCAGACAGCTTGTTGTTTCACCTGGATGGTTTGACTACTCCACGGGCTTATTGGCTGAGATTTCAGGCTTTGTTTGGACAAGTGAATGAGTTTCGAGCACTTCAGTTGGATGCAGAATTAACTTCTTTGTCACCTAGTAACTTTCCCACCATTGAGGACTTTCTAGTAAAGTTCAAATCCCTGCGTGCAGTTTTACAAGGATGTGGGAAGAACAAAACAGATAATGAGTGCATATTTTTGATACTCTCAAAGCTGAAGGGCTAGTATCAGGTCTTTTCTTCTACTTTCTACTCCACCATGGATGCCCTTGGAGATCGTCATCGGATGCCTTCATTTGAGACATTTTGTGACAGGTTGACTAGGGAACAAGCAAAGATCCAGCAGGTGGATGGCTCTGGCTCTTCCAGCCAAGCATTGGTTGCTCAAAATTCTAAGGGAAAATCAAAGAAGAAAGGCAAATCGAAGAAAGGCACATCTGATCCTCCAGCTAATCCTCCAGCAAACCCTCCCAAGGGTAAAGATTCTTCAAAATCGGGTGAGTCTACCTCCAAGATCAAGAAGAAATCTAGTGAGAACTGCAGCTTTTGTGGCAAAGATGGACATTCGGTTTCTCGATGTTGGAAACGATTAGAGGCTTTAGAGGCAGCCATGAAGGAGCATAACATTTCAGCTCCTCACTCTTCATCTCCATCTGCAGGGAAAGGTCATGCTCTTACTGCACGAGCTAAGCCTTCAGTGCCTTTATGGATTCTTGATTCCGGGGCTTCTCACCACTTAACAAACACTCCTAAGTTGCTTACTTCACTAGCTCCTTCGGCCACCACACATATTGCAGTTGGGAACTCTTCACAACTTTCAGTTTTGGGTTCTGGCACTATTGCTCTGGCCGGAGGTTCTCTACAGGATGTACTTTGTGTCCCTGATATTTCGATGAACCTTCTGTCTGTCTATCAGATTTGCCACTCTGGCTCTGGGAAGACAGTCGAGTTCTCACCACATGATGTGGTTATTCGGGACCTGCATGATCCAGAGATGATTGTGGCCACTGGGAGTGTTGACTCTGCATCACGTCTCTACAGATTTGATGGATTTGAGTCTTCTGATGACACAGGTTCATGTTTCATTACACATGCAGATTCAGTAAGCAGACTTTGGCATGAACGTTTTGGGCATGTCAATTACAGATATCTAAAACAGTTGAGCACACAGGCACTTGTTCTTGGGCTTCCCCAGATCTCCTGTCCAGATGGTGTTTGTCAGGGATGTGCACTTGGCAAGCAACATAGGGATTCTTTTCCACATGGACGAGCCACTCGTGCTTTAGCACCTTTGGAGCTGATTCATAGTGATCTCATGTCATTTCCTACTCCTTCTTTTTCAGGTGCTAGATACGTGCTTACCTTCATTGATGACTTCTCTAGACGCACATGGGTGTACTTTCTCAAGTACAAGTCTGATGCCTTTGATTCATTTCGTGTGTTCAAGGCATTTGTAGAGAAGCAGTCTGGGCTTTCTATTCGGCGCATACGCACAGATAATGGGGGGGAGTATGTGAACCAGGCTTTTAGAGATTTATGCTCTGAGCATGGTCTTCAGCATCAGCTTTCAGTACCCTACACTCCTCAGCAGAATGGTGTGGCCGAGAGAAAGAACCGAACCCTTCGGGAGATGGCCAATTGTATGATCCAGTCTAGGTCCATGGATTCATGTTTTTGGGCAGAGGCAATCAATTGTGCCAACTACATTCAAAATCGGATGCCTCATAAGGCACTTCGCCATATGACTCCTGAGGAGGCCTGGTCCCGTGTCAAGCCTGATGTGTCATCATTCAGAGTTTTTGGGAGTACAGCATATGCCTTTGTACCTGCTACTCAGAGGAAAGCAATGGAACCAAAAAGCCGACCATTGATTTTTGTTGGCTACTGTGAGGATGTTAAGGCTTACAGGTTATTTGATCCTGATTCCAGAGAGGTCCTTTTTCGCCGGGATGTCCAGTTTGATGAGAGCCCACCTGCAGTTCATCCCTCACTTCCAGCGCCTCCTCCAGCTCCCACTACTCCTCCTTCATCTCCACCTTGTTTCACAGATGATGAGGATGATGATCATGGTGATCCTGATATCCCTCCACCACAGGATCCTTCCCAGATGCCTAAATGGGCTCGAGCTACTGTTGATGCTGTAGGATCTCTAGCTGGTGACCCATCCACATCCCGTCGCACTTGTTCTCACACTGCAGGCTCTAGTCTTCTGAGTCATGCTGTTAGTACTGATCCTCAGACTTTTGCGGAAGCAACAGGACATTCAGAATGGGACAGTGCAATGGAGGAGGAATATTCTTCTTTAATGAAGAACCACACATGGGATCTTTGTTCTCTTCCCAAGGGGAGAAAGCTAGTGCGTTGTAAGTGGATTTATCGCACTAAGTACGCTGCTGATGGTTCCATTGATAAGCATAAGGCTCGTCTTGTTGCGAAGGGTTTTTCACAAGTCGAGGGTGTTGATTATTCTGAGACATTTGCTCCTGTCGCCAAGATGAATTCTATTCGCCTTGTCTTATCCCTCGCAGCTTCACAGGGATGGTCACTTTATCAGATGGATGTGAAGAGTGCCTTCCTGCACGGTGATATCACAGAGGAGATTTACATGGAGCAACCTCCAGGTTTTGTGCAGGATTCCACCTTGGTTTGCAGGCTTCGACGGTCTTTGTATGGTCTCAAACAAGCCCCTAGGGCTTGGTATGAGAAGATAGACTCATATTTACTATCTACAGGCTTCACCCGTTGCCATTCCGATCCCACGGTGTACATTCAACGTCTTGGTGATAAGATACTAATTCTTGTTTTGTATGTTGATGATCTTATCCTTACAAGTAGTTCGTCATCCATGCTCCAAAATGTTAAGTGTGCACTAATGGACCAGTTTGAGATGACTGATCTTGGTTTACTGCACTATTTTCTTGGTCTTCAGATACATCAGTCTCCTACTGGCATTTTTGTGTATCAGCAGAAGTATGCTCTTGACATACTTCGTCGCTTTCACATGCTAGATTGTAAGCCTGCTCCTACACCATTTCAGTCGGGTGTCACTTTGTCTACCTCCTGCTCTTCACCTACAGTGGATGCTACTTTGTATTGGCAGTTGGTTGGCAGCCTTTTGTACCTGACACACACCCGCCCTGATCTATCTTTTGCAGTTGGCCTAGTCTCTCGGTTTTCTCAGGACCCTCATGAGAGTCATTGGCAAGCTGCCAAGCGTATTCTACACTACATTCAGGGCACCCTTATGTATGGCATTCACTATAGTACGGGGACACCACACATTGTTGGCTACACTGACTCAGATTGGGCCGGTGATGTTGATGATCGAAAGTCCACTTCTGGTTTTGTGTTTTCTCTTGGCACCAGTCCCATCACATGGTCGTGCAAGAAGCAACATGCTCATGCACTTTCATCTACAGAGGCTGAGTACAGGGCCGCAGTTCTTGCTAGTCAGGAGGCTTTATGGCTTCGTCAGTTGATGACTGAATTTGGATTTCCTCCTGATCGCCCTACTATTTTGTGGTGCGATAATCAGAGTGCCATTCACATTTCACGCAACCCGGTGGAACATCAGCGTACCAAGCACATTGAGTTGCATATGCATTTCATCCGTCAGTTAATTCAGAATGGTGTTATTGCATTGGAGTACATTCCTACTACCGGTCAGGTTGCAGACCTCTTCACTAAGCCTTTTGCATCACCCCGCTTTCTTCAGCTACGGTCAATGCTTGGGGTTACGGAAGTTGTCCTTGGGGGGATTGGTTGAGGCCTTCCTTCCTTCACTTCATGTTTTTTTTAGCATGTTGTTTTTTACCTCTTTTTTGGGGGAGGGTTTTTCCCATGTGGTTTTCTCTCTTTCCTCGCTTACAGAGGTTGCATTCTTCTTGCATTGTACATGGGTACCTAACATGGCCTCGTTGCCGGGACCCATTTTGCATTTCATCTTAGTTTTGTGATCTTAAGGCATTTCCCTAAGTTGCACTTAAGGGGGGGTGTTAGAGTAAATAATTAATTATTAATTATTTATTCTATTACTTAAGCTTACTTAGGTTAATGCATATTTAGTATTTAATGCATGTAGTGGTTGTTGTTGACAACTCGGGAGTTTTCTCCTTTTTTAGCATATTCCACTTTTTGAGGATATGTGCTGAGTTGTCATTTTTGTCCTCTACCTCCTTCCAGCTTGTTCTACAAGCTTCCATGAGGTCTTTTAAACGGTCTCCCTCTCATTGTAAATTATTCGATTCACATAGCAATCTAATTTTCCTATTGTGAAATATTTGCTCTTGCTCTTTCGGTTTCTCTTCAGCAAGCTATTTGCATGTAGGTGATCTTGGCGACTGCGGAGTTGGATTTCATCAACTCCTACAAATACTACATGCTTTGGGAAAAAGTAAACTCTATATTGTAGACAAGGCACTATTCAAAAAACTCACGTTGTTCCTCTTGTTGTATTGGATATTTTATATTCTCAAGGTTTGCCATTAGAAAGAGACCTAATGACCTACATTTTCACCCAACAAAAATTTCTGAATTTTTTGTGAAAGTTAGGAAGCTTGTTTTTGTCATGCCTAAGGTTTCTAAATTTTTTGTTAACCCTCATATGCACCCTATGGCATTTTTTTAATGTTTTATGTCTTTATTAAAATATTCATAAATTGACATGAGAAATAATAAATATAGATATCCAAAAATTTCTTGCTCATACAATTATATCCCTAAGTATTTTGATTTATTGTTTCATTATGTATATTTCCTCTTTTATATTTTAATTTGTGATGTTGTGATAGCCTTTTAATCACAACATCGCCCCATTTTGATCACTAACCATGTTGAACGATGTGAAGAAGTGAAATGGTTTCTAAGCAGTTCATCATGGCATCAGAGCGGTTAGTGCCAACATGTAATTTAATGGTGCAAAGGGGCAGTTGAAGGCCATGTAGTCAATAAAAAGTCAGGGTCCAAGTGGAATTTTATTATTGGTTATAGGTGCTATTTTTGAAAAAAGGACCATCATCTTCTGGATGCCTTTTGATCTTGTCTGATCAATGGTGGTCGCTTTCCCGCATTTTGAAGCTGTATGATGTTTAAACAAAGTGAGAAAGAAATAAAGAGACATATATATTAGTGGGCCCAAGGTCAAGGTTTCAACAGTAGTTAAGTCTTATAGTTATCACATGATCATAGTTCAATGCAGGCTTAAAGATTTTGAAGTTGCAAGGATGCGAAAGACAACAATGGTTATCTTTTAAGGTGATCACATGCACACAAGTGGTTAAGATAAAAATTAGGTTAAATTAGAGAAGTTGCAAAAGATTGTAATTGTGCCTTCACAAGGTTAGATGTTGAATTAGGTGTTTAAGTTGCGATGTAGCGACATGAAGAAGATAGTCAAGTTAACGGTTGATTGCAGCATTGCATAAGTAAAATGAAAAATGATGTTTTAAGTTGCAAAGCAATAATTGGTGAAGAAGTAGTTAAAGAAAACCATTTCCACATGATTGCATGGTTTAGCCATGAAGAGAGATTATAATTTGCAAAACTGTGAAAGACATCTAATAGTCAAAAGAAATGCTCATTGCTCTTTTGCAAGGGTTTGAAGAAAAGTGACAATTTAAGCTATGATGGTGATAAATGTAATCATGGAGTTAAGGATTTAGAACATCACAACATCGTAGGAGTTTGTGATTAACTCAAGATTATTACAATGAAGTGGCAAAAGCTTAAAATCACACCATCACAGTGTTTAGCTATGGTTAATTCTTGAAGTTGCAAGCTTGTGAGATGAATTCAAAATAGTTAAAGTTAAAGGCTAGTGCAAGATCATAGGGTTTTAGTTACAGTTAAGTTCCTTGGTTGTGAGGTTGCAAAAAGAAGTGATAGTCAAACAAAGCAACAATCACATCTTTGTGGGTCAATTAAAGCTATGGTTAATGAATGAAGTTGTGAGCTTGTGAATAACCAAAGTGTTACAATTAAAGGTAATCATCACATCTTTGCATGGTTTCAATTGCTATTAATATTTTGAGTTGCAAAGTGGAAAACTATTTATCACACTTTTACAAGCTTTCAAAGACAACTGAAATTTTGAGTTGTGATGTTGTGAGATGAAGTAGTAGTAAAGGAAAATAGTGAGTGCAACATCGCATGATTAGAGTAAGCATCATGTCTGGTGGTTATGAGTAAGTGACAATGTTAAGATATGAAGCATCACATCATTGCAAGTGGTTAAAGTGTTAAGTTCCAAATTGTAGCAAAGATGCGAGGTAGTAAATAAAGAAGTCATTTCCAGATCACAACAATTAGAGAGATAAAGTGATAAATGGTTGCGAAGCAGTGACAAAGAATAAAACAAAGTGAATGCAGTTTCACAAGCCTATGTGGTAGATGATGAAATTAAGTTGTGAAGTAGCAATCAAAGGGAATTGCAACATCATAGGCTAGACTTAGTAGTTAAGGAAAAGATGAGTGAATTTGTGAAACAACAAAGATAACTCATTTCACATGGTCACAGTTAGAAATAAGGAAAGAAAGAAAACCTTGGTGAAGAAATGATAAGGTGGTCATTGTATCATCGCAACTTTAAGTTTTTAAAGAATAAAAATAGTTTTTAATGACCTTGTTTGAACTAGATAAAAAGAGTATAAGATAGAAGTACGAAATATTAAAAAGTGAAGATTTTTCCAACTTCTCAAAGATTGATATGTTTTGAAGTGTGCTAATTTAATTTTCATTAATGCCACACTCCTATTGTAGAGATAGATAAATTCTTAAAGACATAGAGATTTTCATTACTAGTTGCATAATTGTTTGCATTTATCGAGTGAATTTTGAGTTGTAGAGTAATTTTTAGTGATTATCTAGCACATAACATTCAAAATTGATTGAATTACTTGGGAAAATGGCTTAAAAAGAAGGTGAATTGATTGCATAGGTGCAAATTGAAGAATCTACATCACAGACAAAAAGTTCTAGCTCATTTGTTGAAGAATATATGCATATTTTTCCTAGTTCTACTAATGTACAATATGCAAATGACCACACCTTCAAAGATCCATATGCATTCTATAGAGATGCAGAGGTTCCAAATAGAAAAGGATATGGATTTTTCTTGTTCTTTTACAAGAACAGAACAAAGAAAGTACCAGTTTGAAACCCTTGGGTTAGAAATTTAGGCAAAAAAATAATGCCAGAAGTATTTGTGGGTGTGGACCTGGTAAAGGCATTAATCAAATGTTACAATCTAGTCAATAAGTCATTCCAACAAAGAGACATAAGCATTTTCCTAGCTCTAGAGTAGGAGACATTCATAGAGGCATTTGATCTAGGAGGCCCAATGTCATTGCCTATTGACATCAATGGCCTAACTCAAAATTTCAAAAGCTAGAAGAGATTTTACATGGATAGGGAAAAAAAGAAAAGGGAGAGATTCCAAAGAAGGAAATAGATAAAATTACACCTTTTGAATTATTTTAGAGGTATTTATAGAATACTATCTTTTACCTCAACAAAGCCCTAGGTTCAAATGGAACCATGAATGCCCTAGAAGGACACTATGTCATGGCTATGAATATTCAAGACCCCAACACCAATGTTGGGTATGATTATGTGACATACATAATTGATGAAATCCATGAGGAGATGATTACTACATAGTAGGGACATTTGGAGAATTATAAGTTCCCTCACTACTCTCTAATCATGCATTTGGTCTTGTTCAAAAATGCTGATTCCTTTGATCAAAGATTTTTCGAATGCATAGAGGAAAGGGGAGAAAGAACACCAGTGCAAAAGTGGATAGGGGTATGAAAAAGTTTCTACCCATACTCAAATGTTTTTTTTTAAATTTTAAAGCAAACGTGGCAAGCCACTATAATATTTATTAATCTGATTCAACGAGGTCAACTGGGAAAGAATCAGTGAAGAAAACCCAACATCATCCTTAAAGTTTACATGTATGTATATATTAATAGAAAATAATTACAAAAGGTTATCACCCATCTTAAGATAACCCACTCTAAGCTTATGCATAATACATATACAATAAGTTTGGCAGCAAATAGACTTAGAGCTGCAACATAAGAGATACCTCCAATTGAAAAAAGATAATTGTCGAGATGAACCATTGCCTTGCAATTCTGCCCAAACTGAAAGAACATGAAAAGAAGAGCCACAGACCAAAAAAGAGAATTCCATAGCCAAATCATGAAACTAAATTATGTACAAGCCAATCTAAATCAGAGTTAGGCACACCGATTGAATCCCAAAGATTCTATTCCAATGGTTGTGGAATTACTGCCAATGCATTCAATTGACTCAGGGTTGAAACATTAGGATCCAACTACAAATTAATCATGGCCATTCCAACTGACAAGATTCTTTCCACCACCCACTCACCCAAAAATCGTGGATCAGAAGGCAAAGATTGTTTCAAATAATTGATATTGCAGTTGTCTATGGAATTCTTCATCACCTCAAGAACAATATAATATTCATGCTTTTGCAGTATTTGAAAATGTGAAAACAGACCACCTACTAAAGCCATACCATTCCATAAATCATATTTCTACATGGCCATCACCAATTTATAATCCAGTAAGAAATGTGGTAGAATTACCTTACGAGCCAATCCTTGAAGTAACTCCGGAGATTGTAGAAGATCCATGGCATTGGAGAGGAAAATAGATATGACTTGGGAGGGATATAAAAACACAAGTGCCGAGGGACAGAGAAGCTCCTCACCAATGATGCACCGAATGGCTGAACTGACCGAGTGTGAGTTCATAGTGAACATTTGATTCAGCACCTCATCCATTATATGCCTATGAAGCACAACTTCATCTAAGGCCGACTGTAGCCAAATTCAATTTTTTTTTGGCATGACTAGAAGATTTTGCATATGACATGTTGCATAGGCCAAATCAATATCCCACCCAAAATTCATATTTCAACACAATCTTAGCTTATAGACTGAATTTGCCTAATTTAGCATTTGCATATATTTTTTGAAATGATGCGATGAGTCTTATTAAATAATCAAATTGCAACTTGTCATCAAATGTTATTTCCTTCTATAATGATTTTGTGCATCCTATTTTAAAAATGATAGGATTGGATAATGAAAGAATACCTAGGAGTGTTTTAGGAAGGTGGTTAAACCTAACATGTATTTTGATGCTGGAAAACAATTAAAACATGACTGGGGGAGTGTTTTTCTATTTGAGGAGTATACTCTTATAAGAATATATGGATGCCCTCAACAACCTCACATTCTACCTAAGTATGTCCCAGAGAGACTAGGGTTTATAAAAGTGTTTTAGAAATTGATTTCACTAAACAAAGAATACTTAGGTAAAGCTATCAAGAGAGGAACATTTTTGTGTAGATGCACTAAGGTAGGAGATTTTGAGATAGGACAAAAAGCTATTGAGGAGATTGATGCCTATTTGGGAGGCTAGAAATTTCCAACTGGGCTAGCCAAAACATATGACCCTTGTAGTGTAGTCAGGAATGCCCTAAAAAGAATTAAGGGATACAATTTAACTCCTACAAAACCTATGTGGGATGAGGATATAAAATTTGATAGATTGGATGAGTGTGTGTGTAGAGAAAGAATGATCAAGTTCCAGGATGTTGTTAGTTTTGAACAAGAAATGAGGAAAGTTGACCCATCATTCAAAGGATTTTATCATGAGATGGACTATTGGGTTAGTTTAGACAAATGTGTTGAAACTTTTGATGAGATATTAGCCCAAGTGCCTAAGGAAATAATGAAGAAAGTTGATCCTGATTACTTTGATGAAGACATTGTAGTTAAAGTCAATGATGATGAAGATGATCAACCTAAAAGCTTAGAGTGGGAAGAACAAAGGAATAAGAAATAAAAGATGGTGGAGATTCTACAAAAGGCTCAACAAAAGGCCTTGAAAATATTTCCTAGGGGTAGCTAGTACTTTGATGATGTTAGAAGGAGATATCTGATAGTTTAGGCCTTTGAGGATGAGAAAAAGGGCTAAGAAACTAAAATTACAAGTTTAGATGATTGATGATAGGATTATTGAAGTTAATGAATTCATAAGTGATGATAACTTCATCAAAATGAAGAATTCAAGAGTTTTCTATTCAAATTGAAACAAAATGAGTTGTCTCTACAGATGAAGCTAGGCGATTCTGATAAGGTAGTTGTTGAGTTAGTGTAGAAACTATAGGTATATGATCTTGCTAGTAAAACCCTCATTGTAGAGTAGGCCAAAGATCTAGTAGGAAGAAGTGATATGATTATCTTCCCATGAGGGGATATCAATTCCTCTTTTCTACTAGACCAAATGAGAAGACAAGATAAGTCTATTTCATTTGAAGATGAAAATCAGCTGGGAGGACTTAGAGGGTCAAGAGACAATATTAATGCTCAAACAATGGCTATATGGAATCTAGCTTGAGAGCATAAAAAACATACCCTAATGGAAATCAAAGATTCTCGAAGAGGGAATGTTATATTTTGGAATGTGCACTCCATCTCTAGGAGCTAGATATATGGGATGAAAACTTTAGTGGCATTGCTAGGAAAGAACAAGATGGATTTTCTTGAAACATAGTTAGAGGGAGCCTATAAAATGTACATTAATACTAGGAGGCACTATTAGGAATAAATTAAGAAGACTTATGTATTAGAGCAGAAAACCCTTAGATTTGAGAATGAGATAGTAGCACTCAAAAACACTATCAGATTAGCTATAGAGGTTAAAGACTAGGGAATCTAGATAGAGGGCCAAGAATTAGAGATAGAAGGTACATCAATTCAAGCCATGGAATTTGATGAAGAGGAATTAGAATTAGGCAAGGAGATTGAAATTAGAACAATTAATAACTTGCTAGTTCATAAAATAAATGCATTAAAACCGGTCTCCCAGAATGTGTACACCAATTATCTTGCATTACAAGGAGCAGAACAAAGATGTTAAGAGGTAATTGCCTTGTTATCTCCTCTATTTACCACATGAGGTCCTTACACTCCATTTTTTTATAGCCTTGTATCTTTGTTTGCATAGAAGAAAGATCTTCCCAAGGTAACTATTATAAACACAAAAAATATGACCAATAAAGTAAGAGATTTGAAAGCAATTGCTACAGAAACATGCAATTTTGTGGCTAAAATTTTGGAAAGTGATGGAAGAGTTAAGGAATGGGTGGAATGGTTAGCATCTTTTGATAGTATTCTAAACCATCCTAGATTCCTAGCATACTGCCATAATGAGGTAGGTGTAGTAGTGGTGTATGATTTGATTGACATGATCTACAAATTAGAGTTAGAAATGTCAAAAGTAATTGCATAGGTTAAGGAAATAATAGATGCCAAATGGAACAAATGCCTTGAAGAATTAGATGTAGTTAGGGATACCACCTAGCTGGATATAGACACAAACATAGTCATTTGGGAAGTCATTGCAAATATAAAGGCCCTACCATCTACGGAGAGTGATTAAGCAATGCAAGCATACAATTAGGATGCAGTTAGAGGAAAATTGAACAAATAAAAGGAAAGGAAAGTGATAGGGGATTGAAGAAAAACTAAATTATTTTAAAGACACCTGCTAAAAGTGCCACCTACTAGTTTTGTAATTGCATTTCAAAATTTTGATCAAAGTACAAAGATTGTTTGTATTGTAACAAAAGATAAAATATATTTGTATTTTATTTCCAATAGTTTTTTGATAGGTGTCCTCCTATCTAAAGCTCATTTCTATCCTTCTATAAAAGGATTTCCAAGATTTGGAGTGAGGCTCCAAAGTCTATATAATTTTAGTGCTTATATTATGTTGCAGTCATTCTAGTTAGTCTTGGTGTCAATTTTTGTGATGTATTCAAGTTTGCAAATCTAAGAATACAAGTGAATACTGAATGACAGTTTGTCATATCTTGAATTATTTTTGAGTTTATACCAGTATTGTATGATTTTCAAGGAAGATTATTACAAAGGAATGGTGTACAATATATGTGTCTTTGAGTTTTGTCTCCATTTTCATACTTTTAAAATTTTGGAATTAAAATGAATAAGGTTCTTTCATTATAATGCAATTTGGATGGGTTTTATATCTTTTCATTGACTGCTTTTAATTCAAGGATTTAAGTAAATGCTTTTATGAATTGATAGGCTTTCCAGGTGTATAGGAGGGATATCATAAGAATGAATTCAAAGTTAACTACTGATAAATTTAATTGTAAGGCAATTAGATAGGTTGAGAATTTGTTGGATAGACTCTGTATAACAATGGATAAGGCACTGATGATCAGTTCAAATCTAAATTGAATAGTTCACATGGTTGTACAAAGAAAAATTTAAAATCAAATTAATATTTACTTTTCTGTAATAGGGAATCAAATTGCTGGTCATTAATTATTTTTGATAGTATCACTCTAAATTATAGTTAGCTTCTATAATTAGGGATTCATTGCAAATGTAAGAAGAATTATTGACCATTATCTACTATAGGAGATAGATCTAAAGAGAAGAGTGTGAATGAATGAGTTGTGAAGAATAATATTAGATAACTAGTGATTTCCATCCCTAAGGTGCACCTGCCTTGGCCCTATAGAGCCTAAAGTGTAGAGAGTCCTCTATGCTTTTGTTGAGGTTGGTCCAAATCTGAAGAAAACTCAGTAGAATATAGGAAGTAGCTAACCCTTAGACTGAGTCTTGCCTTCTGCATCTTGATATTCAGTTTTAGATCAACTTGGTAGTTTTCAAACACCAAAAAAATGGTGACTCTACTACAGGGATAACTTTAAGAAACCCCTCTCGAAAAAAAATCCTAAAATGCTGGTGAATCCAACATCTTGGGGGCAGAATTTTTTTAATATCGAGGGCAATTTTTTTGTTCCATATAGGGAAATAAAATATTATATGTTGGTGATTTGTTTCTTGCCCTAGCAAAAGTCATTTTAAATGTGGCGAATTAATATTTTTTTTCACTGACGGATATATAAATGATGGCTATTTTTTCCCTTGCCAAAAATGAATTAATAATGTCAAAGGCGAATTACTTGTTTTGTAGGAAAATGAATAATAATGGTCTTGGCTAATCTTCAGTGGTAAACTAAAAAAATGTTTAATCTGAAAGCGAAATTTGCACATGTATTGATTAGTGACTGTTCTGACTGCTGAGTAGTCACTTTCAAGTTTCAACTTGTGTACTGTTTTAGGTGTGTTATTAATAATGTCGCAACATCATTACATTAGTGTCACAGTTACCAAGTCGACTATCGTCACTTTGGTTACATTAATAGTAAATACAATAGTTTTATTGACCATTGATTAGTTAGAGATCAATGATAGTAGATGCATCTCAGGGCCACTCACTTGAAAAGACTTGGAGTCGCACGTAATTTTTGAAATGGAGACACGTAGAAAAGTTTACATGGAAATCATTAATCATGTCAGGCACTATTGACTGTCCGACATTAATGTCAGCATATTTTGACATTTCACACACTTGAAAATTAATAAGAATACGGAAATATAAGATATGGAAGATTGCAAAGGCCAAAGAATTAGATGCAACTGTAGTCTACCATTAAATAGGCTCTTCAATATCATTTCTCATATTCTAATTTCTTCAATCTAAATTTTATTTGTAGTTTCACTTTGCAGAGTTTTCAGTTTCTTGAATCGTAGTCATGGATACGCCAATTCTCTTGAAATGCACTAATATGGCTTTGCAAAAGCCCTTTCTGAGAAAAATTCCTAATGATGTCCTTGCCATGGTTTGCAAGGTAGATGGCCAAAGTCCTTTTATCCGCCATGCTATATGCATGGTACTTGGCCATGAATTCTTGAGAAATGATAAGAGGTACCGTGTGTCCACAGATATTACCTCCCGCTTCCTCACGTCTCTTCTCGACCTTGGAGGTAGGCAAATAGACATGTTGATGCTTCTGCGTAATGTTTTTAAGGAAACATTTTTAGAAGATGATGTCAAAATTATTGTATTGGCTGAGCAGGTATCAGGGCCAGGTATTGGCATCTCTTTATTAGATGTAGCAGACAAGTGCTGGGAGGAAGGCATAGGGTGCATTATACATAAGCATCCTTTCTTGCTTGGCATGAATGAATGACAAATGACTCGCCATTGGAAGTGAGCGCGGCTCAGAAGGGATTTTTTACGAAAATGGTTGTTGTTGGATGATGACATCAGCAAAATGAACTTTACATGGCTGGACGAGTTTAGTGACATCATCTTCTCCAATAGATTCCTCGTGGACAAAATTGAAGACCTTTCTGATTAAAGGCTTCAATCCCTCAGCCCCTCAGCCTGCTCATGCTTCTAGCCTCCTTGGTTCCCTGGTTCCCTATTCAGTGTTCCTTGTTCCCTTGGCCCTTTAGGGAAAAAAAATGTTTTGATTAGGGCAAAAGTTTACCAAAAAAATGATTTTAGGATATCTGTATTTTTCTTTGGATTGGGCTCTGCCCTTTTTTGTAAATTACGAAATAGTAAAACCAGGTTGATTAGTGATTTAATCAACTATTTTGAATATGTAAGCTATGAATCAGTATTATGTACGTTGTACAGTCTAAAATATTATCAATGAAAACAATAGTTTTTGGCTTCTCAAATCGTTGTTCTTCTTAGTCTACAACTTTGTAAGTTTGTTTCAGATTTATGTGTCAAATTTTTATAATTTATGTGTCAAATTTTTATTTCATACCTATTTTGTCACCTATTCCTAACTTTTTTTTCATTATGAAATTTTTTAAATAATGAAGAATAGTTTATAAACAATTATCCGAATTTTCAATATATGTTAAATTTTAATAATTTATAGATATTATAACTATATTATATTTTAATTTTGAAACTAAATAACAAATATGAATAAAAATAGAGCATTTGCAATTATATTTTAAATTGTAATTATAACCATATCATATACATATAATATAATTAATTATACTATACTATAATATAATATAATATAATTATAATTTATAATCATATAATATTTATATAATATAATAATAACAATGAGTATGACCATCTCAGATAATTGTGGATTTCGCAACACATGTCATGATTTCGAATGAATCTGGGTAGATGGGAAAAGATTCTCCAAATCGGCCCGAAATTCATCTTGGGCCGTTGATCTATCAGATTGAGTCTACTGTCTGAGATGGTCATTATATATTTTATTATTATTATTATATTATATTATATTTTTATATTATATTACATGGTTATATTTATATTTTATTATATGGTTAAGATTATATCATATGGCTATAATTATATTATTTTATATTATAGTATAAATAATTATAGTATATGTTCTATTATATAATAAATAACTATAACATATAATATTTATATAATATAATAATAATAATGACTTGATGATTCTTATTATTATTATTATTAATATTTATATAATATAATAATAATAATATTTATATAATAATAATAATAATAATATTATACTATATAATATTTATATAATGTAATAATAATAATGACTCGAGTCATCGACGAAATTATTATTATTATTATTATTATTATAATATAATATTATTATTATAATATAATATTATTATTATAATATAATATTATTATTATAATATAATATTATTATTATTATAATATAATATTATTATTAATAATAATATTTATATAATAATAATATTTATAATAATAATAATAATAATAACATTATATTATTATTATTATTATACCATATAATATTTATATAATGTAATAGTAATAATAATAATAATGACTCGAGTCATCGATGAAATTATTATTATTATTAATTTATTATTAATATTTATATAATATTATGTGGAATTATTATTATTATTAATATTTATATAATATTAATATTATATTAATAATAATAATAATATTATTAATATTTATATAATATTATGTCCAATAATTCCGTCGATGAGTTGAGTCATTAATATTATTATTATTACATTATATAAATATTATATGGTATATTATTATTATTATAATTATAATTATAATAATAAATATTATTATTATATTATATTATATAAATAATAATAATAATAATAATAAGAACCATCGAGTCATTGACGGCATTCCAGATGAATCTGGATAGATGGGAAAAGATTCCCTAAATCGGCCTGAAATTCCTCCCGGGCCGTCGATGACTCGAGTCAATAATTATTATATAAATAATAATAAATTAATAATAATAATAATTTCATCGATGACACGAGTCATTATAATAATAATAATAATAATATTATATTATATTATATAAATATTATATGGTATAATATTATTATTATAATAATAATAATTCTGGAGTCATCGATGGCTCGGGATGAATCTCGATCAATCAGATTGAGATGGTCATTATTATTATCATTATATTATATTATTTAATATAATATAAATAATATTATATATAATATTATATTAAATAATATAATATAATAATAATAATATTATATATAATATTATATTAAATAATATAATATAATAATAATAATAAATTTAATAACCATTTGATAGTCTATAGATCGATAGCCTGAGATGAATTTTGGGCCAATTTGGAGAATGCTTTCCTATCTGCCAAGATGCATCCAGAATCGTGACACGTGTAACTTATGTACATCACTACATTATTTAATATTGATTTTGAGTCTTGACAATTTATTACGGTTAGATGTACATTGTACATAAAAGTTAAAACCATTAATTTCTTATTACTTTCATTTTAACTAATAAACTTCAAGTATTACCTTTTTAAAGTATGAAGTTGAGAGTTCTGGAACGTAAGATGAGAGTCCGATTATCGATAGAATAGCCATAGGGTTTTCAAATTTTAAATTTTCAAAGATTGGCAGTTGTGTTCTAGTTTCTGAAGACTGAAAGTGTGAAATTTGGGTATCAAACAACAACACCAATTATCCAATCTCAATTCCAGGTATTTAATTTTTTTCAAAAAAATTCCATTGCGATTTACAACAATAGAAATCTTGATTTTAATTGTCTTAGGTTTACACTTTACAATTATTTTGAATAGGGTTTGAAGTCTAATAACTAGTAGCAGCCAGGCATGGGCAAAAAAAAGTCAAAAGCCTTCCAAACAAATGCACCCATAAAGGAAAAGAACACCATTATACAACTTAGACAAGTGCTACAAACCCCAAGTTTCATCAATGAATGTCATGCTATTTTTGATCCTGTTATCCATGGAGATTCTAGAATCATGGCAATTAGACATTCATTGTTTAGTAAGTGGAAAGATCCCCAGAAGGGGAGAATTTATTACAAATATAATAGCAGTATTGGTGCATATACAAATAAACTAGCTGCTCTGGTTACTGGATTAGCAAACCTCGCTGTACCTGAAGTATTCCTTTGCCCTGAAATTGTAATGCTATGCGCTTAGAATTATGATAAAAATAGAAAGGCAATTGTAAACCAAAACACTTAGGATGAAATTTTATCAATAACTGAGAGTGAATTTTTCACTCTGTTAGACCTAGGGTTAGGGTTTAGAACAGAAAGCTCTAATGAGCGCATTGACTTGGATAAACTAGCTCAGGCTTATGACAAGCTAGAAAGAAGTTTTCAAGATTCATATATTAAGGGTTTAATATCCTTAGCGTCCACTAGTAGTGTTACTATTACACTGGACAAAGACCATAAGCCTCCTTATCAGTATGATATTTTTGTGCCATGGGTTCAGAATACTATTTCTTTGTTATCATTTTGCCCGGGATTGGACAAAAACAAGGAAGTGGGGGCCAGTGTTCTTAAAATGACTTATAATATCCATTGTCAAGGTTAGTCAATTGACAATATAGTAGTAAGATATGATTTTGTTCGGTACATTGTTGAATCTATGCAACAAATATTAGTAATGATTAAACAAAGTACAACTACAGGAAAGATGAAAACATTTAGGTTCACAAGTTACTTGTGCTACCTTCTTTTAGCAAAGCATCACCCAATATTTGAGACAGAGAACAACAAGCTTGATATTGAGGTCTATAAGTTTGATGAGAAAACCTAGAAGAAATCATAGACACCAAGTCCAGTATATGAGTGGACACATAAGATGAGGATGACTACTAACAATAAAAACTACAACCATTTTGTAGACTTCTTTTTGGAACTTATTTACCAAAAAATCATAGGCACTATAATGCCTAGATTGCCTGTGTCTTCTAAATATTGCATTCAATTGGGAAGTCGGATTCAATTGGCTGACTGGTTCTTCATGGAAGAGTACACTGTCTTAAGGTTTTACGGTTCAGCAGTTAAACCCTGCAAACTTCCAATGCATGTTACAGAAAGAGTTTTTGCACTAGAATATGTAAGGTAGATGGAGAGTGCAGACGAACTTTTCAGTGGACAAAAAAAGAAAATGATATTTGCTTCCTTGCCTTTCGCAATTGGAGGCCTCACATTTGAGAGAAAGGCTTTCAAAGTGGTAAATGAATTGTTAACTTTTTTTGGCTTTTATTTTGTTAGTCACTGGAATTATGATCCACTGAACATAATAAAAACAAGACTTATTGCCAATGGGAACTCTGCAAGCAAATATCAACACTAGGAGATGCCATTGATAAAAAAGTTAAAAAACAAGGATTCGTGGGATGAGGCTAAGAAAGAGATGGAGAAACATGCAGCAGAGAATAATATTTCAATGCAACAACTGTCATCCTAAATTATGACATTGCACATATCAGAGTCACACAAATCAAGGCCTCTGACATACTTAAATTTCTATGAGAAAGCACCTGAACCTTCTAAGAAGTCTATACCGAAAGAAATTAAAGAGGCATGCATATCTAAAATGTGGTGTCAAACCAAGATAATTGAGTTTTGGAAAATGACGCAAAATTTGGGTGAACCAAAGACATCAAAAAATTTTGAGGAAATTGATCAAGATGACCTTTTCAGCACTTATTGGGACAAAGAGCATCCAATTGTACTATATCAACTTGAGAGTTGCAGTGACAGTGATATTCAAAGACAAGAGGACCTCCAGTCTGATGCTGACATTCAAGGTATTGAGGATTCTAGGCCAACCAGGGGCAAAGATATTATTAAACTTCAAATGAGTGATTCTACTGAACAAACGTATGGTAAAAGAGCAACTATGATACAAAAAATGGTTTATGCAAGTATAGGGCCCATTGGTGCAAGTGGTGATGGGATTTGGAATCTAGTTCCAGTACCAGACCCACCCAAAAGAGGAAGTAAATCAATCATTGGAAGCTCCGAGATTGAAGATGATTCATCTAAAAAGGGCAAAAAACATTATACTTTTGCTTCTGAAGGTCATCCCAAAACATTATTTGTTAAATCTTCAAATCCACTTGTAGTTGATCCCACTGGCATTGGCACTGACACTGGCACTAGCATGGATGAACCTTGTGCAAAAAAGAAAAAACTTATGACAATTACACTGCAAGAAATGTCAGCGGTTACTTTAGTAATGTATGCACCAGTGTCTTCTGTACAAAACCTTGAAAAATAGTCCTAAAACGCCAGGATTTGGAATGGGCCATCTTTAGTATGTTGGCAATCCTCAAAATACAGTTGTAGGTGGAGTAAGTTTAGCTGGAGATGGAGAAGCATCATCATTCAATGATACAGTTGATAATTCACCTTTCAAACACTCAATTGTGTCAGAAAACCCAAATTTTAGTTTGAACGAGTTTGCATCAAAGTTTGAACAAACAAGCAAAAGAAATAGGCAAATTATGAAGACTTTGAAAAGTGATGTAGTTGCCGAATGTCAGGGTTCTACTAACATAATATTTTCAACATATGATCCAAACAATGAAATGATGAACTTCATGGTTGTTATGCCCTTGGGTAGAGATAATAATCCACCACAAAATGTAATAAATCGTAATGATATACAAGTTACTAGTCTTCAAATGGATTTGTCAAAAGTGAAAAATATTGACAAAATCAATATATCAAAAGAGAGCAACAAAATGGTCTACTCTACACTTCTGAAAGTGGAGAGGGAAAACAAAAGGCTTACAAAGCAAATAGAAAAGTTACAGGCAGACCTTGATAATGTGAAGGCGAAGGAGAAAATAGCAGACAATAGGTTCAAAGAATTGCAAAACAGGATAAAGGAATCTTCTCCTACAGAGGCAATTGTCTAGCAAGAAAAGATCAATGAACAAGTGCAACATTTGACTAAAGAATTGGATGAGTGCCAAAAAAGACTTAAGAATGAACAAGTGTCTACTACACAGTTGTTCAAGTCTATAGAGAGTAGTGCACAGGTCATGAATCAATTGAAAACTGAGTTGGAATCTGCTACCAAGGAAAATAAAATTTTGAAGGATGAATGGGAGAAGGAAAAGAAAAAAATGGAGTCTAGGGAAAGTATGATTTTTAATTTGCAAAAGGAATTGGGGAATGAGAAGAAAAAAGAGGAGTCTACTACAAAAACAATCCACAATTTGAATAACCAATTGGAGAATATGAAACAAAAAGAGTTGTCAACTACAAAAACTATTAGTGATTTGAAGGAGGAATTGGAGAATGCAAAGAAAATAGAGTCTAGTGTTATTGCAAGCACTAACACAATCCAAAAATTGAGGAGGGAATTGGAGAATGCAAAGAAAAAAGAGGAGTCAACTGCAAAGAAAAACCTCAATTTGAGAAAAGAATTGGAGAACATGAAGAAAGAGGAGTCTACTCAAAGTCTCCATGATTTGAAGAAGGAATTGGACAATGCAAAGAAAAAGGAAGAGTCCACTTCAAAGACAATCCATGATTTGAAAAGGGAACTCGAGGAAAACAAGAAAAAAGAGGTAACTACTGCAAATAAAATCCAAGATTTGAAGAAGAAATTGGAGGATGAGAGGAAGAGAGGAACTGATTGGAAAAGGCAACTAAAGGAAATGTAGAAAAAGAGTGAAAAAGAGATGTTTGAAATGAAGAAAAAGGTGGAGAATATAATGGCAGAAAATAGAATGACCTCTTCCGAAGACCATCATGTGAAGGATACTATAATAAACACAATTAAGCTTATGAAACAAGAAATTTGGGACAAAATAATGATGATCAGTGATGGTTTGGTTGAATGGCTTGATTTAAATAGCAATCTCAGAGTTGTCTTTGAAAATACAAAAATTGATTTTCAGGGTAAAAGACAAATCTTCACCAGTTCCTTAAAAGATCTTTCTGACCAAGTTCTCAATAAACTAAAGAGATCCAGTGACATGGATTTGGCAAACCATGGAATAAAAAACTGCTTGGCTGCTTGTGTAATGACCATTAATGTCTCTCAACATTGTGAAGAAGTAACACGAATTGGTGAATCGCTCAATTTTGCTTCCAAAGAGTTGATGAAGATGAATAACACCATAGTGAACTTTCTAAATGTTGGATTACCAAATCCTGCTAACTCAGAAAGCACATTCATTGGAAATGAAAATTACATGAAAAAGTTGTAGGGCAGGATGAATTCTCATTTAGGGGAATTGCCTGAGGAATTCACTCCAGAGGGAATTGCAAGTTGCATCAAACCACTGTCAATAATGAGTGATGCTATAGATAGATTCCTCCTATCATATGATTCTATCTCTCAGAAGTATTTTTTGTTGACAAGACTACAACTAATTAGCTACAACCTCAAAAAAATGGGGCTTCCAAATGATGTAGAATGGAGCGCCCTAAAGAAATTCAGTGAAGCTAGGTCATCTTCTCAAACTGTTACTATTGCTATTAGTGGCAGTCATAGTTGATAGCACTAAGTAGTAACACTGTAACAACTTAGTAAGTATTAGAACTATAATCATTTTGTTACTTGTTTCTCTTTAATTTCAAATTTTGGATTTAATTTCAACTTTGTTTAATGTTAATTGTTATAGGAATCAAGAGCCAACATATCAGGATAGTTGGGCAGCCAGGCACTAGCATAGTAGCATACTATGGCATATCAGGAATCAAGAGCTAGCATATCTGATCATATATACAATTACAAACCGACCTATAGCTATTGTTTCTCCCTTATATCTGCAAAAGGGAATTCATGGTCATTGCAATTTGACATTGAGTCATTTGCAAAGGGTTGTAATTGTTTGTAATTGACAATCATTAAATGTATTATGTTACAGGCTGATTTGTAATTATAAATTATAGTACAATTTTTTAAAAATGGAGCTTATTATATTAAATGCATTATGTTACAATTTCTTAAAGAAAAAACTAGAATCAATGAAAATCTCAACATTTTAAAAAAATGCTATCAATGAAAATCTTCACATGTAAGTACTAAGTTTGTAACATCAACATGTTCAAAAATAAATAAATAAAATTAAGCATCTATAAAGGGACAGTGAATGAAGGCTATAAATTAACTTCTACAAACATGTTACATAATTAATTAGTAGGTAGAGTCTTAGATCAGAGCTACTAGCCTACTACTTGACTCACGCAGAAGGTTGAGAAGCTGCTATAGTTGCCATTCTGCCTGGACTGGCTCAGCATCACTATCATTAAAATCCTCCTCATTTATTGCATATAACATTTCATTGTTTGTTGTGTTTTCTTTAGATTCACTGTCAGCGTCAGACTCACTATGCATGCCAAATTCAACATCATCTTCATTGCTTTGACTTTCAATATCACAATATGAACCACTGCCACCGCCACTACCACTGCCACTTGTTTTTGAAATGTTGGCAATCCCTCTTCTTTGACATCGCTTTCTCCAAATGCTAACAGCCCTGTCATAAGGGAAACTTTCTACCTCATACTTAGAATTATAGGGCCTCAGAAAATTATCCAAATTTTTGTCTAATTTATTTCTAACCTTTGACTTAAGGAAGCCCAAAGTACTGAAAACTCTCTCATCCTCCATTGAACCCAATATCATTGTCAAACATAAATTGGTAAGCTTGTAATATTCTGGTATTGCCTCTCTTAATTGATTTCTCTCACCAAAGTTTTTCCAAACCTTTGTTACCGCTCCCTCTTCATTTGGATTCTCCATAACAGCATATTGTTCCCTCATTATGTTTGCAAAAGAGTATGATTGATCTCTTCGTCGAGTTTCATCTAAAATTTCATTTATAGTGACTACATTGATTACTTTAGGTGTGCAAAAATGCTGAATTAGAGTTGTCATCCTTCTTTGAAAATCAGTTGGACTGTTTAGAGACCAATATTGTGGAAAAACAATTGACATTGCTTCCAGCAGTTCCTCTGGAGGGAATTTGAATCTGATTTCTAATGATAGATTGTCACAAACTTGCTTGACAAAGTCAAGCATAGAGTCTTTGACCTTCTTGAAGGCTTCACTTGTAACACATGAAAGTACCTTCTCTGGTTCTAATTCAACTTCACTTCCTGCTTCGTTGGGGTTGATGCGGGCATAGTACTACATTGGTATGTCAACTCCACGTAACTTGGCATATACCTCATCATTTGCACCAATATGTAAAAAGTTCCCAAGATTGTTCAAATCTAAGATTTTTAACCACTTTTCAAACTTCGTTTCATCTAATGGTAATAATTGGTATAGAGTATCCATGCTACTACATGTCATTTTAAACAGCTTATTATATTCTGCAATGTACATAGCTCTTTGTTGAACCTTTTTTATAATATTTCTCATGTCTTGTAGCATGGGGAGAACAGATGCTAAAGTTAAGAGTACCTTAACATTAGTTATGCTTGAATATAGCCAAGGGAATCTGTCTCACATAAAGTGGATTAGTCCAAGCAATGATGGGTATTCAGACATTACTCGATGCGCTAGTCCATCCAAAGAGATCCATCTGGTATCATTGTCTTTAAGAAGCTTCCTCCCATTAGTAAGTCCTGCAGCAAAGTGTTGAAATTCTCATAATCGTTTTGGACTTTGATAGAAGTATTGGTAAATCTATTTGATCAAACATTCCACTTTACTTACACAACCAAAATTTTTGACAATTCCAAAAGCTAGATTCATTCGATGGGCCATGCAATGAATGGGAATAGTTTAGGGTGCCAAATCATTCTTGATCTTTTTGCAAAGACCACCTTTGTGACCTTGCATAACCGAAGCACCATCCGCTCCAACACACACCAACTTTTTGGCAATCTCCATGCTATCTAAACCTCCAGATTCAATTACAGTAGTCTTTAATAATTCATATAAGTTTTCAGTTGTCGCACTACGATTCAATTTAGCAACAGATCATAGAAATGGTTGACGACAAAGATTGTTTATAGTATAAACATGCATGCACACCTAAGAAGTATTATCAATTATTGTAACTTCATCTAGAGAAAATGCAATGAAATCTAAGTTTTTTATAGATTCCTTCATATCTTCTATTTCAACCTATGCAAGACATTTAGCCCATTCCCACCCACTGTTTACTGACCAGTGACTGTTAGGATAGTTTCAAGTTTTTAAAAGACGCAATAATGCAGTCATTATAGGGCAGTCCATCATAGGGCATCCTCTATGCAATATATAAAAGACCACACCTAATTGAACTACTTTTCCCATATTTTGCACTTTCGTTGCTTTCCCAATGAAATCTTCAATGTAACCTTTTACTGCAGAATGCTTCTCCCGCATTTTCTAGTGTAACTTGTATATTTCAGCATTCATAATATGCAAATAGTTCTCCTTTTTTTTCCAAGTTAGCATAGATTTTTTGACTCCATCTATAATTTCCTTCTTGTAAAATTTACCGACATGCTTTTCTATGGTATCAATTTTAAGCTGCAGCCTATTCTCCTTCTTTGTTATCTCTGTGAAAATCTTACATCTGCATTCTGCAGGAGGCTCACCATCATTTGGATTGGGCACTGGTTCAATGAACCAGTACTTTTCCACCCATTCTAATTGAAAATTCCTTTTGAAAAAATCCCAGCGAGATCAATCTTTCTTCGATTCCAATTTTCTTTTTTTCCCCTTTTGTGCATAAACCTGATTTATGGAATAATTTTTTGTTTTCTCAACCGACTGGTCTGGGACTGACTCCAACTCTATAATCTTAGTTTGTGACTCCCTACTCAGGGGAAGTTCCTCCAGATCTTGTTCAAGTTCGTCCTCAACTAAGATATCAGGTTCACCAACTTGAACTTCAATACTGTCTAAGGGTCCAAGTTGTGATGAATCTCCTTTTTTAGTAACCATTGGAGATCTAACTTGTGAATCTTGTAGGTTGCCAATATTTCCACCACAAAAATATGTTGCTATGGTTCTGCATTTTGGTAATGGTGGCCTCTCTTGGATTTCAGGGATCTGATCCCTCTTGTTTGACATGGCAAACTGATAAAGGCTACAAAAAAATATCAACTTAGTTGTTGAACAAAAGACTTAACTACTTAGACTACATATAATAAAAATAATATGATTCATTCTCAAAAAAAGGGTACTACTACTATAGTACTACAGTCTATGGTACTACCCAATATAATTTACAAACCTAATACCTATAGGCTATCTTAGCATGTGAGATGTCCAGTCACTAGTGGACACTGGATAGTGAAACTAAAAAAATAACCAGTACCACTTACAAAATAATTTAAAAATCACTTGCCTTTTACAAAAACCAGGTCCACGAGTCAATGGCCAATGCACTCAACACTCTAAAAGTTTGGCAGCAATAAGAAATGCTAGTCTCCAGACCAAAAAATAGCGAATTGTGTAGAATAATAATTTCTTATACTCCAATCTAGGTTGGCAAATTAGGCAGGATTAACAAGCGAGAATGTTAAATGCAGGCGACATGCACCTTCCGATGCAAGCCTATAGTAGGAAATAGTTGGCTAAATGGGGCGGGTGATCAACACACATCGGTAAAATGGTTGGCGACACCCAACCCAAGGAAAAATTAATATGGTTGTAGTAATGGCGAAATAATGTCGGCCAATAAGAAACAACATGCAAAGGCTAGCGAATTATTTAAAATAAATGTATCCAAACTGTATATTGCATTGGCGATTGCACCAATATTTTTGACCAATCATGTGATAACTAATGGGTGACCACCCCGAGCGTTGGACCCAAATATGATAAATATCTGGTGACACGGTTGGACCCAAATATGATAAATATTCACCAAATGACTATTGACCCATCAGACGGGATCACCAAAAGGCAAAGATTCACTGCTAAAGTAATCCCTGCTCTACTAGGGAAGACAATGAAAGAAATGAACTCTGAAGTTTCAGAATCTTTGCTGTGAGTCACATATCTGCAGTCATAGTTTTGTTATTTTTTAATCTATGCTTTGATGTTGGTTGTTGTTGAGTAACTAACCTTGAGAATTTGTAAAAGTTCCAGTACCATGGGATGTGTGTGACATAGAGAGGGCTTGCAAAGTGCCTTATTGGCCATATAGAGTTGTATTCCTAAAGTATACAATATAAAATTCTTTTGGGTTGGGTCCCTTTGTTAGATCTACTTTTAGAAAAGTTTTCCCATAAGGTTTCTTCTCTTTTAGCCATTATAAAAGATATTTTCCCCTAGTGGGTGGTGACTCAGTCTTAAGTTTTTTTACTCATGTTTGTATTAAAGTGAAAGATGGATGATAGAATGAAAAATACAAGAGCTTATGTAAGGGAAAACCATAATGTCTTGTTATATATAGAGTTACCAAAAGGTGGTAAAAAGGATTGGCCTAAGAAGAAAGGAGAAAGCAATCATGCTTAAAAACCTAGAGATAGCTTCCAATTCCAGCCCATAGTTGATAAAGAAGTTTTACCCCATAGCTCAAAATCCAAGAATACTAGACTTCTAGGAAATCTTTTTCTTATACCTGTTCATGAAGAGCAACCCTACCAAGACAAAATGGTATCAACTGTGGGAGAGACTATTTTTAGACCTAGTGTTGTAGAAGAAATGAACCAACATCTTAGACCTAGAAGTGTTCAATCTAATAGGACAAATCTTGGGTAAGTCCCCTACATTGAGAGGAATCTTATAGATTTGGATGACCCTATAGAATATGAAGCAACAACCATAGACCATGATGAATTTCTCTTTGAAGTAGAAGTCCTTAAAAGAAGGGTTGCTAAAGAAGAAACCAAACACATCTATTTGGAAAAAGAGAGAAAATTAGAATGAACACTCTCATTGAAAGAGATAATTTGCTTAGGAGAATGACTTCTCTAAAGGAGCAAAACAAGAAGTTGGAAGAGAGATCCTCCAAAGTGCATTCAGATGTATTTTGAGATGTTGAAGATATGAGATCCAAGAGAAGGAACATTTTCTAAAAGAAAAAGAAGGACTTGTTATTTCATATGTACAGCCTTACAAACATGTTAAACCCAAGATTATAGACCTAACTACAAAACCCTTTGGTAAAGGAAAGTAAAAGGTTGTAGGAATATAGATAAATGAGCCTTAGGTTCTTCCTAGTAAATTTTCAAGTCAAGTCATGTGTAAACTAGATTTAGACTTAGAAAAAGTTAAGGAGAGAGATGACTTAGCTAAAGAGATTGAAAAGGTTGAGAATGAAGCCAAAGTAGTTGAAACCAAAAGGATTACAATTTATCAACTCTAATTCTGCTCTAGCTTCTTGGCCAAATCTATTTTCATAAGTTGCACCCTCTATTCATACTTGTGTACTACAGTAAGCCCTTGTTACATCTTCTACTGCAATTAGTCAGATACCTGCTACTCAACAAATTTAATAGCCTCAAATCCCTATCCAAACTCAAGTAGCTGGACCAAGCTTATAAAATATTGCTAGTTTTTAAAGAAGACCCATTTATATAGAGAAGTATAGAAAAATGTCCTTTGTAGGCATTCTAGGGTATCCACATCCCATTTCCAATGATCTAAGAGATAAGGTCATTATATTTTTAGGCAACAATGCAATTAATGGTAAAGAGAACCTAAAGAAATTCACTAACATGTTCAATGATAATGAAGTGGAGCATGAGGATGTGGTAATGAAGTTGTTTGTACATTCAATGACCAAGGATGCTAAGGATTGGTTTAGGAGATTACTTGATGATAGCATCAGTTCATGGAGTGACTTAGAAAAATGTTTTAAAGAGTAGTATGGGGATAATACCATTGCTAGCTTTATGCTAAATGAATTCAATAATATTACAAAGAGCCCTAATGATTCCACCTTTGACTTCAATGTGAGATTTCAAAAGGGAACATATAAGCTATTCCAAGTGATGATATTGGGTGAAGATGTTTGTCTCACTACTTACTTCAATGCATTTGACAGTAAGATGGCCTATACCCTTAGAGACAAAGATCCTAGGACACTAAGATATGCTTACAAGATAGTGGTGAATATTGAGAACAATAGGAGAGCCTCTGATAAGTTGGGAAGAAGAGGTGACCCAAAATTATTTAATCCAACATACAATAAGAAAGAAGGTAAAAAGCTTTCCATAGGTAAGAAGCCTGAAGAGGATACAATGGGTCAAGTTCCAAACCTACTTAAAAACATGAACCCACCAGCATTTAATGCAAATAAGCCCAATACTAGTGAGAAAGGTCCATTCAACAATAATTAAAATAGGTAGAATAGAATGCAGAATTTTCCCTACACCACTCAATGGAAAGATGGGAAGCTTATTGTTCCTCCTACTAAGAATACTAGTGAGAAAAGTACACCTGATCCTCTATAAAAGACATCTATCAATAGGGTTGATGACCCTTAATGGTGTATGATTTGACAACTACCCCTTACACCAGAGTATTGTGTTGTTGCACTGTCCTTTGTTGCTTATCAAGAAAATAATGAAGAACAACTAGGTTATGATGGTGGAGTTGAAGATGTTGGATGCAACATGGTAGGTTCATATTCTAATAATGCTTCTAAATGTGATGAAAATGAATATGGTATTCCTAACAGAAGGCATTTTAGTAGTACAATACACCAATAGATTTTATCAAATGAGGAGGATGCAAATGATACTATTTGTAATATGATATCATTAAAAAATGAAGTGACCCTAAGAATGCAAAATAAGGAGGAAATTGATCAGATCACTATAGACATGGTTGCTCGAGTGAAAACAAGAGGTATGATGCACAAAGCTAAAGGTAATAAGATGCCTAGTATTTTTATTAAGAAAATTGATCCAATGAAAATGGAGGCCAATGAGCCAAAGGATAAGAGCAATATCAAGGTGAAAACTATAAATAAGAAGTGGGAAGCCAAGAAAGAAGATATTTCAAAAGGTCCCACGATCTAGAATAATGGCAGTAAGAAAGAGAAGGGATCATTGGTAATTACAACTATGAGTGATAAATAGAAAAATCAAAACAATCCAAGTTCATCTAACAAGCAAAAGGAGGTCAAAGGAATGCCAATTGATAATTCTACTCCTATTGATATGTTGTCATTATTGCCACAAATCACAGTAAAAGTTCCTTTGTCAAAACTGTTAAGAATCCCTTAAGATAAAAGTAAAGCCACTACATGGGCCAAGGGTGTAGATAGTAAGATTAGTCATGATTGTAATACAAATTAGATCCTTGATGAGCATGAAAATAAAATAGAAACTGAGGTTTTTGTGTCCCAAATCCCACCTATGTACTTAGATGATTCTGTGAATTAGTGTCTAGGAAGTGTAGACCCTTTCTTCCTAAGTATCATTGTTAATGAAAAGACTTTGGAAAACTATATGCTTGATTCTAGAGCATCTAATATAGTCACACCTTATGAGGTAATGAAGGTAGACACTCCTCAAGGTAGGTGTTGTGCTATAGATAAGAGGGAAGTTACTATCACAGGGACCATAAATGAAATGCCTTACAAATTACTTTCCTATCCTAAAATGGAGAAAATCATGAGTGTCCTAGTTGTAGACATTCCACCCCACTATGGCATGTTATTTTCTAGAAAATGGAGTGTAGCAATGGGTGGGAGTCTATAGTGTGATCTATCACATGCAACATTTCAAATTGATGATAAGTTGGTATTGGTATATAGTGCCTCTCCCAATGGATTTATGTAAGTCATCCTAATGGATGCAATCCTGATCTTGCTTTGTGATGTTTTATGTGAAAGTGAGTGATGTGAATGGATTATTTCAGCACAATTAAATAAATGGTTAAATTAGGTGATTTAATAATTTTATCACTCTGGTATGTTATTATATGCAATTGCATTTGATCACATGTTTTAGTATGCAAGATTTGTATCCTTGGTAGTGACACATGGAGATAGTGATTCAACTATTCATATTTTACCAATGTCATCCCTGTACAATCAACATATCTTATTTATGTTTTTAAACTAAACCTTTATGTGATTATTAAATTTGGACTCATTTGCATTATGTGACTAGACTTGTGAATGTGTCTGTGCATTTAGAAAATCACATTGTTGCTAAAGTTGTTTAGGTATTCTATGATTTTTGGTTTAAGGGTTTTTGAGCTTTATTTTTATTGATTTTAATTTTTGGTAGCTTTTCCATAGATGAATTCTAATGAATTGAATAGCCTATTTTCATTTGGGTTGATTAGGGTATTAGCTAGTCTTTTTGGTTATTCACCCTAATTGATTATTCACTAGAAAAGTGAATAAGTATCCAAAGAGGAAATTAATATCTCACTTCTCACTCTTGGAAATTAAGAATTTGAGAGCTTTTTCCAAAATCCTTTTTTGGAGGATTACATTTCTATTCACTGTGAGAGCTATAGGTGTGTGATCTTCACGTGGTTAGTCTCATTGGATCTAGCTTGGGGAGACCTTATTTTATCGTGACTTTTAGCAGCTTTTGTAGGTTATTTATTTTATTGTGCTATTTTCTGTTTATTCCCTTTTGGCTATCAGGTAGGGCTCTCCCATTTTTGTATTTTAGCTCCATTTCTACTTCTATTTCTAGTAGTTATATGTTAGGAGGCTGAGAACTAGTGTTCCCCTCCATTTTCGATTGCTAGTTATGCTCAGTTGGACGGCTATGAATGTTTTCCTATTTTTTAGGATGAGGGTATGGGGTTTCACACCATTATGCTAGCCATTTTTGTATATGGTGTCCGAACCTAAATTTTATTGGATTTTCATGGCTTTTGTGCCCTAAGGCCAAATGGGTTTTATTCTCAAAATTTTTGAGTTTTGAGGTTTTTACCTCAATTTGCGTACCACCCAATTTTCTTAGGTTTTCTTGGCATGATGTTGGTTGTGGACTTATATCATCTGTAGGATGCTAGTTAAACCATTTTTCATCTTTATGATTGCATTGGGATGCATGCCACATTTGTACTCTTGACGATGTGTTTGGTTGAGTGATTTTATACCTGGTGTTATTGTTTCTTATTTAACCCTTGTTTTTTTTTCATGGACACTAGGATTTGTGTAGAATCCATATACTTGGATTGAGTTTGGTTGAGTAAGTTCATGATGTATGGTTTTATTGTTCATTGGGATTCATGTAGAATCCATTCTCTTGAGCTTGTATTCTGTTGAGTGTTATTTTTTTCTTATGTTCTCATCCATCCCTTATGTTATGATTCTCATGATGGTGGTGCACCACACACAAGCATGTGCATGTGTAATTATTGAGTGAATTACGAGGCCTAATCTCCCATTTTTATTTTTCATGGAGTATGTTCATTTGGGGTTGGGTTGGAAATATGCATGCCTATGGGCACTCATCGTGTGGGGAGCATGGGTATGTAGAGTAGATAATAGAGGAGCTTCTCTGACAACCTTGGTGACTATTTTCCAAGTTGACATGAAGAAGTTTTTAAATAAGTGATAATTATATAAATTAATAGGTAATAAAACTTAATTCAGATAAATGAATGCCTGTATGGTTTTTCTGAAGGCATGAGATGATGGTTTCTTGAGGGATTTGTTCCATGTGGGTGTGATGGTTTCCTGAGGGACTCATTCCACACCAATGTGATGATTTCTTGAGGGATTCATTTCGCACCTAATTCTAGCTTGGGCTACTTGATGCCATGTGACTCACCCTCCATTGAATCCATACAAAGTGACCCATAGAGTGTTTGACCAATACCTATTATTCTTGCATTATCTCATGATCTTGGTTTTGGTTATCTTTACTGTCTGGCATGAGTGTTAGCCATGGGCATTTTCTTTTTGTGTGTTTTTGGTTGGATCATTATCTTCATTAGCATAGTGGGAGTGGACCTATGGGTTTCATTTGGTTGGGAGGCATAGATACCTATACCACTGTTAGGGACTAGAGTACAAAGACGGTCTATTATCCTAGTTCAATGGTTGCTGGATGTTTTCACTTGATACTTTGGGTTTTGGAGTATTCTTTCTTGTGATTTATACTTTCATTGGAATGCTTGGATATTATGTTTAGATGATGTTAGTTATTTGACACATTCCCTATTGATAATTGGCTAATAGAGATATGTAATTGTTGTCATTTATGGCAACACATAATGTACATGCTTACAGGAAACCTTAGAAATGAAAATACTTAGCTTTTGGTAATTAGAAAATCGTCTATGGAATTTGGTATACAACAATAAATTGTTTATTTTATAATTTGTTGCTGATGTCATATTATGACTAGCAAAGCTAGATGAAGATAGTATACATGTTGGTGATGATGTGTATAACCTCAAAAGTCAGTACTGAGTGGACAAAGTAGAGATAATCATGTTTTAGCAAAAATAGGACAATGAAATTAAAGGAAATATTTTTTTTTGTTTACAAAATAATTACTTATCCAATTATGTTTGACATCATAGATTTTTACTCTAAGTTGGAAAAGTGAATTGTGGTCTTAGTTGACCCAACAACAATTTGTGTAAAGGCATGGTATTTATGCAAAGGACATCTTGCGATAACAAGAGTAGAAAGTGAGAAAGTTATGCGAATCTTGTGATGTGTGAACTTACTGTGAAAGCAATATATGTGAAATTTTCTACAAGCTATTTTGTGATATGAGATAGAGCTGAAGATTAGAGATTAGTCAAGGAAGAAGTTACAGTTTGATTACTTTTTTGGGCAGTGAGCTTTTCTTATAATTAGAAGTACATGTTTGGGTAGTTGGCTTATCTTGAATTCTCTATACTACAACTCCTAACATTACTTTATTACTTTATTTTTGATAAGAAAAATATGCTTTACAGGGATCTTGAAACCTGAGAGTTAAAACATATCAAAAGGTTGATAATAAGCAGTTAAAGCCCAGCCAAAAAATGAAAGCCAACCAAAGGGCCAATACAACAGACAAACAAAAAGCCAACTAACCAAAAACCTCCAACAGGCTAATAGTCCAAAATATAGGAAAAGAAAAACCAAAGTTAATCCTTTGTCTTTCTCTCGAGCTCCTGCATCATTTTCACTGCTTCATAGGCTTTGTTAATCTCCTCAGCCATCTACTCCTACTTCTTCTGACCATCCTAATCCATGCTACTAAAGGTAATGTTAGTCATCACATCCTCTTCCATTCTAGCTCTTTCTATGTCCTTTTCCTCATTTTCATCTAGAAGACCTCTAGTTTTCAACATTCCAGTAAGGGACAAGATATTATCATTAATAGAAGTCAAAATGGATATCATCTAATTGTCCAGATTATGATTGTAGTTTTCCAAATTTTGGATTCTCTTCTAAGCCAAACTAAGTTGATCCCCCTGTTCATTCAAATTTCCACAATCTGGCATCTTCCTTTAGTTTTCTAGCTGACGTATTTTTCTTTGAACTCCTCCAATTCATGATAAAGCTATTTGATTGACATGAAATCATCAATGATACTATCTATAGCATTATTAAGCAAATTAAATTTAGTTTCCCTTGCATTATCCATAATAGTCACCATTGCTAGATCAATGAGATCCTCCAACTGGAGCTGACCTTGTTTTTCTTCTAATATTTGGGGGTTCATAGTCTCTCTGATGATACCCATTTTGGAAGTTCTTAAATTAAAATTTCTCTAGGCCATGCACCTATCCTTAATTACCACCTCTCCTCCCTCACCATATTTCTTCTCCTTGCCCTGTTCTTGAGGATGAATAGGGGAAAGAGGAATGGAAAAGAGCTCTGGCCTAGAATCCAAAATCCCCTCTGTATCCTTCTCTTTAGACCTCCTCTATTTTTAAATCACTAGCTCCTCTTCATAATTTTTCATATCCTCCCCTTCCTCATTGTACTCTTGATCTCCCTTTCTTGAAGCTTTAGACCTATGTCCTCTAGGGCTCTTCTTGCTCAGGGTTTTAATTGACGAGGGTGATTTCTTCTCAAAATCCTTGGCCTTCTTTCTAGGAAAAATGTTTTCTTCACCCTATGAACTAATACTTTGGACATCCTTCGTATAAGATGAGAAGCTAGAACTTCCCATATCCATAGATGCATCCATGCCTTGTAGGTGGGTTTTTCTTATGGTCTAAGCCTTAAAATTCTCATAAATCAGAAGCAATAATCCCTTATGCAGGGCCAAATTAGTAGAGGGTTTCTTCTTGTGCCCAAAAATTCCCTTACACATTGAAGTATATAAATAAAAAGGGAACAAAATATTGACACTATAGTTAAAGTGATTGAGTAAAACAAAATGGTGTGTTCTTACTCTATCAAATCTAGTGTCCAAAGAAATATACTCTATAATGGCTTGTAAAACATACCTCCATAACTTCTTGATTTAATCTATTTCATAGTAAGTTTCACACTTTACCAATTCATTTCTCTCCTTAGTATTCTTTGCAAAATCCTTCACAACGTTCGCTGACACCTTATTATCTCTGTAAAACTTCAACCCTTCTACCAAAATTTTAGTCACAAGAGAAATGAATTCCTCAGTGACTTGAAATGAAACCCCATACACTTTAACACTCTCATTCTTTCATGAATCAACCATACTGTTAGTGATCGTAGGGTCAAAACCATGAAGTTTAGCAATATATTTGGCTATACCACCCTTCTCTAACTTTTCCCAGACTTAAGTCCTTTGCTTCCATTTATCTGCTTCACCAATAGGTTCCTTCCTACTTCTTTCCCCCACCATTTTCGTATTTTTAACACTAACTAGTCTCATAAACTCTAACCTCTAATATCCCTTCTCCAACCTTTGAAAACCCTGATGGCCACCTCACTAACTATCACCGATATGTCATTCTTTTCACCAAAAATGGTAAAGGAAGAGAAAAAAATCAACCTAGGAAACATGTCAATTTGACACTAATAACCTCATTTGGTTGTATTTTCTGTAAACATCATAATTACAAATACTCAAACCCCAACTCTCATTAATAACCATTATAACAATTAGATGTCCACTGCGCCTCCCTAGATTTTGTGAAGCTCAATTAGGCTTTTCACTTCTTCCTTGATATTTTTGCTGAAATTCCAAATCATCTCCTTTTCTTACCTAACTGCTTCATTGGCAAACTAGTCTGCCATATAATATGCCTCCTTGTATTCATGGGTGATGTGTATACTTTCAAAATTGCCAAGAAAGGAGCGAGTCTCTTTAGTAATATTAGCTATGGACCATGATGGTTGGATGACCCCTTTAATACACCTTATAATGTTATTTGAATCCCCCTCCAACCATAATTTTTTAACTTCCATGTCCAAAGCTAATTTCACCGTGTGGAATGCAACACTGGTCTCTACATAATGGTTTGTCTGATAACCCAAAGGATGGGAAAAAGCCACCATCCCTCCACCATAGATATTTCTAATGAAACCTTTGCAACTTGAAGGTCTAGGATTTCCTTTAGCCACACCATCAAAATTTGCTTTATGCCATCCCTCAGGAGGGAGCAGCCATTTCACCTCCTATCTTTTAGTCCTCCTATCCTTATCTTTCTCCTTCTTATTACCACCATTTTCAATATCTCTCCTCTTTCTAACCTGGTAATTTTTCTTTATGTTTCTATATATCTTTTCTACCAAAACAAAAGCAGGTACCTCTCTATCTCTATAGATTTTATTATTTGTTTCCTTCCAGACTCCCTAACAGAAATGAGGCAAAGACTAGGTACTTAAATCTTGCAAATTTGTGGCTTTAAACATACTATTCCATTGACAAAAGAAATTTAGTACATTACCTAGCTTGCACCAACTTACCCCAAGGTTCTTGGTTAAGCTATCCCAAACCTCCCTTGAATAAAGACAATGGATAAACATATGATTAGCCGATTCCATTTGATCTTTACACCATATACATCTATTACGCATATAATGTCCTCTTTTGATTAAATTATCTTGGGTAAGAATTTTTTCTTGTAAAGCCAGCCAAAAGAAAATATTAATCTTTAGGGTAAGACCAGGTATCCAAGTTTTAGCCCAAAGGCGCTTCTCATTCAAGCTCTAAAGAGAGTTATATCCCCATGCAACTGAGTAAGAATCATTAGGGTTGTCTCCCCATATTAATTCATCCCTCTTGTTATTAAGAATCATAGAGTTCAACATTATCATAACTAGCTTGAGGTCATCTGAAATGAAAGACATGTCTCTCCAACCCTAGTCTGTTCTATAATCACTATCTTTCAAACCAAATTGCCTAATAAAAATATTTGACTAGTTTTCAAAGATAGGATTATTTATAAGGGGACCTTGAATCAACCAATTATCATGCCTGAAGAGAATGTCATCACCATTACCCACTTTCCACTTAATCTTAGCTTTGGCCAGGTCCCTTGCCTTAATGATTCCATTCCAAATGACAGACCCATTTGGGATGTCTTCACTATTGAGAAAGAAATGAATAGTAGGTCTTTGAACATACTTATTAACAAAATATCTCTCCATTCCCCTGTACTATTAAAGATGTGCCAAATCTATTTAGCTAGAAGAGCCTTATTAAGATGCTTTAATTTCCTAATTCCTAGGCCCCCATAACACTTACGAAGACATACATTATCCCAAGCCGCAAGGGGATATCTTTTTTGATCCTGAAGGCTAGACCAAAGAAAATCTCTCTGGATCTTTTCCATTTTGTCAAGGAACTTAATTGGTATCCCATCAGGAGATTCTGAAGAGTGGATTTAACCAAAAGACATTTTCCTACTTGACTAAAAGAAGCCCCTTTCCACCCCACCAACTTCTTGCTAAACCTATCAAGAATCCCATTCTAAAAAGAATAAGGAGGCTTAGTACCCATAGGGAGACCAAGATAAGTAGAAGGGAGCTTCCCCACTCCACACCCAAGAATCCTCACAATTTTTCGTTGTCTGTCCTCTAGAGTATTAATGAATAAAATAGATCTTTTCTCCTAATTAGTAAGCTTTCCTAATCCTATGATATACATATCCAGAATATCCTTCATCACTTTTCCTCCTTAATAGATGCCTCCCCTCCCATAATAGTATCATCCAAAAACTGCTGATGAGAAAAGGAAGCACTCCTTGAAGATGGTTTGATCCCTCTAAGTCTCTCTTCTTTTTTATTCTTCTCAATCAACCTTCCAATACATTCAACCATGATAATGAACAAAATATGAGAGAGAGGGTCCCCCTATCTTAACCCTCTTGAAGGTTTGGAAAAATATGAGGGAGCCCCATTTACCAAGGTTGCAAGAGAAGAAGTAGAAATAAGCTGAGATATACGCTTGCAAACTTTCTAATCAAAGCCAAAAGCCTGAAGCACCAAAGTAAGTAAAGTCTAGTACACCAGATCATAGGCTTTTGAAAGATCCAGCTTAAGAAGAATACCTTCTGTTTTTCCTACTTCCATGGAATGAATCACTTCATGAACCATCATGATAGAATCCAATATCTATCTTCTAGGGACAAAACCCATTTGTTGTTGAAATATAATCAAAGGGAGAATTTTAATAATTCTAGAAGTTAACACCTTTGAGATAATCTTGTGGAAAGAGTTACAAAGAATAATAGGTCTAAATTTATCCAAAGAATCAACCCTAGAAACTTTAGGAATGAGAACCAAGAAAATAGAACTGATCTCTTTTAGAATGCTTCTTGCTCCAAAAAATTCCTGAATAGCCTTCACCACACTTTCCATAACCACCTCTCAATAAGTTTGGAAAAAGAAAGTTGGAAAACCATCCTGTCCAGGGGATTTGTTAGTAGGCAAAGAAAACAAAGCTTCTTTAACTTCTTGTGCTTTTGGGATCACCTTCAATATTTTGTTATGATGGGGTTGAATAATTTGTGGGAGACAAGAGACAATTTCATTCTGATCCACCTCCAATAACAAGGGATCCCATGATAGAAGAGTAGAGAAATAAGAAATAGCCTCAACAAAAATATCATTCTCTCTTGTCAAAAGATCTTGCCCCTTTTCGAAACTTGATATTCTATTATTTGCTCTATGCTTAAGAGTAGAAATATGAAAAAACCCATTGTTTTGATCCCCCTCTTTAAACCAATTGATTCTTGATCTTTGCTTTTAGAACTTCTCTTCTTTGTTTATAATATTGTGCAAGTCAGTCAGAATAGATATCTTAGCGTTCCTATTCAAATCATTATACCCATCCTATTGAATAGTGTCTTGAATTGAAGTGAGCTTGATAGACAACTCCTCTTTGTCCCAAAAAATATGGCCAAAATCTGTCTTGTTCCAAACTTTAATCATCCATTTCACATTGCTCAACTTCTTAGAAACTTTAAACATAGCTATTCCTTCCATTTCCATTCTCCACCAATAGCATATCCTATTCAATAAATCAAGATGAGAGGTCCACATCTTTTCAAACTAAAAAGGGAAGTTCCTCCTAGGTTCAAGAGAGACAACCGAGAGGGATATTGGGGAGTAATCCAAGCCAACTCTTGGGAGCAAGGATAACTTGTAAGAAAAATAATTCAACTAGTCTGGAGAAATAAGAGCTTTATCCAATTAAACCTAAATACAGTCACTTCCAATTCTTTTTTTGGATCAAGTGTAAGTTCCACCCAAAAGATCCACATCCAACAAAGCTAAACTATTAATAAAATTGGAGAGATCCATCTTGCTTTCCCAATCCAGGGCCAAACCTCCCAATTTCTCCTCATCCATTAGAGGAGTATTGAAGTCCCACATAATATACCTCTATTCAAATTATTGGTCTGAACCATATCACAAATCTTAGTCCAATAATTCTTCCTTTCCCTTTTAGAATTAGGGGCATAGATATTCAAAAAGAACCAATAATCATTGGAATGCAAATGAAACACTTTACAAAAGAGAATATTGCCATAATTTTACAAGGAAGTATATCTGAACTATTTATTATTAAAAAGAGTAAGAAAACCTCTTGACACACCTTTAGAGTCCAAAACCTCACCAACCATATTATTGCTAAAGGAAATCTTACCCAGAATCTCCTTCTTCATTTTTGTATCTTGAATCATCAAAATATCAGGTCTCTGATCTCTAATCATATTCCTAAGAATTTCCTACTTATGGGCCCTAGTAAGGCCCCTTATATTCCAATAAATTATGTTCATTTAAAAATAGAGGTACACTCTAAAATAGTTCTTTGGCTACCATCCACCAAACTCCTTCTGGCCTCATCTTGTATGACTTGACTAACATGCCTCCTTCCTACTGACCTTGACCTCCCTTCCACATCCAATCTTCCACAACTCCTGGTCTATGTTGGAGAAGTCAGGGAGAGCTCCCAACTATTTTTTTTTTTAGGCTTTCCTTTATTTTCTTTTAAATAGTCATCAACCCTTTCCATCTTAATTGGAGATAAGGAATTGTCTTTCTCAAATCTCTCTTCCAAATTACATGAAACAAAATGTTCCTTCTTAGAAGAAGAAGGAACACCCAAGAATTCCTCTTGATTTTCCCTCTCTAAATCCCCTTCATTACTCAATTCTTGCTCCCCCTCTCTCTCCCTTTGGGTAGCTAACAAAAAAATTTCCTAAGATAGACTATCATTCTCTGTCCTATTCTCCTTCCTCTCTGCTTGAGATGGAGCCAAAATAGCCACCTTGGCTATGGAATCCACCTCCTTGACTTCAGGGAATTGAGGATTCATGATTAGTTCTTCCATCTCACTTAACTTAGATCCAGACAAAACCTTATCCACTGTCTTGTCTATCTTTGAGTCACTATGGTCTTGCTTATTACCTCCTTTAGTAGGGCCTTCCACTATCTTAACTGGGTCTTCCACCTCAATAATCTTTGGTCCAAACAAGACCTTATCCACTTTCTTGTCTACCTTTGGTTCATTCTAGGCTGGTTTTTTCCCTCCTTTGATAGGGTCCTCCGGAACCTCCACTGAATGGGCCTTCTGGCCTTCCTTTATATCATTTTTTTTCCAGATCTTTTTATCTTTTCTAGGTTTAGAAAACATTGGGATCCTTTTCTTTTCAGCTTTATCCTTAGGACATTGATTCACTTTATGCCTATATTTCAAGTAGTGAAAACAAGCAAAAGGAACACTTTCATAATCCAACTTCTGAGTATGTGTTCCAAGCTTTGAGTGAAAGAACACAACTTCTAAAATATCATCCCCTTCCCTTACTCCATCCAATATAGATTGTAACATATGTTAGTCTACTTTTGGAAGCCATTATTGGGTCTATTGAAAAAAGCTAAACACATCCTCATTCTAGAACTCTAAAGGCAGCTCTGCAAGTCTTACCCAAATATGTGCTTGTACTAAAAAAGAGTCATTCAAATCCAACTTTGAAGACCACTTTTGGAGCACCAAGGTTGAGTGACCTATATTCCAAGGCCCTTCACATAGGATGTTTGACAATTCCTCAATGCATGTGAAATCAAAAGACAAGAAGCCTTTTTCCATCGCCGTTACATTGACCTATCCTTTAAGGTTCCATTTCTTTTGAGTTAAAGATCTTACAATATCTATGTTTGGCCTTTGCCCAATAAACTTCCCCACTAGGGTAGAAGCCATTGATGTAATGCTATGATCTACCAACTCATCTAGAATAGCAATCACACAAGAAACCTTTTCCAAGCTAGATAGAATTTTAATAGGTGGAAAGGAAGACTTACCATTAGGTTTAACTCCAAAAAGAGACGACCATTTTGTCAAATGTACCCCAGATCAATCCACCTTGGATGGTAGAAAAGGCTTTCTCGAACCTCTCCTCTTGTCACATGGGTCCCCATATCCATTCTCTATTACATCTCCAATTTATACTATCCCTTGACACTCTGCAAATCCCTCATACATTCTAGGATTCTAATTCCCTCCTCCCTGAGGAATCTCACCCAAGACAGGCTTCAAATTTTGAAAAGGCACACTTTCCCATCCTCTTCCCTATTTGATCCTACATTCCATCCTTCAACTACTTTATTACTTTGTTATGCATGGTTTAAAGTAAGAAATAATATCTAGTTGGTGACTAAAGTTTGTAGATTACTGATTCACTCTCGTCTCACTAATCCCATTTCTAACAATTGGTATCAGAGCACAGTTACTCAGAAGAGGCTTAAAAACTTGAGTAAGATCCCTATGGATATGGAATAGTTGATGAAGAACCTTGAAGAAGCTCTTGAACAAATTGATCTCTTTATTGAAGAAAGAGATAAGCTAAAGGAAAAATATGAAGACTCCAAAGTATACATTGGTCAATTGAAGGAAAAGATTGAACATCTCAAATCCAAGCCTGAATCTGGAACTAATGATGATTATTATTCAAATATAAAAATAGAATACAAGATCTTGAAGCATGAATTGAAAATTACAAATTAGAAGTTGATTTTGAGGAATGATCCTAGAAAAGTTGAGTCCGATTTGAAGATTAAGAATATAGATCTTAGAGCTAGTCTGGCAAAGAAGACATCTAAGTTTGAAACATTGAAGGAAGATCATGAAGAACCTTATAAGTACAATAATATTGTGAAAGGTGAATTAACTAAGTGCAAGCAGTAGCTTGAGAATCTCTATTCTTGCAAAGAAAAACTTGATGATTTAATATCAATATAGAGGCCTACTTAAGATAAGATTGGTCTTGGATATCTAATTAATATGTTTGCAAAGAAACATGAGATTAGATCATATCAAAAAGAAAAAGATAAATTTGATGATAAGATTGAATCTAATCAATCTTCTAATAAATCTAAAGAAGTTGAGAAAAACAAGGAAGTTGAAATTTTGGATGAGCCAAAGCAAGTGGAATCTCCTAAGGAAACTAGGTATGAATTTAGAGGTAAGTGATCTTTATGTAATGAAATAGGAAATATGAAAAGAGATTGTAATAATAAGTCATTTAATCATGTTAAAGACTTTTATTGTCATAATTGTCATGGTATGGGTCATAAATCAATTGATTGTAAGAGACCTATGTATGATAATGATAGAAGAAATAGTAGAATGTCTAGAAATACTAACCCTATAGGTAGAATAAGGTCTAATGAAAGGACACCATGTGAAGGAAGATCTTATGAAGATAGAAGAAAAATCATGTGTTATAAATGTAACAACTTTGGACATATTGCTTAGAATTGTCATGCACCTAATGATCTACAAAATCCTAGAAGTAGAGCACCAATATGTTAGTTATGCAACAACTTTAGACATGCAACAAAGTATTGTAGGATGGAAAAAAACTTCAAAGAAAGAAGGAATAATGGAAGAAACTTTAGAAATAGAAGGAATGATGGAAGAAACATCAAAACTGATAGAAAGAACCATGAGAGGAACTCTAGAACTAAAAAAGATAATGAGGAACAAAGAAATGTAGTTAGTGAAATTTGAGAACTTAATGAGGCATTTGTAAAAGGAATAGATATGTGAAAGGAAAATCTTGATGATGATGAGATAGAAAGATCGAAGATAGTTGTTTAGTTTGATTCAATTAAGTTGAATTAAGCTTGTTCACAACATCAAAATTTTAAAATAGTTGGGAAAAGGTGTAATGAGATACATTTAGATGGTACCTAAGCTCACTTGTAATTTGGAGCTTATCTAAACAAGTTATAAAGAAATTCAAAGTTATTAGTATTATAGAAAAGGTTAATTCTGTAGCAGAAGATGAAAAGTATGTTTTGGCAGGGAATTTTGTGAAGTCTTCTAGATCTTTGTCATGATGAAAGAAGGCTATGGAAAACCTCGGGTGACATCTAAAGAATGGATAAATGATCTCGAGCAATTATTTGATTACAAAATGTAATTAAGAGCTTTTTCATGTTTGTAAAGTATGCAATTAATTCAAGTTCAAGTTGATGGAATAAATAGAGTAAATTTTTTTTTCTCACTTCATTATGAATTCATCCAAAGTGAAGAGTACTTGGAAGTGACTTGTCAAGGTGATTTTGAAGCAAACCCTATTTTTTGAAAGAGGCATTTTATCATTTTTCTACAAATTTGTTTGGTAAAAGTTCTTATTTGATAGAATCATGGATATGTTAGTAGTGCACAATGTTGAGAACAAGGATAGGCCTAAGTTAAAGGTTTTTTTCATAGAACCTACTAAAGGAAACCCTAACTTAGTGTTATCCATCACTCCAAACAATGTAGTATATCTTGAAGATGTAGGAACTTATCTTAACAGTAAATATGAGTCTATTGGTAGTGAATACATGAACAAAGATATGGAATTATTTTTCAATCATGACATGACTGTGAATCCTAGATTTAAAAATTTAAAGGAACTAGATCTATTCAAATATCATTTCTGTCATGAATTATAGATGAATGGAAACAAATCATATTGAGTAGGATACATGATAAGAAACTATGGATGCAAGATATTGTAATCAATTTTCTACTGACCTTATTCATGAGGTAACTTGTCTTACTAAATAAGACAGTGTACTTATAGGTGAGAAAATGTTCAAGAAGAAAGTGGAGAGTTATACTAAAGTAGTGTTTAATGGAAAGGTCAAGGTGATCAATACCATTAAGAAAGATGATGTAAGATTCTTGAGTAGAATCATTGCTTATCCTATATGTGCAAGGTCAAAGATTGATGAACTATTATCCGAATTCATCTATGCAACATATAAGATATGTGTAGAAAAGGAACAATTAAATCTTATAAAATTCTAAGAATGAAACTCTTAGAGAACTGAGAAAAGATTAAGAAGACTAAGAATGGTGTGTTTAGATTTTAGTCATTGATAAATCACATATTATTTCATGTACTTAAAAGATTTCCTTATTTATCAGTCATAGACATAATGATCAGTGATAGATGTATAATGGAGAAGATCATAGAAGTATGCAAAATGCATCCTGTAGATAAGATATTGAATAGTGACAACCTGATAATGAGAACATTTTAGAATGAAATGAAACAAAGATTTAGAATTGCACCTACAATTGTAAATAGATTTAAGGAAGTCATTTGCATTATGGTTGATACAGATTATACTTATATTCAAGTAGTGGAACCTCAAGAAATATTTCTTGATCCCTTGGGTTATGAATTGAATGATGATATAACAATTAGTTATATTGATTTATTATTGAATTTAGAGAAGGATAGCGAAGAATATAGATTTGGAACATATAATGAGATTACCCAATTAGCTCATCAGACATCTATAGAGAAGGCATCACAAAAAAAGATAGAATCTATTATGAAGAAAGCTTTATTTAAGGCCAAAATGACTAAGAATGAGTCACAAGCTATAAGGAAAACTATTAAGCAAGGAATACTAAATATAAAACCTTTGTCAATATATGTTGCAGAGACATCCTCAGAGAAAAGCATTCCATATGCAGTAGTGTCAGATGTTCAACCTAGTGAGCCAAAGAGAAAATCTAAGAGATTGGTGGAAGCAGTGATCACTAAGACAAAAAGGGTCAAGCAACACGCCACCAAACTAGGCAAAAGGTAGAAGACATTGTTGATAATTGTTGAGTCTAGTGATAAAGAGGAAGAAGAACAGGAGGATAAGCAAGTAGAGAAGGTGACATTGTCAAAGAAATCAACAGGAAATGCTCAACAACCCTAAAAGCCAAAGATAGAAAAGATTAACACAACTATTGCTAATGAAGGTAACTTTTCTTAGATGAATTTTTTTTAATGATTTATATAATAGTTTTGAGAAGGATTAGATTGATATGTCCATTGTGAGATATATTATAGAAAACAATATGAAATTGAAAGATATTAAGGGAATAATGAACTAGAAAGTCTATGAAAGACTCATAGAAAGAAGGCTCCAACAAGAGAAGAAGATCTAGAACTTTGAAAGTCTATGCTTAAAACTATTTGCAAGACTGATGATGAAGAAAAGATTAAAATATTGTTGAATAATCTTGCACCTATTTGAGAAATAAAGCAAGACCATTTTTTTTTATGGTTGGTGAAAAAGATAAATTAAGAAGTAAGACTACAATAGCAATAAGCTAGATGTTGATAGAATCTAAGGCCACATCTCCTCCAACACCTAGAACCTTGGAAGTATCAGTAAGCAGTGACACCATGTAGATAGATCAGACAAATATTACCATTAACATTGATGATACTAATCCATTTAAAGATTCTAAACTGAATGAACCTAATATCAAGGATATTGAAGAAAAACCGAGACATATTGCAGAGAAAAATAGGCTACTTGAAGAAGAAAATAAGAAAATAGAAGAGGCCAAGCAAAAATTGCTTGAGGATGAGAAGAAAAGAAAAATAGAAGAAGAAATCAAAAAGAAAATAGAGGAAGATAAGAAAAAGAGATTGGAAGAAGAAGAGATGAGAGAAAATGATAGGAAAGAAAAAGAAAAGAAAGAAGAAGAAGACACAAGAATAAAAGAGGCAACTAAGAAACAAAAAGAGGATGATACTAAACCATCTAGTTCATCTACTCTACTCTCTCTTTCTAGCTTAATAATTGATGATGATGACCAAATTTTTTTAATCTCACCCCTATCAAAACTTATACAAAAAAATAGAACAATGAAGAGCTTACATAAAACCTTGATGGAGGTTATTAACAGACTACATAGTACTTTGGTAGTACAACACATTGAATCGGATTTTGAATAGAGGGCACAAGACATGCTAAAATAATTTGATGAAGAGTTTATTAACTTGCTAAATATTGCAGAAGCAAAGACATAGATTTCACATGATGCTAACTTGTTTAGCACCATCTGTCAAAACATTAAGAATGACTTGGTTAGTCTTGATACTTGTATCAAAGAACTTCAAAAATATCATTAGGATGGGAAAATATTGTCATTAAGTGTACTTTATCATACAAACTATCTAAGGACATTGAGAGTTAGATACAAAGGAAGATGAGTGAGCTAGAGGCTCTATCTAGCTAGATCCAACATCCATCTTGTAAGATTGATAATTTTGAACGACAATTGGCTAGTATTTAAAATGATATTAGGAAACTAGAACTTTAGAAAGAACAAAATTTGAAGAGGATATCAGATTTTAGAGAATCTATTACTCTGAAAGTGTCTTTTGTTGAGAAATAGTTGGATGAATGTATCAAGGCCAATGACACATATTCTAACTTTTCATAGTCAAATCATAATGCAGTTGAGATTGCATCATATGCTCTATGTGAAATTCTCACCTTAGCTAAATCCACCAAGGAGACATGGACTAAAGGTATGAAAAATCTTAAGGAAAAATTTAATGATTGGATGAAGATCATATTAGAATAAGAAAGGAATTTTTTTTTGGATAGTTTATGACATTTTGACCTTTTCTATTGATGTCAAAGGGGGAGTAATTGCAAAAAATTGGAAAGTATTTGAATTATCAAAAGGGGAAAATGGTGCAAGAGAAGCTATTCATTTTATGTCTCATGGATAAATTCATATTTTAAATTATCTTTAATATGGTTTCAATGTTATGTGAGGACCTAGTGGAGTTCATTCAAATTATTTTCTAAGGCTATAAAAGCCATTAAAATCATAGTGACCTACAAGGTCTTGGAAAATGAAATGTCAAGTATGGTAAAACCACTAAAATACATAAAAATAGAGTGGAAATAGTTTAATTGGAGTCTTAGATTAATATTTATCATATTTTAAGGGTTTAGGGAAATTTTTAAGTCATTTGGATAATAATTGTAAAAGTTGCCAAAATTGTAATGACAACTTTTACAACTTGGTGACAACTTTTTAAAAGTTGGTTTAAAGGTGTTAATGGGTAGTTATAGGTTGGTTGGAGAAGTTAATGTGCTTCAAAATTATATATATTTGGTCTCAAAAATATGAAATTGTAAGTTGGAGAAGTTGGAGGAAGGATTTGGAATGGAAGAAAACTTATTTTGATGTTGTATATTTCAGTTTTTTGGTTATTTTTTTTCCTACAATTTCTCTGATGTTTCAGTTGATGTGAACTCATTGTAAATGATATAGATCTAAGACTTATATTTTAAGAAAATTATATTAGTTATATTTTATTTTGTTTTTTTTGGATGATTTTTATTATGTTTAGAAGAAGTTATGACCATTTTGGTGAAGACTAGTCAGATTATGTCATAACATGAATAGTTTTGAGGAAATTGCAATAACTTTTATTTCCTTTCTTAGATTTGTCTATAACTTGGAGAAAATGTTGGTAAATCAATATTATTGAGTCTCACAAAATGGATTGGTTTCATTATTTCATTTAAGGAATTTATTAATGATTGATTAAGGGTTTTAAATTCTGCCCTAGTTGAGAAATTGTTCTTAAAAGATGCAACATTCTTGCATTCATTTGACTGGTTGGAAAAGATTATAAATGTGAATCCATACCTATAAATTCAAATTTTTTTTGTGCTCTTTGCATAATTTTCCCTATCTTCTCTTTTGGTGTTTTTTTCTTGTTTGCTGATGCAAATCCTCATGTGAGATTGTACTCTCTCTTGTGCGAGATTGTACACTCTATGGTGCAAGATTTGGCATTTCCTCATGAGGTTCATTGCACTTCCTTGCATGGTTCTTTGTATTTCATTGTGCAAGTTTTGACACCATTTTTGTGAGTTTGGTGGCTGGGTTAGGTATTCCTTTGCATTAGAGGGTATTTTCTTGCATATTTTGATGCACTTCCTCGCGTGAGACTAGAGACCATTAAAATTCCTTGCACGAGAAACAAAGGGCATCTTGGCTTGGCCGAGGAATGTTTGAAAGTTGATTTTGGACACCTTATTGGATTTAAAACCTTTACAGTTGAAAATAGTCTTTTTATGGGGTTTAAAATATATTATTTAAGATAATTTTTTATACTTAAGATATATTTTAATATATGCAATGATTCATTTGAGATAGGTTTCAGACCTCTCAAAGTTAAGATAAAGAATCTAGGAAATTTTAGGGCTTTAGGATTTCAGACTTAGCCAAATTTCAAGATTTTTAATTTATCTTCCAGCATGGTGTTCAGTAGATGAGTGGTTATAACTTCGAGCCCTCATCCTATGCATGACCATTGTTGGTCTCTATTAGTAATTCTTAATTATGCTATGGTTAGTTGGAAATGGACTTGTATGTTTAACCATGCTAGGAATTTGTTCTTTGGGTTTAAAAAGAATATCTTGTTTGGGATTACTAGTTCTATATTCCCTCTTTGAATCTATAGATGTTATCCAGAGTTCATTTGGGTATTCTCATGGTTTATGTTATCTTTGGTGCTTGGAGATCTTTGGGACTGTTTGTAAGACTTCTATTGGTGTAAATGAACATGTGATCTTAGCCATGTTCCTTTTTCTTATTACTTGTTTGAAATATTGCACTCATGCACTGGGTTACTTCATGTTGTTGTTTTTTATTAAGAAAAATAGGTTTTATAGGGATCTTAAAACCTGAGAGTTTTTACATAATATCTAAAATAGTAATATTAAATAAAGTCCAGCCCCTATGCAACTACCTATAAAAAGCTATAACAAAAGATAAGCCTGTGACTAGGAGACAAAAGCTAGAAACACTAAACTAAAGATAGTACGAAGCAATAAATAAGACCACTAGCAATTATTTCTCACTATCTAGTTCCTACAGATTTCCTACTTCCTCGTTGGTGCTTTGGATCTCCATGCCCACATGTTCTTAGTTTAGATTGTTAGTTCGTTCCACCTAGCCCCTGGTGTCTCTCATTTCTCCCTCGGTCTTCCTAAGTTTCTAGCTGGCCTTTTCTTCCTTATCCTCACCGATTCCTACATTTTTCAGCGATTTGCCCAAACTATTGATGTTCTTATTCAAGATGTTTAGGGTAGCAATCACTTGATTAGCCAACTTTTGGTTTGATATCTCCATCTTTTGCACCCTTTTCTCAACCTTTAAGAGACAATCCTCATAGCCAGCAAGATGACCCTGGTCACTACTCATCTTGTGGCCTTCCTCCTAGCTCCTTTTCTCCTTGAGCACCTCAATCTCATGGAACAACCACTTGATAGAGTGAAAATTATCTATCATGCTATTTTTGGCATTATTGAGTAGATTGAGCTTTTTTTCTCTTACGTTATCTGAAATTGCAACTAGAGTAGGATCTATGAGTTCATCAAAATGGGCTTTTCCTTCTATGTCTTCCATGACTTGCAGGTTCACTTTCTCCCTAACAATCCCCATCTTCATCATTTGAGTGTTGAAGTTTCTCGATGACCTCCTATCTTTCACAATTACCTCCCCATTGTCTTCCACCATAATTTCCTTAATCTCCTAAGATGGAGAGATAGAAGGGAAGGGTCCTAAAGCCTCAGGGGTTTGATATTTTCTCTCTTTCGGTGGTAGCTCCTCCTTGACCTTTCTCTTTTTAGGGTTCCTTGATTGAATAGAAATATCTTCCCCCATCTTCTCACTTTCTTCCCCCTTCATCTCTTCCTTCGATTCCATTTCCTCTTCCTCTTCATTATACTCCTCTTCCTCCTATTTCATAGGATTGGGGGTTAAACCCCAAGGGCTCTTTCTACTAGAAATAATACTAAAAGGAAGAGGAATTTTCCCCCTCCCTTAGACTTCTTGCCTTTCGAAGAGATGTTATCTCATCTTCCGAGCTTAGACTTTGAACTTCATCAAAATCATAATAGTTTGAGCTCCCAGTGGCCCCTAAATCATCCTTAGAGTAGGCTAAATATTTCCCCCTCATTTGAGTCTTAAGATATTCATAGACCAATAGGAGAAAACCCTCATGCAAGGTTGGATTTGTATTGGGTTTCTTCTTAAAACCCTCAATACACTTACTCATTAAAGTAAAAAGATAAAAATGAAAGAAATTTTGTTAAGTTATCTAAAAAAACAAAAAAGCAAAAAATTTAGTGCATGTTTTATCCTTGTTCGAAGGATTTTTGGGTGGGGCATTACAAGGTAAATAGAGAGCCCAAAAGTATCTACATGATTGAGCAACAAGTTGAAGATGACATTACATGCTTTCTAGATACCGATGTGAATGCTTTCAGGGCTGAAGTATTGGTACTGAATAAAGATAAGATCAAGGCACCTATTGAAAAAGAGGTTGAGTCAAAGTTAGAGGAGGGTGACTTGTGTATGATATATTTTGATGGAATCTGCACCAAAGAAGGATCAAGGGTAGGTATTCTTTTGATTTCTCCTGAGGGCTTGACTTATAAGTTCTCTTTTACTCTAAGTTTTCCATGTACAAATAACATAGAAGAGTATGAATCCCTATTGCTAGGATTGAGATTATCCCATAAGTATGGAATTAAATGATTATATGTGAGTGGTGATTCTAAACTAATTATTTCTCAAGTTAGAGGAGTTTATGTTTCAAAGCATAAAAGATTGAAGCAATATAGGAAAGTTGTCTGGGATATGATTGAATATTTTGATTCTTTTGAAATAGTTTGGGAAGATAGGAGTAACAATAAGATGATAGACCTTTTAGCAAATATTGCTATTAAACCTAATGATGTAACTTTTTTTGGTCTATCAAAAGTGGAAGTACATACTATAGTGCCTGCCCCTAAGTCGCATTTCTGTCATCATTGCCAAACTCTTTTAGGCCAATTTATGTTTGATGATCAGTATTATTATTTGAGAGATTATCAGATGTTGTTTTACACTCAATTTATTATATGATGAGATGACTTGGTACTCTATATTTCATGCATGCATGATGATTATTCAATGTTTTCAGTTATCGATGATGATTAGTTAGATGGTTATTCTCACATGTGCTTTCTTATGGATACTTACCCCATACTGCATGTGTATGGTGTGCGTGTTTGTTTTCTTTATGTATGGTGTTTCTGATGTGGTTAAGGAAGGGAGTCGTAGTCACCTGCTAGTCGGGATCTACACGATGCACCACTTCCTGCCATTATCTGTTTAGCTTAAAATATTGTGTCTGTACATGCGTGGATTTTATGCAGGTTGTAGGTACCGAGTATCGACTTCCCTGAATTGCCAGGATGAGCGTACCCTATCGCATTATCTCAATGGTAAGAGAGGGGAGATAAACTCTTAAGTCCAATTCCTAAACCCTTTAGCCAATTGTCCTAATTGATAATTAGGGCAAGTATCTGAGTTAAGTACCCTCTGAATGCATCAAATGATGTTATTTCGTGATTATAACCCTTTTGTTTGATTTAGTATGTATTTTTCTATGTTGGGTTTTCGTATGTTGCTTTATGAGTCCTTGATGTATTTTCTATTAATTAAGTTTAATTAAAAGGATTAATTAATGATTTAATTTAATAGAAAATTATTATGATATTTTAATATTTAATTATATTTAATTAATTGAGAAATTAATTAAATAAAAAGTATTAATTTTGGAAATAAAAGTTTTAAGTATAATTTTAGAATGTGATAATATTTATTTAATTTAATAATAATATATATTTAGAGTTCATTTTTAAATAAATGCTAAATATTATTATTAATTGAATTAATAAATATTTTATCAATTAAGGTTTCTTAAATAAATTAAAAGTGGAAAAGATATTAAATTATTAAAGGTTTCTAGATCGCATGATCTAGGCATGAGTTTAAATATAAAAGAAATTAATTAAAACGATTAATTAATGATTTAATTTAATAGAAGATTATTATGACATTTTAATATTTAATTATTATTTTTATTTAAATTGAGAAATTAATTAAATGAAAGGAATTAAATTTGGAGATAAAAGCTTTAAGTCTAAATTTAGAACTTGATAATATTTTGTTAATTTAATAATAATATATTTAGAGTTCATTTTTAAATAAATACTAAATATTATTATTATTTGAGTTAATAAATATTTTTACCAATTTAGTTTCTAAAATAATTTAAAAAGTGAAAATATAATTATTTAATAAAAGATTCTAGTTCGCATGACTTATGCATAAGATTAAATAAAAGAAATTTATTAAAAGATTAAAAAAATAAGTGAAAATAATAATGTTACTTTAATTTCATAAAGTGCGCATGGGATTAAAAGTAATAAAGATTAAAAATAGAAGTCAAGTAGAATATTAAATAAAGTTATTTAATAATTCAACTTAATGTGCATAAAAGATGAATGCAAATTAAAAGAAAAGATAAGAAAAGTTAATTTGGAGTTAACTCAGTTGTGCAAAGAGCCTTCTCGGGTGAACGCACAATTAGTGCCCCGATTTGAGGAGAAAATTCTTTATCACAACATTGAAGGTTCATTTCTGGGGACATGAAGATTGGACACGAATTTTTGGGGAGAGAAATTTTTAGGGACGAATCTGGATGCAAATTTGTGGAAGCGAATCTTCTCACAATTCTCGATTGGTTACGTGTTAGCATCAGATTGAGGTAGGATCTTGTGTTGTGATCACTGATTGAATTATGCAATTTGATATTCCTGTCTTCTTCGTGCCTGTGGATTGTATATCTAAATTCTCTGTGATGAAAGCTTAAATATTTCAATATTGTAAATTATTAAATGCTTGTTAATATATTCGGCATACGAAAATTAGAAGAGTGATCAGACATCCTTGTTTGATAGATTAAAGAAATATGGATTTAATCGGGGAAGGGTTGAAAATTTTAATTTAAATGAAAATTTTAGATTGAAATTCAAATGATTCAATTTATCTTTCCTATCAGATTAAAATGGCAATTATTATTTTATAATTAAATATACTTATGGAAGAGGAATTGTTTTGATTAAAATTTTATTTAAAACATATTATTGAAAATTTGTTTTATTTAAGTTTTATAAATTAAAAATAAAAATAAAAAAATAAAATAAATGAAAATAAAAATTTAATTTAATAAAATAAATTTAATTGATTTTATATATATATATATATATAAGTTGCTTTTGGGAGAGTACTTGAAATAATTTGATAGAATCTATATATATATACATTATTTTTAAAAAGGTCTTGTTTTGGAAAAACTTATAAAAATAAAAATAAAAATAATATATTTAAAATTTAATTCATAGCATTCCCCCCCCACTGTACTTACCTCTCATTGGTCGGCGAGGGGGCCTGCGATCTCAGGGTACGTACCTGCGATGCAGGGGTACCATTAAATGGCCGCACGGCTATGTATTAAGCCGACAGCCTGCGATTATATTAAATCGCATAGATTTTGAAAGATATGTGTTAAGTTTGAATTGTGTGAAAGTTTAATTTTTAATATTAAATATTAATAATTTTAATAAAAGTTTTAGATAATTAATGATAATTTTTAATAAAAGTTTATTATCATAAATTGATCATGATTTATTAACAGTTTTATTTATTATTATTAAAATTAAGTTATATTTATTTTAATTTAGTGAATATTGATTCAATTAAATGTTAAAAAAATAATAATAATAATAAAATAAATAAATAAATAAATAAATATATATATATTTAGGTTGTTAATTTTTAATGTTATTAAATTTAAGTTATTTTAATTTACTAAATATATTTAGATACAATTATGTGAAGTTATCAATTTATTAATAGTTTTGTTTAAAAAAATTAAAAAAAAATATTAATAAATTGATAGTTAATGAGATATTAAAATGAGTGCTTAGTCAGATAATTATTAATAAATTTAAACTAATTTAATTTAATTAATGATGGCTATGGTTAAATAAAATTGTAGAATTATGAATAAGATTAATTATATCATTATTAATTAACTTAATTAAATATAATTTTAATTTAGATTAATTAGTTAATGGATTTATAGAATTATTAATGATTTTGATTTTGATGAAATTGATAGATATTTTATTTAAAATCAATGACGATTAATTTTAAATAAATTTTTATCCTTAGATTATCTATAGGGTAATTGTACAAACTTTTAAATATAGAAATGGGTTTAATTACAAGGGTAAAATTGTGATTCCTATCTACTCGAAAATATACATTGAAACGAGGAAACTGAAAACTTGTATTTAACCCAACCATGTGATTTAAAATAAACCAAAAACATGTGCTTGCATCTTGTCTTATGTACTGTTTATGTTTTGGGGTTGACTTAGCTTTGACCAGTTTAGGTTGTTACCAGAGGCTCGGGGTTGTGAATGTGATGTCATGATGATTTGGTCTCGATCTTTCTTAACCCGACCATGGTAATGTGATGAAGTGCTCTATGACATGATTGTGTTTACTGTTTGTTATTGGTTTCCAGTTTCCTTGTGTGAAGCTGAGATGTATGTATTTGAGATACCTGACTTAACCATTTTCGAGTCTTGATCAGTTATATTTGATAACCATTTTTGAGTCTCGATCAGTTATTCTTGGATTGATTTTCGATCGCTTGAGAGGACTGAAGTGTTTGTTATGTTATTGATGATGTCATGTTTTGACCTGACCATTTTGGAGTCTTTGATCAGTATTGTGATTTACTATTGGGATACTTTTTGGCTGCTCATTGGAGAACCATTGGATTTTGTGATTTATCATTGATGCCTTCAGTTGCTGATAGAGAACTGTCGTGATCATATGATTATTATTGGATGCTTATCTGTTGCTCATGAAGAACTGATGTAGTTTTGTGGCTTATCTTTTATGATGTCTTTTCAGTTGCTCATATAGGACTGAGGTGGTTTTATTATGATTCTTGATTTGTATTTTCATGAGCTTAGGGTAGGTTATCTATGTGTAGAGTCGGGAAGTGGCTTGCAATGGGGATCGGGGCCCTAAGAGGCTGCCTGGAGTAACCCATTGTAAGTTGATTTAATAAGTGAAAACATTTACACTAAATAAGGGAAAATGAACCTAATAAGATAATTGTATGTTCTCTCCCATGCCATGAGTGCTAGTACAGACTAGGATGGGGTAGAGAGGACGCTTGGTTACGACCTTGCACTCCATAGTATGCCTCGTCAGTACGAGAGGATACTAGTGGCCGCAGGGATCAGTAGGGACCCGGGATTCCTAGGGGATTGCTCGGGTAACTTCTACGTGACTTTTGCGATGACACTTTCCCGCTTGCATATTAGGTTTCCTACGTGTCTTGTGGTACCTCTGGGATTTAGATGTCGATCTTTTTAGGAACCCTTGAGTTAGCATACTTATAGGATTTCCTGGACTTAGAGAGTACTTGTGTTTTGTGTTTTGATACCTTGTTTGGGACTTGAGACTATCTCCTCAGTGCGGTGGGAGTGGACCATTTAGGTTCCACGCGGTCGGGTGGTAGTGCTTTTACTCTTACCATTGAGATCCATTCCGTGGTCACCGTGGCTGGAGATTTCGTGATTGGCTTTTACCTTCACTATGTTCTTGGATTATTATGATGGATGGTTAGATTTTATGTTAGATGTTTTATCATTATGGATGTATGGACATATCAAGTATGGTGAATAGTTTTGTATATATCTTTACTGTACTTTGTATCATGGATTCATGGAGGTTGATGTATTTCTATTATTACATATGTATATTCTTTTAAGCCTTTCATACCCTGTGACTTGTATAGTGGATGATCGAGCATTCCGAATTAATTTGCCAAGGAGCATTCAGAACAAATGTATATTATGGACATTGGAGTTTCTGATTGTTCTTTATTATGTATGTATTAGTTGTTAGACTTAGAATTTAATTAAATTTAAACGTGACTCAACGTCTTGGGATCTTTAAGAAATGTAACTTGCAATGTATGTTTGTCAATGATTATATGTTATTGCTTCCGCTACTATGTGGTTGATGTGTATGTTATACATTCTTACTTTAAAAAAAAAAAAAAAAATGTTTAGCAAACTTAGTGAAACTTTAGGTTAATTCTTTTGGATCCCTTGGCGGGGCGTTACACATACCAGACCCTCAATCCCTAATAACATCCAAAATTGACAAGTCTTTGAAGAAGACAAAGATATAATAAGATTTTTGATTTGTGAAGACTAGTTTTGGGGGCATAAAATTGATTGTGTAGCTTATGTAGAGAATATTGATGGCAAGGAAACTGTCTTTGGATAGGAAGTTGAGCAATTAAAAATTGACAAGTTCCCAAAAGGGTTGGTTGTATTGGAGATTGTCTTTGATAGTCATGATAGTTCTAAAGTAGAAAACAAAGAGTCAAGTGCTAGGGATCCAGAAGAAGTGAATCTAGGGACTAATGAAGCACCTAAGAAGGTATACATTGGTAAAAAATTAGCCCCTAAGATTAGGCAAGGATTGATTGGTTCATTAAGAAAATATAGACATGTATTTTATTGGTCCTATGATTATTTAAAGACATATAGAGAAGATTTATTTCAACATGAAATTTCTTTGAAGGATGGTGCAAAGCCTTTTAGATAGAAGAAAATACCAATCAATCCTACTCTTGCACCTAACTTGTAGGAAGAACTAACAAAGTTAAGAGATGCCAGGATCATCAAACCTATTAGACATTCATCTTGGGTGTCAAATTTGGTTCTAGTTAGGAAGAAGAATGGAGATATCAAGTTATATGTTTATTTCAAAAACCTAAACATATCTTCATTGAAAGACAATTATGGTCTACCTAACATGGAGGCAATGTTATAGAGAGTTACTAAAGAAAAACTCATGTCCATGATGGATGGATCCTCAAGCTATAAATAGGTGGTTGTAAAAGAATTAGAATAGTATAAGATTGCATTTACAACACCCTGGGGTACTTATGTTTATAGTAGAATTCCATTTAGCTTAACAAATGATGGTGCTACTTTTTAAAGAGCTATGGATGTAGCTTTTGCAGATATTATTGACAAATTTTTAGTAGTATACCAAGATGACTTAAAAACTTACTCAAAAGATGAGAATGATCACTACATGCATCTAGAGAAGGTATTCATCAGATTTGGATGCCTAGAAAAAAATTATCATTGACAATGCTATGTGCTTTTGATCAGATTAATACAAAAGTTTTTGCAAGAAATATGGCATCACTGGATCTACATCATCACCTTACCATCCCTAGGGAAATGGTTAGGTTGAGTCTAGCAACAAAAGTTTACTCAAGATTATCAAGAGATTTTTAGGAGAAAATAAGAGAGCCTAGGATTCCAAGTTGCCTTTGGCACCATGGGCAAATAGAGTTATAGTGAAGAAAGATATTAGTTGTGCCCCTTTTGATTTAGCATATGGGATCAAGGAAAGATTTCCTTAGAACAACCTAAATGAGATGTATAAGTTCATCCAAGCTTATGATGAAGATATTGTTAATGATATGCAAATAAGAATGGGTAATATCTTACAATTGGATGAGACAAAGAGGGATGCTTCTACACAAAATGCAAGGTTGCAAGCACAGATAAAGTATTTCTATGACAAAAGAACATTAGATAGGAAGTTTCAGCCTACGGAGTTAGTATTATAATGGAATTCTAGACTGGAAGATAAAGGTAAGCATGGTAAATTTGATCCCATTTGGCTTGGTTCTTATCTAATCCATGGTAATAAATGTGAAGATTCCTATTTCATAAGAGAACTATCTGGTAATACTCTTGAACTACCAGTTCATGGATAGTTCTTGAAGAGGTATTTTTGTTAAAATAATTAAAATTCCATGAACACAAGTCTAGGGTTTTTTGTACATTCTATAAATTTTGTAAAGCCTTTGTAAATCCTTGTATAATGTTTTCTTGTGAAGTTTTGTGCTTTCCCCTGTTTCATTAAGCATTGCTCTCAAGAGTTATAATAAGTATCATGTATGTGGTCTTCTTCAACCATAAATTTTACATTCTTGCATAGATACAAGTTATCCATCATCCTCAGATAGAGCCACTAATGGACTAAATTTTCACCCAGCAAAACTTTGTGAATTTTCTATGAAAATCATGAAGAATTGTGTTTGTCATGCCTAAGGTTTCTAAAAATTGTGTTAACCCTCATAAAAACCCTAGGGATTTTTTTTTTATGTTTTATGTCTTGATTGAAATATTCATAATTTGACATTCAAAATACTAAATAGGGTTATACAAAAATTTCTTGCTTATACAATTATATCCCTACGTATTTTGATTTATTGTTTCATTATGTATCTTGCCTCTTTTATCTTTTAAGTTGTGATGTTGTGATAGCATTTTAATCACAACATCAACCTCTTTTGATCACTAATCATATTGAATGATGCAAAGGAGTGAAATGGTTTCTAAGAAGTTCATCACAACATTAGAGCAGTTAGTGTTAGCATGCAAGATAATGGTGTGAAGGGGCAATTGAAGGCCTTGCAACCAATAAAAGGTTAGGGTCCAAGAGGCATGTTCTTATTGGTTATAGGTGTTGTTTCTGATAGAGGACCATCATCTTCTCAACACCGTCTGATCTTGTCTCATAAATGGTGGTCACTTTCTTGTATTTTGAAGCTATATGATGTTTAAAAAAGTAAGAAAGCATAAAAGAGACACATGTATTAGTGGGCCTAAGGTCAAGGTTTCAATAATAGTTAAGTCTTATGGTTATCCCATGATTGCAGGTCAATACAAGCATAAATATTTTCAAGTTGCGAGGATGCAAAAGACAACAATGGTTATCTTTTAAGGTGATCTCATGCTCGTAGGTGGTTAAGAAAAAATTAGGTTAAATTAGTCAAGCTGTGAATGATTTTAATCATGTCTTTACAAGGTTAGATGTTGAGTTAAGTGTTTAAGTTGTGAAGCAGCGATATGAAGAAGACAATAAAGTTAATAGGTGATTGTAGCATCACACAAGTAAAATAAAAACTAATGTTTTAAGTTGTAAAGAAATGATTGGTGAAGAAGTAGTCAAAGAAAACCATTTTTTCATGATCACACAGTTGAGCCATGAAGATAGATTATAAGTTACAAAACCATGAAAGACATTTAACATTTAGAAGAAATTCTCATCGCTCTTTCACAAGGGTTTGAAGAAAAGTGGTAGTTTAAGCTGTAACAGTGAAAATATAATCATACAATTAAGGATTTAGACTATCACAATGTTGCAAGAGTTTGTGATTGACTCAAGGTTACTATAGAGAAGTGGAGAAAGGTTTAAATTGCACTATCACAAGGTTTAGATGCAGTTAATTCTTGAAGTTGAGCTTGCGAGATGGTTCAGAATAGTTAAAGTTAATGTCTAGCACAAGATCATAGGGTTTCAATCATAGATAACGTATTTGGTTGTGAGCTTGCGAAAAGAAGTGATAGTGAAACAAAGAAACAATCACATCTTTGTTGGTCAAAAGCTATAGTTATTGAATGAAGTTGTAAGCTTACAAATAACCAAAGTGTTACAGTTAAAGGTAATCATCACATCTTTGCATGGTTTTATTTGCTAGTAATATTTTGAGTTGCAAAGTGGTGAAGTAATGTTTATCACACTTTCTTAAGCTTTCAAAGATAAGTGAAATTTTGAGTTGTGATGTTGCAAGATGAAGTAGCAGTAAAGGAAAACCATCAGTGCAACATTGTATAATTAGAGTTAACATCATGTTTGGTAGTTGTGAGGAAACAAAAAGGTTAAGATATGAAGCCTCATATTGTTGCAAGTGATTAAAGTGTTAAGTCCCAAACTGCGGCAAAGATTTGAAGTAGTAAACAAAGAATTCATTACCAGATCATAGTAGTCAGAGAGGTAAAGTGGTAAATGGTTGCAAAGTGATGATAAAGCATAAAAAAAAAGTCAACATAGTTTCACAAGCCTATGTGGTAGATGATGAAATGAAGTTGTGAAGTAGTGAACAAAGGGAATCACAATGTTATGGGCCAAACATAGTAGTTAAGGAAAAGATGAGAGAAGTTGTAAAAAAAAAAAGATAACCCATTTCACATGGTCACAATTAGTAATAAGGAAAGAAAGAAAAACTTGGTGAAGCAATGATAGGATGGTCATCACATTATAGCAGCTTTCAATTTTTAAAACATAAAAGCAATTCTAAACTACCTTGTCTAAGTAGGGTAAAAAGAGTATGAGCTGGAAGTATGAAATATGAAAAAGTAAAGATTTTTCCAGCTTTTTGAAGATTGATAGGTTTTGAAATGTGCTGGTGTAATTTATATTAATTTCATGCTCCTATAGTAGAGATAGACAAATTCTAAAAGACATGAAGATTTTCATTACTAGTTGCATAATTGTTAGAGTTTTCTGAGAAAATTTTGAGTTATAGAGTGATTTTTAGTGATTATCCAACATATAGCATTTAGAATTGATTGAATTACTTTGATAAATGGTTTAGAAAGAAGGTGAATTATTTTCACAAGTGAAAATTGAAGAATTTGCATCATAGACAAAAAGCCCTAGCTCATTTGTTGAAGAATAGATGCATATTTTGCCTAGTTCTACTAATGCACAATCTATAAATGATCATGTCTTTAGAGATATATATGCATTATGTAGAGATACAGAGGTTCCAGATAGAAATGGATATGAATTTTTCTAGTTCTTCTACAAAAATAGAATAGAGAAAGTAGCAGTTTGCAACCCTTGGGTTGGAAGTTTAGGAAAACTAATTATGCTAGAGGTATTTGTGGATGTGGACCTGGTAAAAGCATTAACCAGATGTTACAATCAAGTCAACAAGTCATTCCACTAGAGAGATAGAAGTAATACAAATGCTCCATGTCTTTTTGAAGGATGACTCAGTGTTAACAAAGTAGCGGGTTAAAGTATAAGGATGTGTTAATTAATTGAGGGTGTTCTTGATGTCAAAGAGAGTTAGTGGTGGTCTAATTAATGTCACATGTTAAGTTTAAAGTTAAGTCAGTAAAGATTAACCTTAATAACACTATTAACATAAAAGAATTAAAAAAAAAAAAGATGGTTGTGTTTGTCTTGGTTGCCTTGCCGAGTTCCGGGAATGACATTCTAGTATCAGAGCATAGTTATACCACACTGGGCATTAATGAGCGCACAATGAATGTGTAATTTTCAGTGATTATAATATCATATGACCATCTCATAAAGGAGATAGGCCTCCCAAGATATCAACTTTTAATAAAAGTTATTACTTGTTTGGCAACAGAATTGAACACCCTAAACAGATGACACTAATCAGTTGTGGTAACACTTTAAAACTACTAAGGATTAAAGTGCGATAGGATATTAACTCGACCGTGTGAAAAATTTAAATATGAAAGGGTCCCTATGTAACATCCCCTTGAAAGTTGTGAGACTGCATAACTTCAAATCTTTGTGCATGTAAAAATATTTCTTCTTAAACCATACCAACATTCAAGACATAATGGGTAGTAGTTCATCTTGATGAAGTTTAGGTATTGCTAAGAACATGTATGTTCCTTATGAAATGTACATCTTGGCCCTTCAAGAGGTAGTGGTCATAATTAATGTAAAGTAGAACAGATTATACACTTTTGACTAGGAAATTTCCCCCCTACTATGTATTGTGGCACAATGATTAATATGCTAAGCCCTGATTATCTTGATATCACTCTATAGTGAGGTGATAGGAAATCACACGTGAAGTATTTCAATGGAAATAATGCTTAATTCAGATAAGTCTCGTGCTGAACCTGGAAGGGAACAAAAAGGAACTATATGCAAATAACAACAAATAGCGTCGAGTGTAATATGTTACATTGAATTCATGATGACATATACTTCCACACTGGACTTTCATCACCTATGACACTGTCAGATTGGAAGGGTAATATGATTGTATATATTTTCTAGTTAGGGTAATTCTCGAAATAATAAGGTTTTTTTTTAGCATTGATTAATGGGATTTGCATGCCCAATTCATCTCAAACATTTTGTTACTCAACAACACTTTCCAACTTAGTGACAAATTGTCACACAAACATCGACATTCTGTTCAGTTTGCACTATAGCTTGAAGCAATAGAAGCTCAACAAAAATATTAAATAGTTCTCACTATAACAAGAATACCTTAAGGAATTCTAGTCTATCATGAGATCGGATGGTAAAATCCTTTCTAAAGTAATTGACACACCCAAATGATATGTGAAGGAAGGCATGACAAGAATATAAGTGATACCCAATGATCTCCTTATTAGCAAAAGGGAGTGACACGAATCGTACTTTTATTCTTACCTAAAGGGTCACCAATGTAACTTGAGGGAAATACTGATCCTAGACTGCATTTGATAATTTTTAACAGTAATAGGATAGTACGTAAGGAAACATAGGCAACATAAGTAAGAATTTCTAAAACTTGATTAACCATAAGTAACAGGGTGTGGAACACCCTCGTGACCTTTTCTTAGAAAGGACGGGAAATACAAGGGCATCATTTCTATATGCCATTGATTCATTATGTAACTCTAGAACAACCCTTCCCCATCTTTGTCTCAGAAGGACCCTGGTATGACCATAATGCTTTTGAGAATTTGAATTGTTATTTGATTTGTTTTGCATATTTTGGGGAATTTTGAGGAATGCTCATTTATGATTTGTTTTCCTGGTATGAGTCCCTTTTGCCTTGGGACATGGATTGTTTTAACAAAAGATTTACCATTGTGGCCACATTTACATTTAATTGATGATTATCATTGTTTTCATTTATTTTATGAGGAATTTATTTTATTATCCTATGATTATGTTGCATTAAATTTATGGTTTGGTCATATTAGGGAGAGTTTCTGATAACCATCATGAGGAAATTCGAATATTACCCTCTCATTCCATCACGAGATACGATTCCCTTGAACCCTATACAATAGGGAATACTCTGAATCTTGAACGAATATATCACAATTTTACACCATGCCAGAGACTTGAGGTAAAGTTATTGCATGTGATAAGCCTATAAGGACTAGAAGTAAGAAGATATGCAATGATATCTTGACTTAATACTCAACAGGTTTACCACACCAATAGTTGTGATGAAAAATTTCTCGAATAGGACATAACCAAAGAACACCATAACCACCAAGTGTCCACAATTGAGGACCTGTAAGTGAATTTTGATGTTAAACTAAATGGGAGAATCTTTAGAAATTTTTGAAAATTATCAACTTGCCACCGATAAGTCGACCTTAGCTATTGTCATAGATCTTGTTAGTGCTAAGGTGAGTGAGAACTTAGATAGCTAGTAAGAACCTAATGAAAAGTATGGTGATAATGGTAAATGAACAGTTTCCCAAACAAGCCATGGTATATAAGATTATGAGTTATCAGCACAAAAAAAGAAAACATAAAAGCTCTTCTATTACAGTCTATAAAAATAATAGACCTTGAATAGAATTAGAAATGAATAAACAAATAAATCATGGAAAATTTAGATAGAAGCATCTAATCATAAACCACCCCTCCCTTAATAAGGTGGCAGTCATAGGTCATTGAAGTCTTTGTGATATGATATGGTCATGTGTAAGGAAATCAAATGAGTATGTCACCTAAGGTACAACATAAGAGAAGATAGACAAGGACATTGATTTATTCTAGGAAATGACACCGATTAGCCAAGTGACAGGGGTCATGAGAATTTATAGTGGGCAGGACCTCAGTGGTATATTATAGAATAGCCATCGAATATATTATTCATCACAAACTAACTCGAAGCTACCAAGAGACAAGGAAACTTGCAATGAACTGAATACCCTAAATATAAACAAGAGCCACCCTAACCATCTAGGAGAAAGTTAGACCACAAAAACTTATGAGATGACTTATTTTAAGAGGAATCATTCCTCCATGGGCCATGGAACAATGTTTTTCAATCTATCTCTCGAATACCTATAATGTAAAGTGATCCCAAGGAAAGGTTCTTGAGTGGAAAAACTTATGCCAATTAGGGAACACCCTATATATATGAAAATTGAAATGGTGACCATATCATAGAAGACTTCTAGGAGGAAGTTGAGAGCTTGGGGGGAGGATGTAAGACCTGCTCGAGTACCCTATTTTAGATTTCATAAAATGAATGTGATTAGGAGTTAATTAGAGTTTGACGACCATTTGGTTATTAGAAATTAATTATGAGATCCTATTAGGCCTAAGTAGACTCTAGTAATGATAAGTGTAATCACCATTAAATAACTTTAGAAGGAATAACTAAGATCACCTAAAAATGAAACTCTCTAGGTTCAATCTAAGGACTTGATCAAAGATTTACAGAACAGCTCCCTGGCCAAATTAGGGAGGATGAATTAACATTTCCTCTTCTAGGGGATAACAATGTATGTAGGTTAAAGTGGCAATAAGACATATGATTAAATGTGAAACTTTTGTTTAAAGCATGATGACACACTTTTGAAAATATGCCAATAGATTGAGGAATTAACCCTAGAAACTTATTCACAAACCCCTCGTAGTGTGATAAAGAGATCTTGCTAGGAATGTCAATATGTCTAATTTGATTGAAATATTAGTTAATAAGTCTGCATATTAGTGATTTTCACCTAAGAAATGTGTACTACAATCCGTTTCATATGTTTTTATTATTTAATGGATTATAAGAATGGTGATAGTATTTAGAAAAATAATTCATTATGCTAATACCCATATGATGAAATTGTGATGTTTTGAATATGAATAAAATGAAAGTTAATTATATGTGTATTTAGATGAAGGTTAAATGGTTATGACAGTGCAATGCTTCTTTTATCGTAGTTAGAATTGAAATGATTAGATGTGAGTTAAAGCCTAACTACCATGCTATCCACTTGACATGACCACCTAGGTAGAAAAAAGATAGCGCAACTTTTGTTGACTTAAGGGGAGTACAAAGAAACAAAAAAAAAAAAAAAAAAACTTAATAAACTTTGATCTGACAAGACCCTCCTTCATCCTAGGTGCCTAGCATGGAAGCATATGCTGTAGATTCTTTTCCCTCATGCCTAGGGACTAGTTTAGGGGCTAGTGCAAGTATTGAGGTTGTAATGAATATGTGGGGTTAGGACATAAGAAGCTTAGGGTAGTAATAGTATCATTATAGCTATGTGTCATAGTTGTAGTATAGGAAATTTAGTTAAACTAAATGAGTAGATATTTTATTATTATATTTTGGTAAATAATAACAATACATATATGTTAAGAAATTAACTTTGGCTTTAGTTATGTAATAAGAATTAGTATAATTGGGGTTATAGTTTAATGACTATTATCTTGTTTATTTTATATATTAAAAGAAGCTAAGGAGATTTATAGGATGAGATAATGCAAGATTTATTTGGAGGATATTGAAGATTTGTTAATTAACATTTTAATGTACCTTATAGATTTATTAGATAGAGGAAAAAAACTGTTACGTTAGATTGTTGGGGTTGAGTTGAAATGAATTTTAAAATAAAATTTGCATAGGATGTTAGTATCAACTAATCTTCATGAGACTTGGTTCCAATTAGCATTCAAATAAATGTATTATTCAATATTATAAATCAATTTTAAAATAATAAATATAAGAATAATAATAATTTTAGTATATGTGTAGTGTTGTTACTAACGAATGACATCCACCAAATCTAGGTTCCAATTAAGTCAGCCAATGTTAGAGAACAAGGTAGAATGGTAAACATTATAAGACTTAAATGTCTAGGATTTAGTGAGACGAGGAACTGATAACATGGTGGTGAAGATTTTGAGTGAGTAATACAAACACTCCATGTCTTTCTGAAGGATGACTCAGTGTTAACAAAGTAGCGGGTTAAAGTATAAGGATGTGTTAATTAATTGAGGGTGTTATTGATGTCAAAGAGAGTTAGTGGTGGTCTGATTAATGTCACATGTTAAGTTTAAAGTTAAGTTAGTAAAGATTAACCCTAATAACACTATTAATGTAAAAGATTCTTTTTAAAAAAAAGATGGTTGTGTTTGTCTTGGTTGCCTTGCTGAGTTTTGGGCATGAAATTCTTTTAAACCTTCATTAATCTCATAGCTGAAAGTAAAGCATATGATTATAAACATATAAACAAACATGAAGTGAAAACATGCATCAACACATGACACAAGAGATTTGGTAACCTAGAAACCCTCTAGGAATAAGAAGGTAAAACTAGGGTGGGGATGACATCCACAAAAATTACTGTTGCAATATATTCAACCACTTTTGATGGTCTGCCCTGTGAAAGGCCTACCCTGTTAAAGGCTTTACACTGTGTCAATAGTGACTTGGTTAGAGGATTTACAAACACTTTACATGAAGTGTCACCCTATTAAAGGATTTACAATAAGTTGTTAAACCCATCTAATACATAGTTTTTTCATCACCTTCTCCAAAGGTTTTCCTACTTAGCTATTACAATAGCCTATCAATATAGGATTTTAGTATCTAATACAATGGTGAGAAAGTATTAGAACATTTTACCTAATAGTATGTAGTTTCTAACTGCTAGATTTAGGCACTTGATCTACTCTCTTCTTATTTTGATCCTTTGAGATCTGATATCTGATCTTGTCCCTTGTCCCTTGTTCTTTTCTAATCAACTAGATATGAAACTGCTGCTCTATTCCTCTAAGTCTTTCCTTCTTCACACTAAAATTTTTCTATATTCTCCCCATACACTATTCTCTTTCTTTTTTTAATGGAGTTTTCAACCTCCTTTTAAAGACTATGAAGACTTAGGATTAGGTATGGATCTACAATCCACATTGAATCTCAAATTCTCGCTTATATCTTTGAATTTTTCTCATTGGTTGTATGCCTTCTCAATTTTTCTGATTAGTTGCATGCAGATTGCATAGGGAATGTAAATGATTCATCCTTATTCTTTTTCCTTTTTGAAATTTCTCTATGTCAGCTCCAAAAATGGTTTACATTTGAGTTTGTGAGGGCACAAACTCATATGATGATTCTATGTTACTCGACACATATTGGACTACTGGTGCTTGACACATACTATCCTGGATTACTCGATACCTATTACACTCTATCTCACTCGAAACTTACATGATTTTGGGTCACTCGGTATATACTGCATTTTGGCATGCTCAACATCAACTATCACTCAACACCTATTTGTCACTTGAGACTTGTTGAAAAACTAACTCAATACACATACTATGGCTTGGCATATATAGTATTCAGTTTCAATACAAAAAATGCTTAAGTGTGTTGACACTCAAATGTCAAAACTATGTAAGACCAACAATCTCCCCCTTTGACATGAGTGTCAAAAACACTTAACTAATCATTTCTATTTTATCCTTATGAGTGCCTTATCTACAAAATTTCAAAATACCTTAACCCCCCCGAGTTGATGTGTGCCATGTCATTCTTTGTAATCAAAATTCTATACTAAATGTGCCTGATACTCTTTGTCTTCTATCCTGTACCTATATTCTATACCTATTCCTTTGTATCTGCTTATGGAATTTCTACATTTGCATCAGAGCTATTTTCCATATCATTACCAAAATTTTGCATCTCCCCCTCACTTTATCTTATTTCTTGTCTCTTTTTTGCTACCTACAGACTTTCCACTTTATTTCCAAATTGAATGAAAGAATGTAATCAAAATTATAAAAATTTGGTATTTCTCCATATACATATCTCCTCCTAATGTATATATATCTCCCCCTTTTTTTAATATATCTCCCCCTTTTTTGACATTGATGTCAAAGGGTTCTAAGGAGTAATATCATACTTAGCCAAAAATGTACTATTTACCTCCATTATTGTTTTCAGAGCTACATCCCAATTCTCCAATGCAATGTCTAGTGACTTGTGCTAGATGGCAGTCTCTGTAGCAAGGTGTACAAGTCCATCTAGGGTAGAAAGATTTGGATCTTTCTTTAGGACTATTTTTGCATATTCTTGCTCCTTGTGGAGGACCTTTACGTGTGGGGTTATGCAGGACTAGATTTGCATTAATTTTTTTTTAATGTTTGCCTCGTCTACTGTTAATATAGCTAATTCCCTTTGTGTGTGAAGAATCTGTGAAAATTCTTCTCACTCTGAGCTAGATCTCTAGGTAATTGCATGCTAGAGATTTTCAAGTTCCTTTCCAAGCTCATTATTCTTTGATTGATTTCTTGTGTTGAATTTGAAAAGTCACACAATTTCCTATACAATGAAAAAATGTTTTCTAGAACAATTTTGGCCTTATCTATTGTCTTGGCCAATTATACCTATTCAAGTGCAATTCCACCTGATATCTTCTCATTAGCCCTTCCTTGAAGCTTTCTTTTTGACCATTCCATTAATTTTACATTCGTATCATGGTCTTCATTAGTCACCTAATCAACTATATCTAATAGTTGTTCTACTATAGGCCTTGTTTCATCTAGTGATTGCAAGCTAAAGGCTTCCATGAAGATGACCTTTATCTGATTCAATGCTTGCCTATACTTTTATTCTCTTCTCAATACTTCTTGTCTCTTTCTCCTATCCAATGCACTTTTTATTTAATTTATCTTTTCTATGGTGAGGGTACTAGATTCATAAGAGGGAATGATGATCTCTTCATCAAGTTTAGGATCTCCATAGTGAAGTATCCTGGCTATCTTTTTAGAGCTTGAGCCTAGTCTTTGCACTTGCATTGATATCATCTCTATGCTCGGCTTTTGAAGAGTCTGAGTGGGAGTACTAGTTTTTGGTAATTCAACCAATGTCTAGATTATAGCTTGCTCCTCATCTCTTGTCTCTTCCTTCTTTTCTTCTAATTTCTCTGTATCACTGATAATTGCTGGGGGTGAACCTGTTGACTATTCTTGTTTTCCTGTATCTTCCCTTGTTGCTACACTCAGCATTTGAAGTGCATCACAAACTGCTTTGGGTGGAGATGGTGGTGGAAGTAGTAGGAGTTTAGTAGTAGTGTATGTAAAAGGTTGTTCTTTGGCTTCACCTTTTCTCTTTGAGGTGCTGCTACTACTCTTTGGAGTTCATCTACACTCACTAGTATAGGGCTTATACACAATTGTGCCTATAGAGTAGATTGGTGAAGGATCTTTGAGAGATCCTCTACAGTTAAAGGATTAATGTTCTGACATGAGGTATCAGTAACATCCTTTATTTTTATGGTCTCTGTAGGTGTAATAGAGGCATGAGGAGGGCTAGGAGGTGGCATCTATCCATCTAATGCCTTTTCCTCTCCTTTAGCTATATTCTCCTCTTCTTTCTCCTTATTTGCTTCCTTTTCTACTCTTCCTTCCTCACCTTTCTTCTCCTCTTTCTTTCTTGTTTCCTTTTCCTCTCTTCTCTTTGATCTGGCCTCAGCCTTATATTCCTCATCGAATACATCATCAATTGACTTGCATATTGACTTCCACAATTTTGTGGATTTATTTACAACATCCTTAATCTTATTTTGGAGAATGCAAAATGCTCTATTTTTAGGAGAAAATTTGCTATTATGCCTTTTATTTGCCTTAGCTATTTGACCTTTAGTCAGGTCTAGTAGTATTCTAGCTAGGGTTGATTCTCTTATCTTGTTCTCCATTTTCAAACAAAAATGCCACTTATCTACAACTATCTTGTATAGCTCCTTAGGCATTGTACTATCTAAATCTAGAGGTGTGGTTTTGTATTTTGCCATCATTGCATACATCGATTCCTCTATTTTATTTTGCTCTTCTTTATTGAGCTTATTAAATTCTATAGTCTTCAAACCATTCAAGTTTTCTTTTCTAATATTTACACATAACTTGTTAATGGTTGAGTTTGTGGGATGACTTACCACTTTAAACTAGCTGATATCATCTGACTCTATTCTTTCTTCATCTGAGTCAGGCTAGGAAAAATATCTCCTTCTCTTCCTCGGTTCTTCACCAATTTTCTTTGTGGCTCTTTTTCTCTTTGGCTTCATCTTTTGCCTTTTGAGTTGTAGCCCTGGTGGTAGCCCTTGTACTAGGTTTCTTTACTTTGACTTCAATGGGCTTTAACCCTTTCTTTACCTTGGGTTGAGGTGCAAGCTGAGTTTTGGCTTTTCTTTTGGTGGCTTTGGCTTTAGTAGGTGCTTCCTCTATTTCTTCTTCTTTGTCTTCATTTAGGCCTTGTGTTAATTCTTCTGGCTCTTGCCCTTGCTCATCTTCTTCCTCACTATCACCTTCAGCTTCTTCTGCTTCTTCTTCACTTGCTTCACCTTTAATATCTACCCCAAATGTCTTCTTTATATTTCTTATCATATTATCTTTCTTCTTTACTACAGATGTTGTATTTAACTCTGTCACTAGCCTAGATTTGACAATATCATAAGTTCCAAAATGAGGTGCATCCTTGTCAATTTATTCTACAAGAAAAGCAGTGATTTTAGCTAAAGCTTGGTCTACATCAAGCTCATATCCAAGTAGCCTAAGCCATCCCACTCTAGGTATCACTGCTTGGATGTAGGTTTAATCTATATCAACCAAGAAACAAATATTATTTGCATGTTTCTCAACCAGTGATACTAGTATCCTCATGCTTTGTTTCATGGACTTCTTGAAGTCCTCAAAGTAGCTTGTCATTTGAACATCAAAATTGTCTCCCATTTGTTCAATAAGCTCATTAACTTGTGTGACAATTATCTTGTTAGGATCCCATCTTACCTTTCCAACTGAAGGAAATTCTTTCATGAAATAGAAAAATATGCAAACCAATACTGACCCAAATTTGCACTGAGCTCCTTTAGATTTCCTTATGGCTCCCAAATTTTCATTGATTTTTTGTAGCATGAGCTTTGCTAGATCATAAGTGTGATCCTTTTTTACAAGTTTATATACAACATCTACTACTATACATGGCATGCTGTTCAATCCTGCTTGATTGATAGAATTTATGAGATATGACTCTAACAATAAAGTCAAGTAGGGGATTAGTGATGGTATCTATAGCCATTCCTTTGTTATTCCATTTGGCACCAGTGTTCTTCTCTATGACCTCCTTTTTATCACTTCTTTGGGTCTTAGGCCGATCTAGGGTTGGGAATCCAGTAACCCTATGAAAATTTTTATTTGTGATCTTCACTGGCCTTGTTTCTAACCAAAATGATCCATCATGAATTTGGCTTAACAATATACGAATCCATTCAGTTTTAAATACAATGGGGAAAACTAGGGCTTTGGTTAAACCCTTCTTTTCAACAATTTGAAACTCATCCTTCAATACTCCCTTGTCACACAGCTTATCAAGGGCATTGAAAATTTCTAGGTCACCTATGGCTCTAATCTTATAGTTATAACATTTTTTGACGTCTTGAACCATTACAACTTTGTTTGGAGTGACTGACAAAGCACCAGCTGGGTCATTTTTATAGGCAACTTTGGGTATTGGCCTAAATTAGGGCTATTTAACCTCATTGCTAACAAGTTGAATCTCATGATCATCCTTTCCCTTTGTGGTTTTAGATCCAGATGCCATCTTGACGAAACTAGGGTTTAATAATAAATGAATTTTCAAATACTATGTAGCTCGGCACTTGATGAAATACCTTTGAATCAAAGAGTTTGAGTTGAATTGCTATTGGAATCAGTTCCAAATCACTGCTAAATTGCTATTTGGTTGCCTCTTTGCTCTTCTCATTTTTTCTTTGTGTTCGAATGGTTTAAAAATGAGTGATTTTAAACTTTTATTAGGTTCAAAACCTAGCATTTATTGCATAGTGCTTACAGCTATACACTCAGCACTTGAAGGATTCATTGTAACTTAGCTCCCATTGTGATTCATTTACTCAGCTTCCACTAAAATATCTCATTCGGCACCAACCAAAATTTATAGCTCTACATATACTAGAGTTTCACTGAGCATCCAAGGGTAGCTCGACATCTTCTATAAACTTTTAATTTTTAACTTGACATCTTTTCTCACGCAGATTTCTTCTTGGAAACACTTCTTTGTTCTTTTGGACTGATGTATGATATATCTTTATATATATATCAGTCCCATGTACTTGTCTTGTGCTTAATTAGATGAAGTGTGATCACTTGACCTCTTGGGTGAAGTGATCTCTCCATTGGTCTACTTGATCCATCTCTTCTTTGCCATTTTTTTTTTTTTCTATCCTGATATGTTCCACATCAACTTTTTCTTTACCCTTGTTGACTTTTGACTTGGGTTCTTTAGCCTTTGTTGGACAGTTCCTGCTTACATGTCCTATCTTCAAGCAACTAAAACATGTGGTTTGGCTTAACCATCTACTATAATTTCCCTTGTAGTGTGTTCTTATGCAGTTTTGAGGGACATGACCATATTCTTGATAGTAGTGACAACTTTGTCTGGTATTGTAATCCCAATTGTAGTAGTGTGCATAGTTGTTTCTCCTTGCAGGCTGATTGATTGTCCACATAGGCTTTCATTTGCACTCAAAAGCTCTATGTCCATATTTTTTGCAGTTGTAGTAGTGACCTTCAAATCTTGGTGTCCTCATGGTTTTGGTTCTGTAGTCTTGTGTTGAGTGTCCTTGCATGTTACACTTGTGACAATAACCTTTGTTTTTGGATGTGCCCTACTGATTTTTCTTTATACTCCTGCAAACATTAGTAGTGTGCCCCATTTTACTAAAAAAATGAAAAGTGGGTTTGTTGTTCTTACCTTTGTTGTTCCTTTCTACTGTAGTCTTGGACGATTCTCCTTGTTTAGTGCTAGTGTAACCAAGTCCTGAAGTATAATTACTAGCCCTTGGTGATTTCAGTAATTGTTCAAAGTACCTGATAGCCTCATTTGGTTTGTTGTAGCTTTCTATTATCTCTTTTTCTCTCTTTAATTCATTCTACAATTGTTCATTCTACATCTTCAAGGTGGAGATCTCGATTTCCTTCATGTTTAGCTCATGATGAGCATTCATCATTTGGCTTAAGGTGTCTAGCTACATGTTTGAGATCTTTTCAAATTCAATTGTCTTCTCCTCCAGTCTATTGGTGAGATTTATCTTATCATCTTCAAGCATGGCTCTATTCTCAATTGCTCTCTTTTTTTGTTCAGTTATTTCACATAACATTATGGCTTGTGATTCTTGTTCCATTTTAAGAGATCTTATCTCTTCTGCTTGAGCTCTATTTTTCTCCATCAATTTTGCTATTGTTGCATCAAATTCCTTGGAATCTCCATTGGCAAACACTCGTGTGGTGTCAATCTCCTTGTAGTGTATGTCATTTTTAGCTATGGCTATCTTCTTTCTTCTTTTTAAAGATTTTCTCAATTCCTCTCTGGCTTCTTCTACTTTATGTAGAGCTAATTGCACATCAATCACTTGATTGTCAATAATCTTCCCAAGTTTGAAGGCCTTCATCTTCTGATCTCTTTCTCCAAGCTGTTAGGCTTCTTCTTGTGAGAAGCAAAGCTTTGATACCAATTTTTGAAATGTTCAAATGGGAAGAGTGCTTTTGAGGGGGGGGAGGGGGGTGGTGAATCAGAAGTAACTAGTTTTTATTCTTTTAAACCTTCATTAATCTCATAGCTGAAAGCAAAGCATATGCATGTAAACATATAAAAAAACATGAAATGAAAATATGCATCAACACATGACACAAGAGATTTGGTAACCCAGAAACCCTCTAGGAATGAGAAGGTAAAACTGGAGTGTGGATGACACCCACAAAAATTACTGCAACAATATATTCAACCACTTCTAATGGTCTGCCCTGTGAAAGGCCTACTCTATTAAAGGCTTTACACTATGTCAATAGTGACCTGGTTAGAGGATTTACAAACACTTTACATGAAGTGTCACCCTATTAAAGGATTTACAATAGGTTATTAAACCCACCTAATACATAGTTTTTTCATGACCTTCTCCAAAGGTTTTCCTACCTAGCTGTTAAGCTAACCTATCAATATAGGATTTCAGTATCTAATACAATGGTGAGAAAGTATTAGAACATTTGACCTGATAGTATGCAGTCTCTAACTATTGGATTCAGGCACTTGATCTACTCTCTTTTGATCTTAATCCTTTGAGATTTGATATCTGATCTTGTCCCTTTTCCCTTGTTCTATTCTAATCAATTAGATATAAAATTGCTTCTTTGTTCCTCTAAGTCTTTCCTTCTTCACACTGAAATTTTGCTATATTCTCCTCATACACTATTCTCTTCCTTTTTCAATGGATTTTTTGACCTCCTTTTAAAGATTGTGAAGACTTAGGATTCGGTATGGATCTACGATCCACATTGAATCTCAAATTCTCACTCATACCTTGCATTTTACTCATTGGTTGCATGCCTTCTCCATTTTTCTGATTGGCTGAATGTAGATCACATAGGGAATGTAAATGATTCATCCTTATCCTTTTTCCTTTTCAAAATCTCTCTATATTAGCTCCAAAAATAGTTTACATTTGAGTTTGTGAGGGCACAAACTCATATACTAATTCTGTATTACTTGTAATGCCCTGCCAAGGGATCTAAAGAATTTTACTAAGTTTTTCAAACAATTTTTTTTCTAAACATGAAAGATAAAACCATTCATAACATTTGCAAAAGCAATAGAAAAAATTCAAATGAAAATAAACATAATATATATACATAACAGGCTACATTCTTTAAAGATCCCTTAACGTTGTATCACATCTAAATAAACTATTCATCTAACATCCCATCCTTATGAAATAACAATGATACATCCAATGTACTTAAACAATATACAAGTGTCCTTTTGTAATTATATTTTAGTTTAGCTCAATCATCCACTGTACATATCACAGGGTATGAAAAGCTTAAAAGAATAAACATCCAAGTAAATAAAGTACATCATCATCATCTAATATTAATCCATGATGCAATAACATAAATGAAACCACATATCATACATGATACATCATCACAAAAGATATAAACATCCATCACAAAAGATAACCATATATCACAAACATAAATAACTAAGTGCACGGTTCCTCCTAACCGTAAATAGCATCATTAGACCATCGTGGATCCTAGCCATCCCTCCATGCGTAACATTCCAAAGCACCGAAGAGATCATCGGTATTAACATAGTAGGAATGTCACTCCTAAAACATCCTACTAACGTGCAAATTAAAGCATAATAAATCATCAACTAACATATGCAAAGTAAAGCAAATCATCAATATAAGAAACATACCAGTAAATACATCCATCGTAAGGTATATTATCTATCATAATGCTCCAAGAACATAATAAAAAATAAATACCAACCAAGGATACTCCAGCCACAGTGTCTCGGACGGATCTCAAATGATAAGAGTGAAAATACACTACCACCCGACCGCATGGAACCTAAGTGGTCCACTCCCACCATGCTAAGGAGATAATCTCAAGTCCCAAACAGGCTATCAAAATCACATAGCACAAATCTCTTTAAGTCCAGGAATCTTAAAAGTATACTAACTCAAAGGTTCCAACACACACAAAATCGACATCTAATTTTCAGAGGCACACAATGACATGTAGGAAACCTACTCTGCAAGCGAGAAAGTGTCATTGCAATTATCACGTACAAGTTACCCTGGTAGTTAGCTAAATTCCATGGGTCCATACTGATCTCATGCAGCCACTAGTATCCTCTCATACTGACAAGGCATACTACAGAATGCACGGTCACAACCATGCGTTCTCACTACTCCCATCCTAGCCTGTACAAGCACTCAAGGCATGGGCGAGAACATCAACAATTATCTTTTTAGGTTCATTTAATCTCCATTTAGTGTGTAAATGTTATCACTTATTAACCAAACTTACAATGAGTTACCCTGACAGCCACTTAGGGCCCCGACCCCCATTGCAAGCCACTTCCCAACACTACAAGTAGATTACCTACCCTAAGCTCATGGAATCATAAATCTCAAAATCATAAAAGATAATCCATAATAAAATAATCAAATATGCATAAAAGCATCAAATATCCATAATAAAAATTATCAAATCTCCAAGATAAGAATCATCAAATCTCCATGAGCATCTGAAAAAGCATCCATAGAAAATCATGACTACAAAAGTTCTCTATTGGCAACTGAAGGCATCACTGATAATCATAAGTATTAATTGATTCTTAATAACTAAAATATATCTCAAGATGAATCACAACATCCATTGGTTCTCAACAAGCAACCAAGAATATCTCAAAATCATACTGATCGAAGACTCCAAAATGGTTGAGTCAAACATGTCACAACATGACATCATCAAGAAATAAATCCATATTTCAGTCCCATCATGGCGACTAGAAATTAATCCAAGGATAACTGATCGATGACTAAAAAATGATTAGCTCAAGTGTCTCATAAACATACCTCTCAGCTTCACACATGAAGACTGATGAACAATAACAATCAGTAAATACAAACATTTCATAGAGCATATGATCACATTACCATGGTTGGACTTATAAAGATCGAGACCAAATAAGATCAACATGCCATCATATCTCATAACTCTGGAGCCTCTGGTAACATCCTAGGACTAGTCAACACTAGTCAACCCAAAATTCAAAACAAGAAGCATATAGAATACACGATGCAAAAATATGTTTTGGTTTACTAAATTCACATAGTTGAATAATGTGTAGGGGTTTCTAGTTTTCTATTTGCAAGTATACTTCAAGTGTTTTAAGTTTCATCATTTGACTTACAAGTCAACCCAATTGTTCCTCGATAGCATTACCCTTCCATTATTAAGAATTACATTCTAAGAATAACTTAAAGATAAATATTCACTAAACTGATCATCATTGACCTTAATTAAATTGTCTTTTATATTTAACCATGATCCATATTCTAATTGATTAACCTTTCAACTTTTTTAAGATCATTATTCATTATATTATAAGAGGACCAATTATCATTCTTCGAATAAGAGATTATAACTTTATTAAAATAATCAATTACATCAATCAATTAACATAGGTCCATATTTTAATAGTCCTCAATTAAATATTACTAAGTCTTCACCATCAAATATCTAAAGTCATCATTCAAGTCATAAGAATAAGACCTATCAACTTGATATCAATATTTCTACAATCTTATTAAAAGAATTATATCAATTAAATCTTCATTACTTAACTTAATTGTTAATTAAATCTAATTAACTCTCATTGATTGATTTAATTAATAATTACATAATCATAGCAATGTTCCAATTTATATCAGTTGACTAATAACTAACTATAATTCTGTATGATAAAAGTCAACTATAATTCAATACTCAAAAGATCATATTAATAATTCAATAATAATTATTAAAAATCTTAAATGGCCATATTCGTCATCTTTCAAAGAATACCAACATTCCCTTAACAAATTTGTATTATCATTAATCTTTTCAAATAAGACTATCGCACAACTTAATTATTAATATCATAGTTATAATATCAACTCAATGAATATCAATTGATTAAAAATCAATTATAATCCAACTCCAAAAATTAATATCTTTTACCAAACTTCAGTCAATAAATAATCTCTACAGGATTAACTCTAATCAAATTTATTGATATCTATTTAAACCATTATTTATTAATAGTTTGCTAGTCCTTACAAACATTAATAAATAATAAACTCTTCAAACTATACATACTCGATCAATAAAATCCTTCCATAAACTCATTAGTTAATATTTGACTAACTCTTAACTCCATTAAGGTATTCAAACGTATTAACCAATAACATAATAATTCAATCTTAATCCAATATCATTCAGAATTTTTAAATTTAAATCAACATAATATAAATTATCATCTTACAATTATTTAATCAATATTAAAATCAACCATTAGACTACATTTTCTAATTGTTCTAATAATATTTTGTCTATATAAATGTTGTTTGAAAGAGATCCCTCTCACAAACCAATAAGACTCATTGTAGATTTTAACATGAATAATCTCCAAATTCTTAACATTATCATCTTTATTAAACAACTCTAAAATTATTTAATATATATTAAATAGTATCCAATATACATTATAAAAATTCCACTATATAAACTATATTAAAATATCTTTTCTTTTAATTTTTTTTTATTCATTTACTTAGATTGACTAATAATTAATTACACTTCTTCTACTATTAATTAATCTTAATTAAATTTGATTTAATTAGATTAGATAATAAACCATATAAAACTAATGCATATTAATAAGATTTTAATATCTTAATTCATTCCATGCTTTGATATATAATTTTTGTGAAGTTTAAGCATAAAGAACTCTTGGTTATGGGAAATGGATAAATATCTGTCTTTGAATAAAATAGTCTTAGTACGACGGTCATATCTCCCTAATGAACCGTTGGATCGGGCTGAAATTTAAATATGTTGGAGAGGGCCAAGTTGCGCCAATTCTGATTGGAGTGAATGAGTAAATTCGATCACGATAAAAAGTTATGAATAATTGAGTTCGGGTCTATCCAAGCGGCAGCAACAGGACAATAAAAAAATTTCTTCTTAAAAAGTAATTGTTCTCTAAATTTATCCAATAATTTCACTAATGGATTTGGCCATAAATCTTGAAACCATTTTCAAATCTATTTCAATTTAATTCTAATCCAAACCCAAACTCGTTTATCTTTTTTTTAAATCCATACATATAAAATTCTCAAATAAATTTAATTGCCCAAATTGAAAATGCATACAATAAAAAAAAAAATTTTCTTAGAAGACATATGGAAGACACGAAGAAGACAGGAAAGCATAATGCAGAAATAGCATAAAAAAAATCACAAGAATCTACCCGAATTCTAATGCTAATTCGCTCTTCCTCAGAAAAATCTGCAGAGCAAGCTCCCTTCTTCAGAGTTCTTGAGTCCTCCAATGCTCCAATTGCTCTCCACCCCCCCTTCCTAAGTTTCTATGAATGCCTGAAAATAAAGAGCTCTCAAGAAACTTTTGGATTGCTTTTTGAAACCGCTGAAAGGTGTCACCAACTAAGCATGGGTCTTTTCCAATTCTTTTTTGATGAGTCATAGAATTGTAGACACCTTGTGTTTAATTGATGCACTAACCCCCGTGTTGTTGACACATGTTAATTCCCATGCAAGCTTATAACTCTAATTTACTTTTTAAAATAATCTCTATTTAAATTTTATAAGTTTTATTATTATTATTTTATTTATTACTTTATTATTTTATAATTATTATTAATTTTAATTTCTAATTTTTTTTTTATTTAATTCCTTTTTTCCAATAATTCACATTTAATTAATTACAATCAAAATATCAAAAATCATGATATTTTATTAATTTTTTCAAATAAATAATTTATTAATTAAATTTATTTATTAAGATTTAATTAATGAAAAATTCACCATAGACCTTCAAGATAAAATATGAAAACCCATCATAGAACAAATCATACAAAATAAATTTAAAGGGTTAAAAATCATGAAATATGTTATCCGACACATTCGGTGAGTATTCAACTCAGATACTTGTCCTAATTTTTCAATTAGGACAAATGGCTCAAAGGGTTGAGATTTGGACTTGAGAATTTATCTCCCCTCTCTTATCATTGAGATAATGTGATAGGGTACGCACATCTTGACAATTCAGGCAAATTGATACTCGGTACCTGCAACCTGCATAAAAATCATGCATGTACAAACACAATATATAGTAAACTAAACAGACAATGGTAAGAAGTGGTGCATCGTGTAGATCCCGACTAGCAGGTGACTACGAATCCCTTCCTTAACCACATCAGACACGCCATACAAAAGCAAACACGCACAACATACACATGCATGTATGGGGTAAGTATCCATAAGAAAGCACATATGATAATAAATCATCTTACTAATCATCATTAATAATTGAAAGAAATGTAATAATCATCATCAATAATTGTGAACACTAAAAATAATCATCATACATACATGAAATGTAGAGTCTAAGTAATCTAATCACATAATAACCTGAATCCATAGCACAATATCTGATAATCTCAAAAGAATGTTGCTAACCAACAACATAAAACTAGTTCTAAAAGAGTTCAGCAATGATAACAAAATGCGAACTAGGGACAAGCACTACATCCACCTCCCTTGGGATTAGGCTTACTCCTAGAAGCTTACAAGAATGAGAAACTAAGATACTCACTATATGGGTCCCATTGAACCCTTTCCCTCTGTAGAGAAACATGTTTCCATTGAGAATATTACAACACCCTTAGAGCAATATGATTCTGGTTTAATGGTAAACCAAAAACTAAATCGATCCAACATTCATTTTTTTAATAACTAATAAAATAGATCCCTTAATTCATTCTAAACAAGAGCAACTTAATAATTGCAAAGATAAACGGAGGTTTACTACCTTACAACATAGATAAAAGATACATGTTTTGCAGCTAGAATGAGTTTCAATTTTTTGTTTTGCCTTCGTTTAAATTTTCAGTAAAATTTTTAGTTTTGAAAGCTAAGTGTTGAAATATAAAAAATATGCAAGTAACAGTTTTAAGTTCTGTTTCAGTTCACCTAGTTTCAAATTTTTAGTTTGAAAAAGATACACATGATAGTTTTAAGTTTTTGTTTTATTCAACTAGTTAATAATTAGTAACATTCCAATATACCCAGAGCTCCCAATGTTGAAACCAGACTCTAATACCAAATGTAATGCTCCGCCAAGAGATCCAAAGAATTTTACTAAGTTTTCCAAACAATTTTTTTTTTAAACATGAAAGATAAAACCATTCATAACATTTGCGGAAGCAATAGCAACAATTTAAATGAAAATAAACATAACATATATACATAACAGGCTACATTCTTTAAACATCCCTTAACATTGTATCACATCTAAATTAACTATTCATCTAACATCCCATCCTTATAAAATAACAATGATACATCCAATGTACTTAAACAATATACAAGTGTCCTTTTGTAATTATATTTTAGTTTAGCTCAATCATCTACTGTACATATCACAGGGTATGAAAAGCTCAAAAGAATAAACATTCAAGTAAATAAAGTACATCATCATCATCTAATATTAATCCATGATGCAATAACATAAATGAAACCACATATTATACATGATACATCATCAGAAAAGATATAAATATCCATCACAAAAGATAACCATATATCACAAACATAAATAACTAAGTGCACGGTTCCTCCCAACCGTAAATAGCATCATTAGACCATCATGGATCCTAGCCATCCCTCCGTGTGTAACATTCCAAAGCATCGAAGAGATCATCAATATTAACATAGTATGAATGTCACATCTAAAACATCCTACTAACATGCAAATTAAAGCATAATAAATCATCAACTAACATATGCAAAGTAAAAAAAATTATCAATATAAGAAAGATACCAGTAAATACATCCATCATAAGGTATATTGTCTATCATAATGCTCCAAGAATATAATGAAGAATAAATACCAACCAAGGATACTCCAGCCACGGTGTCTTGGATGGATCTACAATGATAAGAGTAAAAATACACTACCACCCAACCGTGTGAAACTTAAGTGGTCCACTCCCACCGTGCTGAGGAGATAATCTCAAGTTCCAAATAGACTATCAAAATCACATAGCACAAATCTCTTTAAGTCCAGGAATCCTAAAAGTATACTAACTCAAAGGTTCCAACACACACAAAATCGACATCTAATTCCTAGAGGCACACAATGACATGTAGAAAACCTATTCTGCAAGCGGGAAAGTGTCATCGCAATTATCACGTACAAGTTATCTTGACAGTTAGCTAAATTCCACAGGTCCATACTGATCTCATGCGGCCACTAGTATCCTCTCATACTGACAAGGCATACTACGGAATGCACGGTCACAACCATGCGTTCTCACTACTCCCATCCTAGCCTGTACAAGCACTCAAGGCATGGGCGAGAACATCAACAATTATTTTTTTAGGTTCATTTAATCTCCATTTAGTGTGTAAACGTTATCACTTATTAACCAAACTTACAATGAGTTACCCTGGCAGCCACTTAGGGCCCCAACCCCCATTGCAAGCCACTTCCCGACACTACAAGTAGATTACCTACCCTAAGCTCATAAAATGATAAATCTTAAAATTATAAAAGATAATCCATAATAAAATTATCAAATATTCATAAAAGCATCAAATATCTATAATAAAAATGATCAAATCTCCAAGATAAGAATCATCAAATCTCCATGAGCATCTATAAAAGCATTTATAAAAAATCATGACCACAACAGTTCTCTATTGGCAACTGAAGGCATCACTGATAATCATAAGTATCAATTGATTCTCAATAACCAAAATATATCTCAAGATAAATCACAACATCCATTGGTTCTTAACAAGCAACCAAGAATATCTCAAAATTATACTGATCGAAGACTTCAAAATGGTTGAGTCAAACATGTCACAACATGACATCATCAAGAAATAAATCCATATTTCAGTCCCATCATGACGACTAGAAAATAATCCAAGGATAACTGATCGATGACTCAAAAATGATTAGCTCAAGTGTCTCATACACACACCTCTCAGCTTCACACATGAAGACTGATGAACAATAACAATCAGTAAATACAAATATTTCATAAAGCATACGATCACATTACCATGGTTGGGCTTATAAAGATCGAGACCAAATAAGATCAACATGCCATCATATCTCATAACTCTCGAGCCTCTGGTAACATCCTAAGACTGGTCAACACTAGTCAACCCAAAACTCAAAACAAGAAGCATATAAAATACACGGTGCAAACACATATTTTGGTTTAGTAAATTCACATAGTTGAATAATGTGTAAGAGTTTCCAGTTTTATGTTTGCAAGTATACTTCAAGTGTTTTAAGTTTCATCATTTGACCTACAAGTCAACTCAATTGTTCTCCGATAGCATTACCCTTCCATTATTAAGAATTACATTCTAAGAATAACTTAAAGATAAATATTCACTAAACTGATCATCATTGACCTTAATTAAATTGTCCTTTATATTTAACTATGATCCATATTCTAATTGATTAACCTTTCAACATTTTTAAGATCATTATTCATTATATTATAAGAGGACCAATTATCATTCTTCGAATAAGAGATTATAACTTTATTAAAATGATCAATTACATCAATCAATTAATATAGGTCCATATTCTAATAGTCCTCAATTAAATATTACTAAGTCTTCACCATCAAATATTTAAAGTCATCATTCAAGTCATCAGAATAAGACCTATCAACTTGATATCAATATTTCTACAATCTTATTAAAAGAATTATATCAATTAAATCTTCATTACTTAACTTAATTGTTAATTAAATCTAATTAACTCTCATTGATTGATTTAATTAATAATTACATAATTATAGCAACGTTCCAATTTATATCAGTTGACTAATAACTAACTATAATTCTGTATGATAAAATTCAACTATAATTCAATACTCAAAAGATCATATTAATAATTCAATAATAATTATTGAAAATCTTAAATGACCATATTCGTCATCTTTTAAAGAATACCAACATTCCCTTAACAAATTCGTATTATCATTAATCTTTTCAAATAAGACTCTATCGCACAACTTAATTATTAATATCATAGTTATAATATCAACTCAATGAATATCAATTGATTAAAAATCAATTATAATCCAACTCCAAAAATTAATATCTTTTACCAAACTTCAATAAATAAATAATCTCCACTAGATTAACTCTAATCAAATTTATTGATATCTATTTAAACCATTATTTATTAATAGTTTGCTAGTCCTTACAAATATTAATAAATAATAAACTCCTCAAACTATACATACTCGATCTATAGAATCTTTTCATTAACTCATTAGTTAATATTTGACTAACTCTTAACTCCATTAAAGTATTCAAACGTATTAACCAATAACATAATAATTTAGTCTTAATCCAATATCATTCAGAGTTTCTAAATTTAAATCAACATAATATAAATTATCATCTTACAATTATTTAATCAATATTAAAATCAACCATTAGACTCTATTTTTTAATTGTTCTAATAATATTTTGTCTATATAAACGTTGTTTGAAAGAGATCTTTCTCACAAACCAATAAGACTCATTGTAGATTTTAACATGAATAATCTTCAAATTCTTAACATTATCATCTTCATTAAACAACTCTAAAATTGTTTAATATATATTAAATAGTATCCAATATACATTATAAAAAGTCCACTATATAAACTATATTAAAATATCTTTTCTTTTAATTTTCTCTCATCCATTTACTTAGATTGACTAATAATTAATTACACTTCTTCTACTATTAATTAATCTTAATTAAATTTTATTTAATTAGATTAGATAATAAACCATATAAAACTAATGCATATTAATAAGATTCTAATATCTTGATTCATTTCATGCTTTGATATATAATTTTTGTGAAGTTTAAGTATAAAAAACTCTTGGTTATGGAAAATGGAGAAATATCTGTCTTTGAATAAAACATTCTCAGTACGAGGCTCATATCTCCCTAATGAACTGTTGGATCGGGCTGAAATTTAAATATGTTGGAGAGGGCCAAGTTGCGCCATTTTTGACTAGAGCGATTGAGTAAATTCGATCACGATAAAAAGTTATGAATAACTGAGTTCGGGTCTATCCAAGGGGCAGCAACAAGACAATAAATTTTTTTTTTCTTAAAAGGTAATTGTTCTCTAAATTTATCCAATAATTTCACTAATGGATTTGGCCATAAATCTTGAAACCATTTTCAAATCTATTTCAATTTGATTCTAATCTGAACCCAAACCCGTTTCTCTTTTTTTTAAATCCATGCATATAAAATTGTCAAATAAATTTAATTGCCCAAATTGAAAATGCATACAATAAAATATGAACTTCTTCAGAAGACATATGGAAGACACGAAGAAGACAAGAATGCATGATGCGAAAATAGCATAAGAAAAATCACAAGAATCTACCCGAATTCTGATGCTAATTCGCTCTTCCTCAGAAAAACTCGCAGAGCAAGCTCCCTTCTTCAGAGTTCTTGAGTTCTCTAATGCTCCAATTGCTCTCCACCCCCCCTTCCTAAGTTTCTATGAATGTCTAAAAATAAAGAGCTCTTAAGAAACCTTTGGATTGCTTCTTGAAACCGCTGAAAGGTGTCACCAACTAAGCATGAGTCTTTTCCAATTTTTTTTTGATGAGTCATAGAATTGTAGACACCTTGTGCTTAATTGATGCACTAACCCCCGTGTTGTTGACACATGTTAATTCCCATGCAAGCTTATAACTCCAATTTACTTTTAAAAATAATCTCTATTTAAATTTTATAAGTTTTATTATTATTATTTTATTTATTACTTTATTATTATTTTATAATTATTATTAATTTTAATTTCTAATTTTTTTTTATTTAATTCATTTTCTCTAATAATTCACATTTAATTAATTACAATCAAAATATCAAAGATCATGATATTTTATTAATTTGTTCAAATAAATAATTTATTAATTAAATCTATTTATTAAGACTTAATTAATGAAAAATTCACCATAGACCTCCAAGTTAAAAAATGAAAACCCATCATAGAACAAATCATACAAAATAAATTTAAAGGGTTAAAAATCACGACATATGTCATCCGACACATTCGGTGGGTATTCAACTCAGATACTTGTCTTAATTTTCCAATTAGGACAAATGGCTCAAAGGGTTGAGATTTGGACTTGAGAATTTATCTCTCATCTCTTATCATTGAGATAATGTGATAGGGTATGCTCATCCTGGCAATTCAGGCAAGTCGATACCCGGTACCTGCAACCTGCATAAAAACTATGCATGTACAAACACAATATATACTAAACTAAACACACAATGGTAGGAAGTAGTGCATCGTGTAGATTCCGACTAGCGGGTGACTACGACTCCCTTCCTTAACCACATCAGACACACCATACAAAAGAAAACACGCAAAGCAAACACGCACAACATACACATGCAAGTATGGGGTAAGTATCCATAAGAAAACACATATGATAATAAATCATCTTACTAATCATCATTAATAATTGAAAGCAATGTAATAATCATCATCAATAATTGTGAACACTAAAAATAATCATCATACATACATGAAATGTAGAGTCTAAGTAATCTCATCACATAATAAACTGAATCCTTAGCACAATATCTGATAATCTCAAAAGAATGCTGCTAACCAACAACATAAAACTAGTTCTAAAAGAGTTCAACAATGATAAAAAAATGCGAACTAGGGGCAGGGACTACATTACTTGACACATATTAGACTGCTTGTGCTCAACACATACTATCCTGGATTGCTTGGCACTTGTTACACTCTGTCTCGCTCGACACTTACACAATTTTGGCTCACTCACCATATACTACATTCTGGCTTGGTCATCATCAACTGTGACTCAACACCTATTTGTCACTTGATACTTATATACTACTCAACACCTAAAGTCACTCGACACCTGTTGAAATACTAAACTCGGCACACATACTATGGCTTGACATATATAGTATTCGGCTTCAATAAAAAAATTCTTAAGTGTGTTGAAACTCAAATGTCAAAACTATCTAAGACCAACATACTATCTTTGGCTTCAAAAAAGCCCTAGGTTTAGATGGAACCATGAATGCCTTGGGAGGACACTATATCACGGCTTTGAATATTCAAGACCCCAACATCAATTTTTTGTATGATTATGTGACATACACAATTGATAAAATCCATGAGAAGATCATTGCTATACAATAGGGACATTTGGAGAATTTTAGGTTTTTTCACTACTATTTGATCATGCATTTGATCTAGTTCAAAAATGTTAATTCCTTTGATCAAAGCTTTTTCTAATGCACAAAGGAATGGGGAGAAATACCACTAGTGCAAAGGTGGAAAAGGGTATGAAAAAGTTTCTACCCATGCTCAAATGTTATTTCCTTCTATAATGATTTTGTGCATCCTATTTTAAAACTGATAGTATTGGCTAATGAAAGAATACCTAGGAGTGCTAGGAAGGTGGTTAATCCTAACATGTGTTTTGATGCTGGGAAATAATTAACACATGATTGAGTAGAGTTTTTCTCTATTTGAGGAGTATAATCTTATTATAATATATAGATGCCCTCAGCCACCTTACATTCTACCCAAGTATGCCTCAGAGAGACTAGGGTTTGTAGAAGTTTTTTGGCAATTGATTCTACTAAACAAAGAATATATAGATAAAGCTATCAATAAAGGAAATTTTTTGCTAAGATGCACTAAGGTCAATGATTTTGAGATAGGAAAAAATGCTACTGAGGAGAATGATGCCTATTTAAGAGGCTAGAAATTGCCAATTGGGCCAACCAAAACATATGACCCTCATAGTATAGTCAAGAACACCCTAAAAAGTCTGAGGGGATATAATTTATGTCCTAGAAAACCTATGTGGGAAGAGAATGTCAAATTCGATAGATTGGATAAGAATGTGTGTAGAGAAAGAACGGTCAAGTTTTGAGATGTCGACAATTTTGAACAAGAAATGAGGAAAGTTGACCCATCATTCAAATTATTTTATCCTAAGATGGACTATTGGGTTAGATTAGACAAATGTGTTGAAAATTTTGATGAGATATCATCCTAAGTGCCTGATAGCTCTTATTTTCACTAAGCATAATTTTTAATTTTTATGGTGAAAGTAAAATGAGTATAGAGAAGTTAGGGTTTATATGTTTTTATTTTTCATCTACGGAGGAAACCCTAGCATGTTTTTCCCTAATCTAATTATTTCATTGTTGTCCCAAGTGTGAGTTTTGGTGCCCCTAGGGTTTTATTTTTATCCCACATTGCAAAAAATCTTCATAAAATTGTAGCTTAGGTCCCTACCCTAGGTTTTATAATTGAGCAAGATTTCATTTTGTGTTTTACATCATCTTCTATAATGTTATGATTAAAATTTTGTGGAGGTCAAAGAGATACTATGTCATGATATGGCGTAGCATCAGGGAGGCTTATTATGATGTGTCTGATGCTACAAAATCTTGAGTTATCGTATGATCGTAATGGAAAAATTTCAAAGTCCCAATGCTATGGGAATCATAAATCACCAAGGAAATATGGGGCCCCACTGAGGCTAGTTGGTAGCGAAGTAAAAAATATTTTAATGGTCAATGTAGGAGAATGGTGATGTGGTGAATTCATAGAGGCCTGGTGTGAGATTGCAAGCAAGTTCTTGAGGAGGTGCAATCTTACGATCATAGTGGGGGATCATAAAGAAAAGTTTAAAGAACACTAATGCTATAAAGGTAGAGTTGTCAGAGGATCAAGATGATAGTGTTGTTGGAGGATCAAAGATGGAAAATTTATTTCATAAGATGCTATGAATAAGAATGCTTATTGGGAGATCAGAGGTCCAAAAAATTAAAGTGTAAGATATTACACCCAACAGTATGATTTGGAATTGAAAATTCAAAGACTTACGATATTACAAAATTTCATAAGATCATGGAGTAAAATGCAAGGAATGCCCAATGCTATGAATACGGGAGTTTGGCATAGGATCAGAAGGCTCAAATACAAGATATTAGATGCTATGATGTACCCATTGAGAATCGTAAGATTAAGAATGCTAAAATTTAAAGGTAAGATGATACACATTATCATATAATCATAAGCTCATAGCATCAGGCGATGAAATTTCAAATGTTAAGAGGAAGATGTGGGGCCTGACCAAATGGTGATGGTCAAATTAGAACTCAACACTTGGCACATGTGGATAGGAGGGAAAGGAAACATGAATAAAAATTAAAAGTTCAAAGATATTCAATGTTTAGATGTTGAAAGGATTATAAATTGAATAATATTATATAGTTTATACTATGTAATATTTTAATTTTTTCATTTTTAAACTATGTTCATGGCTCGGGGCTTGAAATTTCCAAATCAGTCTTAGAGGCATTATTTTTACCTGAAACATGCACAATGTAATATATTGTTGGAATTGGCAAAAGATAAACTATCCATTTCTACAATTACTTTTTATACAGGTATTTACCAGAAGCAGCTGTAGGAGGTTTTATGATTTTGGGGCATCCTTAGTTTAAAAGATTAGTTTTGATGTTTTTAGATTAGATACAATCAAGATTAGACCAGATATGCACAAAATCAGATTTTTTTGGCTATAAGGGTAGAATTGAATGAAAATGGGCAATTGGAAGTAATGAATGTTTTTTCTAGCACAAGCAGTTGAAGTCAAAAAAAATTAGATTGAGGCTCCTATACCTTTGATATATATCTAATTTCTTGTTCAAGTGAGAGTTTTGGTGATTAATTTAAATAGATATATCAGATATTTCTATAAAAAATTTATAGTTTTGATTTCCAATAGATGAAGAAGATCAGTTTCAACTACATCAGGATGAAGACAATTTTAGTAGGACACATGTTAGTATTAGATTATAGATCCAAAAATATCTTCTCTTCTATAAATTCTTCTTCTCTGCCCATTGTAGGGGTCCGAGAATTTTGTAATTCTTCCTTGTTCAAAAGTGCAGTCGGTCCATTTTTATGTGTAGTTTTCTGAGTTTACTTTCAAGCTTTGTAATTTTTTGATGTTTTCATATCAATGATAGAATCAACAATATATTTTGAGTTTCATTAAGTTTCTATTAGTTACTGTATCAATCTTTTCAAAGGATAACACAAAAGGGCATTTACACTACATCTATGTGATCAATCTTTATCTCCATTTTATAAGTTTGTTTACTTTGAGATCAGTTAAATAAGGTTCAATTGATTGAATGAAATATGGATAGGTTGTATATTGATTCTATTATTATTTTTTAATTTAAGGAGTTAAGGAAGTGCTTCAATGAATCAGTAGGGTTTATGGGTATATAAAAGGGATATTTCATAAGAATGAGAATTGGTAATTACAGTTGATAAAATTCATTTACAAGTTATTTAAATTAGATCCCTTGCTAATAGTTTATTGGAATTACAAGTGGAAATAGTAAATTTTTTTTTGCCGGGGGGGGGGGTGGGGGGTGAATTAGTAGTTTAACCTTGGACCCATAAAAAATTCACCATTCATTGATCACATGCATTAACAAGTAAGATGAAATAATATGTAAATAATATGCATCTAAATAACCATATAAGCATTCACACACATAACACCAGATATGATTACCCAAAAACCCTCCAAGTGAGAAGGTAAAATTGGGGCCCACAAATCTTCACTACTGTAGTAATAAAGTGTATCCAATGAAGGTTACAATATTTTGACCATGAAACATGATCTACCCTATAAAAGGTCTACCTAAAAGGCTTACAAAGACTATTAGGTCTTACCTTGTTAGAGGATTTCAACACCTTATTAGAAGTGTGCCTTGTTAGAGGACTTCAACTTACAACTAAGTAAGCACCTTGTTAAAGGATTTCATAAATCTTGCTAGGACTACTCTATTAAGAAATTTAATTGAAATCACCTGTTAAAATGTCTTAGCATAGATCCTACAATTGACACTTTCTTTCCCGATAATAAATCACCTCTAAATGATAATCTTATTGATCCTTCACAATTAGATGTATCAATGCTGTATCCTTCTCTTCCTTTGTTCTTCTCGAATTGATTCTACAATTCACTCTATAACTTCTAAGTCACCTTGAATGCTTTGCAAACTATCTTGTTCAATCTTTCAATTCCCTCCACATTCACTCTCCTCTGTCATAAAGAGTTTAGAGCTTCATCCTCCTTAAGAAGACTTTGGTGGCTTAGGATTAGGTATGAATCTACATTTGACATTCATCCATTTTGCTGCTTAATCATTCTCACTCTCTGATTGGTTTCATGCAATTGCATAGGGAATCCAAATAGAGATTCATCCTTATCTCCAAAATATCAAAATCTATCTTTAAGTCCGCTCAAAAATGGTTTACAAAGTTGTTTGTGCCATTACAAAAAAATATATCAAAACCGTATCACTTGACTTATGAAGTCACTGATGCTTGACATGCACTATTCCATATATTATGACTCGACACTTGCACTACTCGATATCCACTATTTACTTGGCTCCTAAATCAATCAGCATGGTCTATCTTCTTGGAACCTAAGTGACTCAGCACATGAGTGACTCGACACTCATTTCAACTTGGCATGGTCTAATATTTACATGTTATTCTTAGCATGTATTACTAGTTTGACATGAGTTGAGTAAATGGCTTAAGTGTGTTGACACTCACTTGTTAAAACCAATCTAAGATAAAAAATCTTCCCCTTTGACATGAGTGTCAAAAACACTTAAATATACAATATTTTCCTTAACTTCTTGAGCATAACATATCCATGACTCGACATATATAGAAAATTTCAAATTTTCAAAATTTTGCACCAACTTGGATACCTTAAAATTTGATGATTCCCCCTGAGTTAATATGTCTATATTGTATCCAAAATTTATGCTCCCTTTGAGTAAATATGTTTCTGCTAATACACTTTCATCTGATATCTATCTCTATTTGCTACTACTATGCTCCCCCTTTCTTAGTTGTTTCTCTTTTGTTCATACTTCCCCATATCTTTGTCTCCCCATATCTATATCTCCCATTTTATTATATCTCCCTCCTTTTGATACCTATGTCAAATGGGTTATACACTTATGGTATGTTTGTCCAAAAATGATTTATGGACATCCATTATTATCCTTAGAGCTACATCCCAATTGTCACAAGCAACATCCAATGACTTAATTTGGATTGCAAGCTCGGTAGAAAGGTGCACTAGACCATCTAAAGTAGAAAGATTGAGGTCTTTCTTCAGTAGTGTTTAAGCATAGCCTAGCTCCTTGTGCATTATCTCCATATGAGGGGTGAGGGTAGCCTAAATACTTGTTAGTTTGGCTCTAATATTAGCCTCATCTACTATTAAGACAACTAACTAACTCTATATTTGAAGAAATATTCTAAAATGCTTCTCACTCTGAGATAGATTTGATGGTAGTCTTCCACCTGATGTAGATATTTGACTTTCCAGACTCAGAATGTGACTTCTAGTCTCTTGGGTGAAGAGTGTAGGATTGAATAGTTTTTTGTATAATGAGAATATATTCTCAAGTACCTTCTTCACATCCTCAACCTTTATTTCCAATGCAACTTGTTGTAGTGCTATCTCACTAGATATTTTCTCGTTTACCTTGCCTTGAAACTTCTTTTTAGACCATTCTAAGAGTTTTATATTTGTATCAAGTTCTACATTAGTGACCTTTTCCAGTATATTAGTTAGTTTTTTTATGAGTGGCTTGGTCTCTTCAAGAGTTGGTAGACTGAATGCATCTTAAAAGATGTCCTTTATATCTTGAAGTGCTTTCTTCTACCTGTGTTCTCTCCTAAGAATTTCTTGATGCTTTTTCCTTTCTAAGGCTTGTTGTAAAATGCCTATTTGTTCAAATGTCATAGTATCATAATCATACTTTGGAATAATACTTTCTTCATCAAGGCTTATGTCTCCATAATGAATTACCTTTTCTACCTTTGATGAGCTAGGGCTTGGTAATGAGATTTGCAATGGAATGGCTTATGTGCTCAACCTTTGAAGAGTTTGAGTAGGAGTGCCAGATGCTGGTAAAGCTACTAGTGCTTGGATGACCACTTGTTCCTTCACCTTTGGTGTTTGCTTACTCTCTTTAGTCTTGCCCTAGTCTATTACTATGACTTGGCTAGCACCTTGTTCCTGTGATGTAGGTACAGATGAATCTATATATCCTATTTCCTACTATTGACCTATAGTAGTGTCTTCCTCTTCTGCCTTCTTCTTAATTATATCAATTTTAACACTTGTATCAACCTTGGTGGATGTGTCTATTGTTGTTTGAATGAAAGGTTGTACCTTGGTAATTGAAGAGATGATTGAAGGTGGTTCTTGTGAATTCACCTTCTCCCTCGTGACTTCAGTCATTGCCTTCTGCAATTCTTCTACACTAACCAAAACTAGATTTCCACAAAGTTTAGCTTGGAGTGTGGACTAATCCAATATCTTATTTAGATCTTTTTTAGTAAGTGGATTGATGTTAAGAGCTGATGCATTAGAAACATCCTTAACAATTATGGTTTCAGTGGTCTTGGTTGTGTTATGGGAAGAATTAACACTCAATACTGTCTGTCCTGCACACTCTGTTCATCTTACTGTTGTTCAACTATTGCCTTGTCATCATCTTGCTTTTCTATCTCTTCCCCAACTATATTATCTTTATCATCATCTTCCTTGTCATCATCATTATCATCATATTTTCCCTCTAAAGGGTCAACTTCTCCTTGCTTCACAGTGGTCAACCCATAAATGAGTTTCCAAATTTGTGTTGACTTTTTCACAACATCCTCAATGTTATTTTGGAGAATACTAAAGGCTCTATATTTAGGTGTGAACCTAACTACATATCTCTTGATAGCCTTAGCAATTTGTCCCTTTGTCAATTTTGGCATTACTTGGGCTAATGTTGTTTCTCTGATTTGTCTTTCCAAATTCAAACAATAATGACATTTTTGCTCAATAAGTATCATATAAAACTTTTGGTATTGAGTTGGAAAATTCTAGTGGATTGTTCTTAAACTTTGACATCATATCATATAATGCCTCTTCTACTTGGTTCTTCTCTTCTTTTCCTAGTTTATCAAAGTCCATATGTCTAAAACTAGATCAATTAGCATTGTTCTTGAAATTTTCACATAAGTTTTCAAGATTAGATAGAGGATTGTGACTTACCACCTTAAATTCACTATTATCATTTGATTCTATCTTTTCTTCATTAGAATCAAGCTATGCCACATACTTCCTTCTCTATCATTTTTTCTCTTGGCCTCCTTGCTTAGTTTTCTTGGTCTTTTCTTTGGCCTTTTGAGTATTTTCACATGTGTAAGCTCTAGTTGTAGGTGTAGTAGGCTTGGCTTGGCTAGGTTTTACAACTTTCTTTACCTTTTCCACTAGTTGTGCCTTTTCTTTACTCTTATTTGACTCGGCAGTGGTAGGTGCTTCCTTGGCTTCTTCTCCCTTGACACCTGTAGTCTCTTCTTTTTTATCTTCTCCCATGCCTTGAGTCAAAGCTAGAGGTTCTTGTACTTGTGCTTGTTCTTCCTCTTCATCCTCTTCTTATTCTTCCTCTTCCTCTTCCGCACCTTCTCCAAAATTTTCTTTTAGCTTCTTAACCAACTTATCCTTCTTCTTTATAGTGGAGGCAATTTTTAGTTCCATGGCAATCTTTGATTTCAAAATATCATAGTTTCCAAAGACTCTAGCAGTCTAATCTACTTCCTCTACAAGTAGGACTATTATGGCTATTGAGGCTTCATCTAAATTTACCTCATAACCTAAAGGTCTCAATCATCTTACCCTTGGTGTGGTAGCTTGCACAATTGTGTAGTCAACATCAACAAGAAAACATACATCATTATAATGTTTTTCCACTAAGGAAACTAGAATCCTAAGTCTCTGCTTCATTGACTTCTTAAAATTTTCAAAGTAGCGAATCATTATAGTTTCAAAGTTTTCTCCTAATTTCTCAATGTACTCATTAATCTATACTACAGTTGATCTATTTGTCTTCCATCCTATAGTACCAAAAGAGGGGAATGTATTATGTACATAAAAGAATATACAAACTAATATAGAACCAAACTTTTGCTGTGCACTCTTGGTTTTCCTTAAAGCTCCAAGGTTCTCCATAAGTTGTTGTAGCTTAAGTTCTACTAGATCATATGTATGATCTTTCTTGACAATTTTATAACCAACATCCACAGCTATGCAGGGTACACTATTCAATCAACTAGATTGATAGAATTTATGCAAGATTACCCTTACAACAAAGTTTAGCAATGGATTAGTGATGGTATCTATACTCATACCTCTCTTATTCCAAACTACTCTAGTATTCTTCTCAATGACTTCCTTGGAATCACTTTTGAGTGTCTTTGGCTAATCTAGGGTTGGGTAGCCAGTGACCCTATAAAATATTCTCTTGGATATTTTGATAGGTCCTCCCTCTAGCCATAAAGAACCATCATAAATTTTTCTTAGCACAATTATTATCCACTTAGTCTTAAATACATTCAAAAAATCTAGAAACCTTTTCTCTCAACAATTTTGAATTCCTCTTTCAAGAAACCATTTTCAGACAATCTGTTATATGCACCTCTTATCTCCATGTCTCCAATTCTTCCTTTCTTGCAATTGTAGCATTTCCTTACATCTTGTACCATTATCACAATTGGCATGATCATTGACAATACACTAGAAGGGTCTTATTTATAGGTGATGACAGGAATGGCCTTAAATATAGGCTACTTAGCTTTATTATTGACCAGCTCAACATTTAAAACTTCTTTCCCTTCAACACTTTTTGAACTAGATGCCATCTTGTTGAACTAGGGTTTATGAAAATTGAAACTACGTAGCTTAGCTTCTAATAAATACCTTCAAAATCTATCAAACTAATGATGAATCTCTGTACAAATATTCTGTAATCATTTGTAACAAATTTGAGGTTCCTACCGGCTCTTCAAACACTTTCTTGATTTCAAAATGATAAAAAATGAGCTCAAATTGATCATATACCCTTCAAAAACCTTGCATTTAATGCTAAGTGCTTACACAGTTGTAAGCTTGGCAATAACCAATTTCATGTTCACTTGGCATCCATTGATATTTCCACCACTTAGCAGTTACCATGAGCTTGGAAAAAACTAGATAGTTTGGTAGCTTGACATCAAATAGCATTCCACTCGACATACATAGGAAATATTTCATACTCGACAACAACATGAAAAATTTAAAGATTTATCATGGATTTATAACAACATCTTGCATCTTTATTCATGTTAAATTAGTCTTTTCAATATTATATCCTTTTGGAACTGATGTATGATATAACCTTTAAATATTAGTCCCACATACCTCTTGTTTGCCTAGTTTGATGAGGTGTGATCACCTGACCCATTGGATGTGTTGGTGTTTAAAACTACTAAACCACAAAATGCTCAACTCCAAATTGATAATACTCACATAATTTAAGGAATAGCCACTTCCTATCAACAAATCTATGTGTAAACCATTTGGACCAACTTCAACGAAATCAAAATGGCTTCCTACTCTTTATTCGCTACAAAACCAAGGTGGGTTTACCTAGGGGATACTTTAGATAACCACAGATATATGAGAATTATATTAGTTTCATTTTGATTTTCATCTCTAATTCCCAACACATACATAGTTTATCCAATTTATTATACTTTCAGCCTAACATGCATCCCTCATAAGTAGATTTGGTCCTAATTCTCCTTAATTTTACAATTACTTCTCAGAATAGCAATTATCTAATATCCAGAGGTAAAATATAAATAAGTGTTGACCAACATTATAACTCTAAACAAAATGAAAAAAGAATGATTTTAAATTTGAAAAGTTTGAATATATAGCAATAGAATTTACTCTCTAACACCTCTAATTTATATGTCTAGTGCTTTATTCACAGGGGCAAAGAGTCAACTAATAGGAGGAGATCTTGTTCAATTAACTTGTAATTGAATTTTTCAATTTTAATCACTTGTTTCCATTCTTATGAGATATTCTTTTCATAAACTCATGAATTCTACTGATCTACTAAAGCATTTACATAATCCCTTGAATTAAAAGAAACAATAAACCAATATAAAACCCATCTAGACTGCATTCAAAAAAATGAACCTTATTCAAATGATCTAAAAATTAAAAAACTCATAAAATGGAGACAAAAACTAGTGACACAGATCTAATGTAAATGCCCTTTTGTATTATCCTTTTGCTGATTAATACAAGAACCAATAGAGACTCAATGAAGAACCCATGAATTCATGCTGATACTATCATTTCTATTTGTCATCAGAAAAGTACATAATTGGAAGTAAACTCAAAGACAACTATACATGATTGGACCGACTGTACTATTTCTTGAAATTTCCAAAAAATACATCAGAATTAGGACCATCACATTTCCTTGAAAACTCATTTATATATTGATGAGTTGCAACAAGCAAAGGGTAAATGTGATTGATAGGTGTCCTTTACAAATAGATACTTACATACACCTATCACAAAAAGATAAAAATGTAAATAATAGAAAGAATTATACATCAAACATTCTTTTGTGGGTCCCTTTTTGTTACACCATTTAGAAAGACAAGGGTATTATGATATGATTCTTTGATTATTCTGATTCCTTGGAGTAAGTGGCCATCAAGCTTGAAAGTGATGAATCATCTCTAGTTACCTATAAACTTACCTTAATCTAAGGATTCTCCTATTGGATACAATTGTTAATTGTGTATTGTCTTTGATGTTACAAAAATGTCATATCAGCCATCAGATAGAGTCTACCAAGCTCAAATGGTTAACAAAGCAATTTATAGTGACTACCGAGCATTCTTGAACATTACACAATAAGTTAGCTTTTATCGAGCTCACTCGGTAAGCGAAGAAAAGTTAGCTTTTACTGAGCTCACTCGGTAAGCAAAGGAAAGTTAGCTTTTACCGAGCTCTCTTGGTAAGCAAAGGAAAGTTAGCTTTTACCGAGCTCACTCGGTAAGCGAAGAAAAATTAGCTTTTACCGAGCTCACTCGGTAAACAAAGGAAGGTCAGTATTTATCGAGTTAACTCGGTCTCCAAAAGAAGTTGAAAGGTTTGCAGTGTTTACCAAGCTCCATTTGGTTAACACTGGGGAAACCATTCTGAGCAGTGGTCACCGAGCTGGGTCGGGCAGTGAAGAATTTTATTGTTCTAAAGAATTAAGTTTAATTATTTTATGCAGTCGACTAATTTATGTTTTTTAGTTGATTGAGCCGACTTGACAATCTGTAAGGTATATATGAAAGGTCAAGTTGTGAATTCAAAAAAAAGAAGAAGTGTGTGGATGCATAAAAGTGCGAATGTATGAATAAGAAAATATATGAGCGAATGTTGAGGAAGGATTAGATATCCCTATGAAGCTGCAAAGTTGCATTCGATCAGTGAGGATCTAGTGAAGCAGAACAGAGATCTGTATTTAGCAAAGATAAGTTGCATATATTTCAGATCACTTCATTGTTGCTTTCTAATCATTGTAACAGTGATTCAAAATCTCTTAACAGAGTTGGTTTGATAGCCATTTTGTAAATCCTCTAACAAGGTGACAATTCGGTTGAATTGTTTTAAAAACCTCTGACAAGGCCACTTCTAACAAGGTGATCAAATCCCCTAACAGGGTCACACCTAACAGTGTGTTTTGTAACCTTTAACTGGGTTGGCTCCTAACAGGGCTCACTTCAAAAGAGTGAAAATTGGTAACTAGTTACTTGGTGGTTTTTCCCAAATTGGGTTTCCATGTTAAATTTGGTGTCTCTTGTGTTCATGTTATTTTTCTATGCATGCATGTTATCACTTTAAATGCTAAATAAGTTATCAGAACATCTATCAAGTTTCAAATTTATTTGTGAGATTGTCAGCAGCTATATTTTAAGACATCTAAGGATCTATGGATTTATTTTTGTGGTAATTGATTCACCCCACCCCTCTCAGTTACTCCATCTCTATTTTCAACAATTGGTATCAAAGCTTTTGGTGCTTGCAGGATAAGATTTCAAGGATCTAAGCCAAAGATCAGGATGTCTTACAAAATAGAAATCCCAAGACTTAACAGAAATAACTTCTCAGCATGGCAAGGACTGATGAGACTTCACCTAGCATCCATTGGTGATACAGGACTGAAGTACCTTGATGAAAAATATGCAGAACCAGTTGGTACACTATCTGTTAATGATATTACTGAAAAGAAGACTCACAACATTATGATGATAGATATAGAATCTTCTCTGAGTTATGAAGAATTTGATGATATCAAGGATTGCAAATCTGCCTTTGAAATGTGGGAAAAGTTAAAAGAGATCTATGGAGGAGATGATAATGTTAGAAGAGCCAAAGCAGAAAGTCTGAGAGGACAGTTTGATCAAATGAGGATGAGAGAGGATGAAAACATTGCAAAATATGTTGAAAGAGTTCAAGCATGTGTCAGTGCAATCAAAGCTTCTAGAGGAGATATCAGTGAAGAGACAGTTATAAGTAAAGTTCTCAGAACTCTACTTCCCATTTATGCGATCAGAGTTGTGGCAATTCAGGAAAGAAGATGTGAAGCAAATCATAAGATAAATCTAGAGGCTATAGTTGGAAGATTGATTGCATTTGAACTAGACAACTTTGATAACTATATTCTAGCTTCCAAGAACATTGAATCAGCATTTGAAGCCAAACTTTCACTCAAGGAGAAAGGAAAAAAAAAATCTTAGTCAGAAAGTGAAGATGAATCAAACCAACGTTCAGATAGTGATCTTGAAGTAATTGAAGCCCTTCTAGCAAGGAAATATTCTAGAGGCAGAGGAAAATACAAAGGTAAAGTACTCCTAATCTATTTTTCATGTGAAGAAGTTGGTCATATTGCTGCAAGATGTCCAAACAAGCAGAATAAAGATGAAAAGAAAGATAAAAAATGGAATGGAAAGAAAGATTTCAAATCATTCAAGGACAAAGATAAGAAAACATGTTTTATGGCTAAAGATTCTAATGATTCTAATGATGAAGAAGAAGATGAGATTATCTATATTGCTATGAAAGATGAATTTGATAATGATGAAGAAATGGCACTCATTTCTCATATGAGCAAAAATGATACATGTATCATAGATAGTGGTTGTTCTCATCACATGACTAGCGAAAAAACTAAGTTTGAATACTTTGAAGACTATGATGGTGGTAGTGTAAGATTTGGTAACAATGAACCTTGTTGTATAAAAGGAAGAGGAAGAATCCCTCTAACCAAAGAACTTATATGTGATAATGCCTATTGGGTAGAAGGACTAAAGCATAATCTGTTAAGTGTGGCACAGCTACTCAATAATGGAATCAAAGTAGAATTCATGCATGGTAAAACAAGACTGCTGGATGGGAAAGGAAAGCTGATTGGATCAGGTACTCAAACTAAAGGTAACTTGTTCTATCTTGAACTAGGTGAATGTTCATGTTTCATTGCTCAAGTTGAAGAAAGTTGGTTATGGCATAAAAGGTTGTGTCATGTAAACTTTGATAATCTGGTAAAGATAAGCAAATCCAAGAAAGTAAAAGGCATTCCCAACATAAAGAAACTTGAGGTCAGTCTATGCAAAAATTGTCAAATTGGAAAGATGGGAAAGACTAGTTTTAAAAGTAAAAACTATCAGTCTGAAGACATATTAGAAATTGTGCATACTAATTTATGTGGACCCATTGGAATTGAAAGCTATACTGGAGAAAAGTTATTCATTCTTTTTGTTGATGATTACTCAAGAATGATGACAGTCATGTATCTAAGAAATAAATCAGAAGCATTTGAAAAGTTCAAATGGTATTTGGCTAGAGTAGAAAAGGAAATAGGGAAAAGATTAAAATGCTTGAGGTCAGACAAAGGTGGAGAATTCATTTCACATGAATTCAATAACTTTTGCATTGAAAGAGGAATCAAAAGACAGGTATCAGCCCCTGGAACACCCCAGCAAAATGGAATAGCTGAAAGAAGAAACAGATCCATCATGGATTGTGCAAGAACTTTAATGATTGAAAAGAGCATTGCTATCAAATATTGGAAGGAAGCAATCAGAACTATAGTCTATACCTTGAATGGAGTACAGTTGAAGAAAGACTCATTCAAAACCCCCTATGAGTTATGGTATGGCTATAAACCTAATGTAAGTTATCTTAAAGTATTTGGAAGTAAATGTTACATTTTGAAAGAATCTAGAAAAGGTAAATTTGATGTAAAAGGTGATGAAGATATATTCTTTGGATACTCATGCACAAGTAAGGCATATAGATGTTTGAACTTTTCTACTCACAAACTCATAGAAAGTGCACATGTGAAATTTGATGAGTTTGTAGAAAGGACTGAAGAAGAAAGCAAAAGGGAACCAAAAGATTATAAAAGGTTTGTCTTTAGTGAACCTGATACAATACTAGTTACATCAAAGAATCAGAAAAATTTTACTCCCGAGTCATCTATAATCGAGTTATAGGAAGTTCAAACTGAGCCACAACAAATTGAGTTAAATTCAGTATCTACCGAGCAAGTATTTACCAAACAAACATCTACCGAGCAAATATCTACTGAGCCAGAACAGACAGAGCCTAAAGTTGAAATGCAAAAAGATAATAATGAAATCCATTCAAAAGGCAAGGAACTTGTATTAGCTAAGTATGTTAGGAGACATCATTCAGCAGATCAGATCATTGGAGATAAATTTGAAGGAACCATGACAAGAAATAAGCTAAAAGGTACTTGTTTACTTGTTGATTTTGAACCTAGGAATATCAAAGATGCATTGGAAAATGATATCTAGACTGAAGCTATGAATGAAGAAATAGAGCAAATAGAGAAAAAAAAGACATGGACTCTTGTACCCAAACCCAAAGACAAAAATGTGATTGGAACTAAGTGGGTATTCAGAAACAAGTTGGACGAAGATGGTAAGGTATCAAGAAACAAAGATAGACTAGTATGCAAAGGATATGCTCAAGAAGAAGGAATAGACTATGGAGAAAATTTTGCTCCTGTTGCAAGATTGGAAGGAGTCAGAACCTTACTAGCATATGCTACTCACAAGGGATTCAAAGTTGATCAGATGGATGCCAAATCAGCATTCCTCAATGGTATATTGGATGAAGAGGTTTACATTGAACAACCTGAAAGTTTTGTTAATCTAGATAAGAAGAACATGGTCTACAAATTACACAAGGCATTGTACGGTCTGAAACAAGCCCCTAGAGCATGGTATGAAAGATTGCATAAATATCTTATTTAGATTAGTTTTCAAAGAACTAATGATAACAATAGCTTGTATATTAAAGAAGGACTAGATAATAAGATTGTCTTGGCAAAAATATTTGTAGATGATACTATTTTCATAGGGAATGATGATCTATGCAAAGAATTTTCAAAACAAATGAACAAGGAATTTGAAATGTCTATGTTTGGTGAGATCAAATTCTTTGTTGGTCTTCAAATCCAATAGAATAAAAATGGTATCTACATTACTCAATCAAAGTACATCAAGGAGATATTGAATTTTTTTGGAATGGAAGATTGTAAACCAGTTGGGACTCCTATGTGTACTGGATTAAAACTTACCAGGGAAGATGAATCAAAAGAAGTAGATCAAACATTGTATAGATCTATGATTGGAAAGTTGCAGTATGTATTTCATACTAGACCAAATATTGCCCTTGCAGTTGGTATTGTAGCAAGATTTTCAGCAAAATCAAGAGAAAATCACTTGATGGCAATCAAAAGAATAATGAGATATTTGAAAGGAACTGAAGAGTATGGTATAAGTTTGGAGGAAATTTGGATTTGAAAGTATTTATTGATGTTGATTGGGCAGGAAACCTTGATGACAGAAAAAGTACAAGTGGAGGTGCATTCTTTCTTGGAAAAAGGTTGGTTTCTTAGACAAGAAAAAAGCAGAATTGTACATCTCAATCAACAACAGAGGCAGAGTATGTTGCTGCAGCAGTAAACTATTCTAACATTGTTTGGTTTAAACAGTTGTTGGAAGGCATGAAGATGGAAATCAAAGAACTAGTTGTTATGTTCTGTGATAATACAAGTGCAATCAACATATCTAAGAATCCAGTGATGCATTCCAAAACCAAGCATATTGCAATAAAATATCATTTTTTCAGAGAATTGGTGCAAGATAAGGAGATTAGATTGGAATATATTCATACAAAGGACCAACTTGCTGACATATTCACAAAACCATTACCTAAGGATGCATTCTTGTATCTAAGAAGTAAGTTAGGGGTCACTCCCCTATCTAAAGTTCACTAAAATAAAGTTTTAGTGATGCATAAACTCATACAAGATTGAAGATCTATCAGTTGATGCAGCATAATCAAGAAACATTGCATATGAATCAATACTAAAGGTACATTGAAATTCATTTGAGTTTGAGTTGTCTTTGGCATGTGTTGTCAAAGAAGGAGAGTTTATTACTGTCATATCTCTCTGAAATTTGTTCAAAAGAGTTTTCTATGCAATTTCTTCACAGAAGGAGATTACTGTAAGAGGGAGAGTTTTCTATCTTAGAGGGAGAATTGTTATATTGATATGTTGTGTTGCCATATAAGTGAAAGACTTGTTTTCAAATTTCATTTCTGCTATGACATGTTGTGTTTCCATCAATGCCAAAGAGGGAGATTGTTGGATACAATTGTTAATTGTGTATTGTCTTTGATGTTACACAAATGTCATATCAGCCATCAGACAGAGTCTACTGAGCTTAGATGGTTAGCAAAGCAATTTATAGTGACTACCGAGCATTCCTGAACATTACACAATAAGTTAGCTTTTATCGAGCTCACTCGGTAAGTGAAGAAAAGTTAACTTTTGCTGAGCTCACTCAGTAAGCAAAGGAAAGTTAGCTTTTACTAAGCTCTCTCAGTAAGCAAAGGAAAGTTAGCTTTTATCAAGCTCACTCAGTAAGCGAAGAAAATTTAGCTTTTACTGAGCTCACTCAATAAACAAAGGAAGGTCAGTATTTATCGAGTTAACTCGGTCTCCGAAGGAAGTTGAAAGGTTTGCAGTGTTTACCAAGCTCCATTTGGTTAACATTGGGGAAACCATTCTGAGCAATGGTCATCGAGTTGGGTTGGGTAGTGAAGAATTTTATTGTTATAAAGAATTAAGTTTAATTATTTTATGCAGCTGATTGATTTATGTTTTTCAGTTGATTGAGCCAACTTGACAATCTGTAAGGTATATATGAAAGGTCAAGTTGTGAATTCAAAAAGAAGAAGAAGTGTGTGGATGCATAAAAGTGCGAATGTATGAATAAGAAAATATATGAGCGAATGTTGAGGAAGGATTAGATATCCCTATGAAGCTGCAAAGTTGCATTCGATTAGTGAGGATCTAGTGAAGTAGAATAGAGATTTGTATTCAGCAAAGATAAGTTGCATATATTTCAGATCACTTCATTGTTGCTTTTAATCATTGTAACAGTGATTCAAAATCTCTTAACAGAGTTGGTTTGACAGCCATTTTGTAAATCCTCTAACAAGGTGACAATTCAGTTGAATTGTTTTAAAGACCTCTGATAAGGCCACTTCTAACAAGGTGATCAAATCCTCTAACAGGGTCACACCTAACAGTGTGTTTTGTAACTTTTAACAGGGTTGGATCCTAACTGGGCTCACTTCAGAAGAGTGAAAATTGGTAACTAGTTACTTGGTGGTTTTTCCCAAATTGGGTTTCCACATTAAATCTAGTGTCTCTTGTGTTCATGTTATTTCTTTATGCATGCATGTTATCACTTTAAATGCTAAATAAGTTATCAGAACATCTATCAAGTTTTAGATTTATTTGTGAGATTGTTAGCAGCTATATTTTAAGGCATCTAAGGATCTATGGATTTATTTTTGTGGTAACTGATTCACCCCTCCCCTCTCAGTTACTCCATCTCTATTTCCAACATCTCCTATCTTCATCCTTAAGTGTAAGGGTGACAATTACTTTTACACCTTCTTCTTCCTCATCATCTTCTACCTCATCACCTTCTGCCATCTGCTATATAGTCATGAATTTATCTTTCCACTCACTATAAGCAGTGTCATTCGGCCAGTCAAAATTTAGAACTTCTCTTTGTACGGTTATTAAAGAATTTGCAACTACCTCTATATCAACAAGGTCCTTTCTGATGGTATTATAGAACAACTATACCTTTACTAGCTCTTCATTTGTCATTGACCATAATAGATACCCCATTTCATTTATAACGTTATTCATTCTTTCACAAAAAATCTCATCAAGATCCCTCTTCCACTCTTCCTTTTCCTTCACTTTATCAATTGTTTTTAAAGCACAAGGGAATAAATAAATTTTTTTTGCAAAATACTTGGAAAAAAAAAGTTAATCTTCTTTGAAAAGAATCTTATTTATCTTAGAAACCTTGAAATTTATTTAACAAATCAAAGATCTTTTCTATTTGATGACAGGGCAGCTGGATGATAGATATACACATAGCAATGATATCTTCATTTCTTTTTGTCCACTTTTGCACAAGGGGTCTGAATACATCTTCATCTCTCTTCAATTCATCTTTGATAGTTGATCAAAAAATGTTGGCCATTCTATCCTATCAACTAGATACATTACACCCTACCTTAATTTCTCTTCAAATTGATTATTTAGTTCTACATGTAGTGCATACAATTTATTCTTCTCTTCTTCAAAATCCTCTGCAGTGTAGAATTGTGGCCTTTCTTAGGTGTTTGGTATCTCAATAATTGGAGTTGATTTGAAAGGTTCAATAGGTGGCCATGGGGGGTATGCAATCCTTGGTCTACTGGATTCTCCTACTTTTCTTTTCCCAAGTATTTTTTCCACTTGAGATACTTTGTTTTCTAATGACTATATCTGCATACCCCTCTCCTTATATGGTTTCAGTACTTCTTCAAACCTAGCATTGAGTTGAGAAAATCTATCTTCTTCCTAGCCAGAGACCACACTACCAAATTTTAGCATTTCTAAAGCCATTCCAATTATTTGCTTACTTCCAACCTCACCATCTCTAAACACTATTAATGCACTAGTATGCTCTGCAATAGAAATTTCCTACATCCTGGTCTTATCTCTTTTATCAATAGACTAAATAAAAATGGCTTGGTGGTAATTAGTAAACTTGAATCCTCTATGAGCCTGTAATACCTCTTCTTCAGTCTTGAATTGGACATCTTTTTGTTTCCTTACTAAATCAAAAACCATGGCATTCACTATATCCCATTCTGAAAAAATGAGGACTCCTATCTGTCTAATTATTTGCCTTCTGGTCTTAGGTGTAAATTGAGAAAAATCATTCAAAAATTTAGACTTTACCTATTCCTTAATAGCAGAGTTTGATTTATAAGGTTTCTCTACCTTTGCCTTCTCACATGTCTTTTCAAAATTGCCTATGTTTAACCTCCACAAAAATTGTGCAAATGCTCTAGACTTCACAAAATTGTCATCATTAATAAACCTCACAAAGGCTTGGACAACTATAGGATCCATTTCCTTACCTTGGTAATCAGAAACAGTTAGATCCAAGGAAGGTGTAGGAGTTTCCTGTGGTTCTCCAGTCTCCAAATCAGTGGAAGTAACAATTACATCCCTCTCTCCACCAATTTTTCTAATTTTTTCCCTTAAAGATGCTTCATGATCTATCCAAATTGGGGACTAGCTTGAGGAGTACTATTCTACTTGAGAAGAAGAAGAACCTTGCTCTAACTTTTGCCTTTTTGGAGCACTGGTTGTAGATGGACTTTCTAGCCTTGGTCTTTGCTCAAGGGGAGCCTGTTGCACATTTTGAATCATTACGTAACCTGCCCTTCTCTGCAAGGTATACTAGCTAGGAGCCACTATATTTTTGCTGTTTATCCTCCTTTGCACATCTTCAACCCTGTCTAGATATGTCTCAACATATGTGGCCTTCTTCTCATTCATGGTTTGGATTATTATAGAAAAATTGTTCATTAATGCTTACATCTTGGCTCCCCAATTTTTTTAATCTTTCAATGGGTCATAGCTGGAGTCAAAAGCATTAATGAATTCTAGAGTCTTATTGAATACTATCCATTTCTCTTTTGCCAATTATTACTCTTGTAAAGAAAAAACATTCTTGATGGCATCCTCAGGATAGTATACCTGGTGCACCATGTGAGGAACCTTTGTCCTCTCTCTTAATAGGTCATAGAATCCTTCAGAGTCAATAAATCTGGCATGAGATTCTACCATGTTGTATCTGTCTAGGAACAAGTTGAGAGGTCTCCACCCTTTCCTCACAAAAATGAAATCATGCACTACATTAACAACTGGAAAGAATGTACCCTTCTTTGGAAAATCTCTTTCATTAATAGTGCCTATCTCTCATGACAATTCTGCTATCCCTATTTTCAATGGCTCATGGAATGGTAGCACATGAGGCTTTCCTAAGAAGCCATACACTCTTATTACTATTGAGACATTATAAGGTATTATATCCCCCTAATTATGACTGACTAGTAGCCCTTTTGCATGGTCCTTAGGTCTGACCAATTCTAGTAATGCTTGTGAAATCCTAGGGTTGTCTCCTCTCAAGAGCAATCTAAGCTTTGATGCAAAATATCTATCAAACCTTACATAACTGACATCTATAGCCTCTGCGATCATATCCACACTCCATAACTGAATTGGATTCCTTTCTCCATTTTGGTTATTTCTAGCTCCATACCCTTAGAGAAAAAAGTAAATCCCTTGTACAAGCATACATACATGAGCAACGAATACCAACAAAATGGTTTATCCACTTTCCCTCGTGCTATCCCCACCAAACCATTGTGAATTTTGTTTGCAAGAAAAGTAGCAAAATCTAGAATAGTGCTCATCCCAAATTGAAGAGTTTGAGCCATAATAAGGACAATTGAGTTTGGGATTCACTCGGCGTCATCTATTCCAAAAATCTTGCAAAGTGAAAAATATAATGCCTGAGCCCTAAGATTAAAGTGTCTTCTTAGTAATGGCTCTGGAGTGCTGGCAGTAATCATAGACAAAGTGGCAATTTTAGTAGCATGCTCCTATAATTGACCTATCCTTAAGTAAATCCTTTGTGCATAGTACCTTGCGTGAAGGTCATTCATATCAATGATTTCATGCATGGCGTGGTTAGGGTTGAGGTTGAAAACCTCACTAATTAGTTTAGGGTAGACCCTAAAAAATTCACTCCAACAATGTTCTTTACCCACCATATAATTGGATCATATTTCTTGGCCAAATCCACCAATAAATCACTATCAAAGAAAACTATGGGGATTGTTAATTTCCCAATATCAAACTCCCAGACATTGCTCATAGGGGTATTGAGTTTTCATTCTAAAAACCATTTCTTGAACAACTCTAAACCTCCTATGGAAACCTGGGCATCTCTTACCCAATTAGCTTTATCATAGAAACCCTCTACTACACTACCCTAGGGTGTTTTGGAATGAGCTCCCTCCCCTTAGTTATCATGTACAGACAAAGGGAATTTTTCTAGAAAGTCATCGTGCACAAAGCATTTTAGATAATTAGTCTATCGCATAAATTCTTTCCGTGGAGGCATTTTGAGATTTAAAATTTTACCACACCAAATTCCTACTACTCAAAAGTTTAAGAGCACTTACCTATGAAATTTTGCTTCACTCTATAAAATTCTTTGCTACAATTCACTGGGTTTCTCTGCAAAATTATGTGCCCTAGCTCTAAAAATTCTCTGTGCTCCGATAGCTTTTTACAATTATATGGTTAAATAATGCTGAGATCATGAATTATATTCAAGCATTGAAATCAAATGAATGAGCTATGTACCATATTAACTTCCAGTAGCCGTTATTCTCAAGTTGCATAAAAAATTCAAATCTTATCCGTTGATTTCATCGGATCAAATGACTTTAATTAAAAAAGGTAACAAGCTTTATGGCCTTAAGAACATGGCCATGTGTTGAATTACTTCTTACCCACATTCCTTAAATTTTTGGCATCTTAAAATTGTCGGTAAGTGCTATCTGTTGATCAAGACAAGATCAACGATTGCACAAGTTTACAATTGAATAAGGCCCAGTCAGCTGTACTAACCAATAGGAAGTCTCTATGTGAATTTGTGTCTTCTAACAACCTCCATGCAAGTGAGTCCCATATTAAATTTTGAAGAAGTGGTGCTTTACATCATCTTTTCCATGTGTCAAGCTAGCACATTCTCGCTTTCCTTATCCAATGAGCACCTTCATAAAGTGGGCATGTGTCAACCATTGATCCTAACAAGTTCAACAGTGACACAACTCAAACCATTTAACTCTTTGAAATAGGAGTACTAACATCACCATGGACACATGTCCACATGGTGCATACTCACTTTGCTTAAAATTCTTTCAAGTTCCTAATGTGGGCATGCACCCTTCATTGATCTGATCAAAATTGATGGTAGGAAAAAATTTTGTCTGCTATGGTTACAACATGCATTTAATAATAAAATCTTTAAACCTTGTGCTCTGACAAATCTAATTACTCCATTAATTGTTATAATTTCTTCGCCTGTAGCATAAGTACTTCCAGCTAGGCACATCTAACATGCAGTAAGGCATGACTCAATATTCTCTCCTAATCTTGGGCCCACTATGACACGTGACACAAAGGCGCATACCTGCATTTGTTATTTCTCAAGTAGCTTCATAATGCAAGCTTTCACTAGCCCTTGATCTTTGAAAGATCTATGGTTCATAAAACTTTGATCCTATTTGGTAGAAAAACTTCTTCATTGGCACAATTGGCAGTACATATCAACAATCATTTTATAGCTTGGCACACTGTAGCACACACTTAGAGATTCTTGACCCCACCTTGCTACATGTCGCAATATCGCTTGGCTTCTTTATTTATCTCTCATGTAGCTTGAAAATGTGGGCATGCACCGAACTTTGATCTGATATAGATCAACAGTCATAGAATTATGTGTCTTAAAATACCATGTCAGCCGAACTGATGAATAAAATACTACCTTGTAGTCTAACTCATTTGACAACTTCCATAGAAGAAACCTCAACATTATCCTTGGAAATAGTGGGCCCATGCTACCAAACTGTGCTACATGTCCTATTTGTGCTTCCCTACATTATTTAATTCTTGAGCATCTTCTAATTGTAGGAAATCACTAACCCTTGATTTAAATGAAATCAATGGTTGATGAATCTTGGTAACAAAGAGATACCTCTATTAATAAATCAACCAATGACATCAAATGAGTTCTAGAACATGCACAAAAGGTACTGACAAGTCTACAAAAAGGTTCTAACAATTTATGAATAATCATAATCTTTGCGGTGCACTAAGACTTTAAACAAGCAAGGGCTACATGCCATCAAAGCACATGCCCACATTGTTTAAAAACCTTGCATCTCAACATTCCAGGAATGAGATAATTGTTGATCTGGAAAAGATCAATGGTCACACAAATTCTATGTCACATAGGATATTTCTTCAATAAAATAATCTAGCCAAATGCAAACAAAGCATAATGAATAACGTTTAAATGAGATTTTAATGAAGTCATGCTTGCGTAAGCCCAAACTTAGGGTAGAAATGATATGCCTTAAAATCATTTTTGAAAAATTACTTTCAAATTTTTTTCAAGACTAAGGTAAAATAAAATAAGGCATTAGGGTTTTACACAATTAGGGTTTTTCAATGATTGCTCTACTAACAAACCTTGAGAATTTAATAGAATTTCAATGACATAGAGACCATGATGTGAACTAGGGCAATCTAAGGATTTGAAAAATACAAGGAAAAAAACCCTAATTTGCAAGATACAATGTCTTAAATGATTTTTCATTAAATTTTTAATTTTTTTTGCATTGTGAAAAATCAAACCAATAGTGGCTCTGTCTGGGGATGATAGACTACTTGAGTCTATGCAAGAATTTAGAATCTTTGAAAGAGTAGACCACATACTTTACTTTAAATGAAAACTTCTTTAGAGAGCATAGAGCACATAGAAACAAGAAACTAGACTGCACAAGGATATTTACATGGATTTACAATATACACAAAATGTACAAGCAAACAAGGAAACCTAAATCTACTGTTCATGGAAAAATAGATACTTTAAGAAAAGTACATTTTCAAGAATTATCCATGAACTAGAAATTCAAGAATATCTCTGGTTAAATCCTTTAGGAAATATGAGTCCTCTCCATTTGTATCACAAATGCAATATGGGCCAAGCCAGATTGGGTCAAATTTGCCATGCTTTCCTTTATCCTCCATTCTAGCATTCCACTTTAATACCATTGCACCTACTTCAAATTTCCTCTCAATGGCTCTTTTGTCATATAAATGTTTCACTGTGATTGTAACTTGGAATTCTAAATAGAGGACTCTCTCCTCGCTTCCTCTAGTTGTCAGATGTCATCCATTCTAAGTTGCATCTCATCAACAATATCATCTTCATATAATTGCATAAATTTATACATCTCCTTTAAGTTATTCTATGGGAGTCTAGCCTATATACCATAGACCAAGTCAAATGGAGCACATCCAATGGCTTTTTTCACAGTAACCGTGTCAGCCCATAGGGCTAATGACAATTTTGAATCCCAGGCCCTCTTATTTTCCCCTAGAATCCTCTTGATGATTTTTAATATACTCTTATTACTTGAATATTCCTAACCATTCCCTTGAGGATGATAAGGTGAAGATGTGTAACCTATAATGCCATACTTGTTACAAAAAATCTTATACTCTTCAGATCTAAAACACATAACATTATCAGTCACAATTTTCTGTGGGCATCCAAATCTGGTCACAATGTTGTTTAAAATGAAATTAATGACTACCTTACTTGTTGCACTCTTAGTAGGGACTAGCTCAACCCACTTGGTGAAATAATCAGTAGCTACCAAGATCCATAAATGTCCACCACTGGATTTGTTTGTGATCTCACCTATAAAATCAATTCCCCATTGTTGAAATGGTGCTTGCACTTCAACTGGTCTCAATGGTAAATTCCCAGAGAATTTTAACTTTCCACTAAACCTTTGACAAGCATCACAAACCTTTACAAACTCATAAGCATCTCTAAAAAGTGCTGGCCACTGAAAACTACCCTTAAGAATTTTATGAGCAATGGTCTTAGCCATATAATGACCACCACATACACCTTTGTGAATTTCTTTCAAAATTCTTTTAGACTCAATTTCATCTACAAATTTCAAAATTACCCCCTCCATACTTCTCCACCATAATTGTCCTTGCACTATAACATACCTTATGGCCTGTAACTTCAAAGATCTTTTCTAGATATCTATTTATTCTGATGGAGATTTCATGTTTTGTAAATAATAGATCACATCCTTGTACCAGTCAGAAATATCCATATCACAAAGATTTTCTTTGCAACTATCATCCAATTGGTTTATTTGGTTTGCCTCTAAATTGGATTCTATCATTAATTTGGCCAAGCCTTGGCCCCTAACCAATTTAGTGATCTGAATGTCAATATTGAATTCCTGTATTCTATTTATCCATCTACATCTCCTGCCAGATACCTCTTGTTGTGAAAAAATATCCTTCATAGCAGTAGTAGAAACAAAAGGAATGATAGTGGCTCCCATTAAGTAACACCTAAAAGCCTTGAATCCTTTCACCAGTGCATATGACTACTTTTCATTTATGTCATACTTGAGTTTTTTTGCTTGCAAGAATTTGCTAAAAAATGGAGTGGGCTACTCATAACCTTCCTCATTTTTTTGTAACAGTACTACAACAACAGTGTGAAATGAGGCAAAGGAAAATATATGCATTTTTTTATCATAATTAGGTGCTCTAAGAATAGGGGCATCCTTAATAGCCTGTTTGATCTTCTGGAATGCAATGCTAGGTTCACCATCCCATTTACTCTCAGATCCTTCATTTAGCATCCTTGATATAGGCCTACTAATCTTTTCAAAATTTGTCACAAATCTCCTGAGAAAATTTATCTATCCAAAGAATGACTAAATACCTTTAACACTTTTGGGTTTCTAATTCTTGTCTATTGCTTCTACCCTATTAGGATCAATCCTCACTCCATGCTTACCAACTAGATGTCCTAACAACTTTCCTTCAGTAACACCAAAACTACATTTCCTTGGATTCAAAGAAATACCATACTTGAGGGCTCTAATAAATACCTTTTCCAGATGTATGCAATGATCATTCTCATCCTTGTAATAAGCAGTGAGGTCATCCTAATATACAACCAAAAACTTATCAATGATATCAGCAAAAACCACATCCATAACCCTTTGAAAAGTATCCCCATCATTAGTAAGCCTAAAAGACATCCTAACATAAACTTAAGTACCCCATGGAGTAGTAAAAGTAGTCTTGAACTGTTCTGATTCTTTAAAAACCACTTGATTATAGCCTAAAAATCCATCCATCATAGACATCAGTTCAGAACCAGTAACCCTTTGTAACATAGCTTCCATATTTGGCAATCCATAATTATCTTTTAATGAAGATATATTAAGATTCTTGAAGTCAACACATAACCTTATGTCTCCATTTTTCTTCCTAATAGGAACTAAATTAGATACCCAAGAGGAATGTTTAATATGCTTTATAATCCCAACATCTCTTAACTTGACCAATTCATCTTGCATGTTGGGGGCAGAGGTAGGATTTATTGGCCTCTATTTTCGTCTAAATGGCTTAGAATCTAGTTTCAAAGGGATATCATAATGAAAAAGATCTTCCCTATAGGCTTTTAAGTCATCATATGAACATGCAAACACATGTCTATACTTCCTTAGCAGGTCTATTAGATCTTTCCTAATTTTAGGAGGCAATTTCTTACCAATATATACTTTTTAAGGTGTTTCCTGAGTTCCCATGTTTACCTCCTCTACATCTTTGGCATTATACTCACTGGTATTCATTTGTGACCTATCCTGGTTGTCAAAAATAGTTCCTAAAACAACTAAACCCTTTGGGATTTTATTTTTCTTTAACTGCACAACTTCCTACCCAAAAATAACATCCTTTCCATATATATTTTCTACATAAGCTGCACAATCAATTTCTTGTCCTGACAACATATTCTCACATTTCAAAAATCTCAGAATATGCTTATCATCTTCAAACACTTGCCAATTTTGGACATTATTAGGAATAGAGGGTCTAGTTTGAGTCTCAACTTTGGATATGCCAACAAACATAACATCATCAGGTTTTATTGCTATATTTGATAACAAATATACCATTTTATTGTTAGCCCTATCTTTCCAAAGTATCCCAAATGCATCAAAACATTCAATCATATCCCATACAACATCTCTATATTGTTTTAATCTTTTGTTTTTTGACACATAAGCATTTCTTACTTGGGATACAACCAAGTCAGAATCTCCTATAATATATAAACATTTTATCCCATGCTTATGAGCTAGTCTAAGGCCCAATATTAAAGCTTCATATTCTTCTCTATTGTTGGTACAAGGGAAACTTAAAGTAAAAGAGAATTTGTATGTTACCCCTACTGGAGATATCAAAAATATACCTACCCCTCCTTCATCTTTGTAGAAAACACCATCAAAGAACATGGTCCATAAATCTCCCTTATCTATTTTTGTATCAGCTTCTACTTCCATATGAGATTTATGCTTTTCCTTCTTCAAAGTCAAAACCTCTACTCTGAATGCATTGACATCTGTATCCACAAAGTTTGTCATATCGTCCTCAATATATTCTTCTATCATATATATGCTCTTTGGTTCTCTATTTATTTTTACCAAATTCCCATCAATGTTATAAGTAGCAAATGATAGATCACATTGCAAACTTCCTCCCATGGCAGCACTCCATTTTCTAGATAATAACATACCATATTGAGGTGGAATATCAATAACCAACACACTCATAGTAAGTTCTTTGTCTAGAAAAGCTATCAATCTATAAGGTAAGGCATTAATAGTACCTATGACTATCACTTCTCTTTTATCCATGGCACAACATCTTCCCTAACTGGTATCAAATTTCAAACCTAGTTCCTTCATTATTTCAAAAGGCATAATAGTATTGGAAGCACCAGAATCAATCATGCAATTTTTTAATGTTTTACCATTTACTATGATACTCAAGAAAAATGGCTCAACACTTCCCAAACATTCATTAATAGAGCTATCCAAAAACATTTGAGGAATCTAAGACACAACTACTTCAACTTCTTTATCTTTTACCTTTTCTTTGCTTCCCTACTTGGGATCATGAATCTCATTGCAATCTTGTTTTGTCTTTACATCAGCATTTCCTAACCATGTTATGGCTTTATTCCTATGTTCAAGGATCCTTAATAATTTAGACAAAGGAACTTTAAAAGTGATCTATGATAGAACATTAAACATATCTATAGAGGAATCTAAGGGATTATCAATAGTCATATCCTTTTTCTCATGATGTTTATCAGAAGTAGCTTGATATTTCTTGTCATTTATAGTGATTACTTTTGATACCTTTCCAATCAAATTTCTTAGGAAAATTATTTGTGAATTCTAACTCCTTAAGATTTACTCCTTTCTTTGGTTCCCAATTTTTACCTAAAATTTTGACCTTCACAGCAAGAATTTCTTTAGGCTTTACAATTTCCTTTTTCTTAGGGTTAGCTTTCTTGATAAATATACTAGCCACCTTACCATTATCAACATTTTGAGCCATATGTTTGGTTTGTACTAGAGCTACCATGCTAGCAGTAATTTGATCAACCTCTTCTCAAAAAGGCTTCCTTAGTATCACCTCCTCTCTAATAGATGCCATGTTACATACATTGTCCTTAGCATCACTCTCTTCATCAAAAAATACCTGCTACTGCATATGACTTTGAAACTATCTTTGTTCCATTACATCTCTGTCAGGATCATCACTCTCATAATGGTCATAATGTGACTCAAACATATTGCATCCTAAATCATCACTACTTTCTTCATGTTCTTGATTTTCTTCTACCTCAGTTTGGTTTCAAGAAAATGACAAAGCTACTACACAATATTCAAGAGCATGAGGTAGCTAACAAAAAAAAAACCATGTGGGTTCAGTAGTGGGTTTAGGGTCATCTACCACATTTATGGAATTCTTGGATAAAGGATCAGGGGTAACCTTGTTACTAGTGTTCTTAGGAGGAGGAACATTGGGCTGACCATCCTTCCAAATAGTGTTTATAAGGGAAATTTTGCAATCTATTTTGTCTACCAAAATTGGACTGGCAAGGGACCTTATTTTCAGTGGGATTCCTATCATTTTTTTCTTGGGGAGATTCAAACCTTTAATAGCATTCAAGACTTGACTCATCTCACTAGGCTACCACTCTTTCCCTCCCATAGATCTATGCTCTTCTTTTCTATTTCCCTTACTCCCAAATAACCTAGGATCATTTCTTTTTTTCTCTAATCTCCCTAAAATCCTCAAATTATTTTGTTTATTGATAGCAATTCTAAAAGCATCTATTAAAGTTCTAGGCTCCTTATTCCTAAGCTAATATGCCATTTAACCATCAAAGGCATTCAAATAACTAATCATACATACCTTATCATCAACTTACATCGATTGCATTAGCTTATACATCCTCTTTTGGAACCTAGTGTTGATGTTGGTAACATATTCATTATACAACTTCTTAATATTATTGAACTCACTTAGAATATAACTTGGATTTTTTTTATCACCATATTGTTCCTTAAAACAATATTCAATGTCTTTCCAATCTGCAATAGATGATTCAGGGAGCCTCTTGAACCATTTTCTAGCATCTTTAGTTAATGATTGAACAAATAAATTCAATGATAACATCTTCAGCTTCAACCTCATAATCACTAATCATGTCAAGAAAGTTCCTCAAATGATCCTCACAAGTGATAGCATTATTTCCAGCAAACTTGGGCAATCTTTTCCTCATTTCTTGTGGGATAGGGTTAGGAAAACCAAGAATACCCTCAAAGCATATCTACCTATAGTCTTCTAACTGAATAGATCTTCTTTGTAAATCAACCTTAGAAACATTGACAACATTTATTTCATTATTGTTAAAAGCATTACTTGTACTATGATCTGCAGTATATTTATTGGGATCCATTTTTTGTGGTGAAGAAGACAAGAAGGAAGTAGAAAATTTAGCAGTATTCTAATTTGCAATATTTATTCTATCATTATCCTTAGGAGAAAATATAGATTGCTTCTTAGCATTTTCTAGAAACTTAATTTTATTATTCATCTCAGCTATGGCTGCCTCATTCTCCACAATTTCCAATTTCTTAGCCAAAGAATCCTTCACTTTCCTCCTTTTTTCTAACTCAACATCAGAAGGTGACAAATAATCATGGATCTGGATGGGCTTTTTTGGTTCATTTATCCTAACACCAGTTTGCTTTTGTTTTCCCTTATCTTGGACACCAACAACACATTCTACATCTTGTTTAACATCTAGGGTCTTATAACTTTTGATTTGTTGTATCACAAAACCCTCTTGGTTTAGATCTTAATCCTTTAGTAGCTTTTGCTCTTGTATTTTAAGCTATTCAACTTGACCATAATTTTAGGCTTCCAAGCACTAGTTGCTATCTTGTTTTTCTTTTTCAAAGCAACATTTCTCCTTAGTAACTCTTGCTTTTGTTCATAGGCCTTCATGATCTTTTCCTCTCTTTCCTCTCTTTCCTTCTAAAATTTCCTATCAATGGCTTTTGGCTCAACAAGCTACATTCTCAACATTTCATTCTCATTGTGGTTAGGAATGGTAAAATCAGAACCATAGGTCTTCTCATTATTAAAATTTTTAGGCTCTAAATGTTTTGATCTTTCCTTTTTAGGAGAGTAATCTGACATGAAAGGGTTTGTGTTATGTTGGAAAAGATTGTTACTAGTCCTATCCTACAAACTAAATGCATGTGGTTGGACAACCTTTTCTTGACATATCTTTTTAGGAGTATTATAGAAATCATCATCAGACAAAACTGGATGAGATCTAGGCCCCTTGCAAAAAGGTCCCTTTTCAATAGAAATGTAGGTGTTATTTTCTCTTGCCATTTTCTCTTGGGGATAATTTCCCTTCTGCATCTGGGCTCCTTTCATAGCCCAATTTTTCTTTCCTCTAGGAGGAAGATCAGTCTATAACTTAATAGCTGGGTTCTTCTTCACATTTTCTCACGTATTTTTCACACTTCTCATGATATAAAACATTCTTAAACTTGACATTGGTTAAAACCTTTCTGAGTCACCACCCACCTATGGAAAAGTACTACAATAGTTTTTTTGACCTACTAGAATATCATGGGATTATCACGAAAGAAATGGACAAATAGAATGCAACCAATCAAAATTCATTTTGGGACTGTAACTCTTTCTTAGTGGATAAGACACCTTTGCAAGGATTGTACATGTCAGTATACACCTGTAGATCTCTTCTTTTTAAATTCTCAAGGTTTTTCACTAGAAAAGTCCACTAAAACCACAAGTAATTTCATAGGATCTAAAAATTGTAATACTGACACTTGCTCCCTAGCGGAGTTGCCATTTTGTTGGTGTTTAAAACTATTGAACCACAAAATGCTCAACACAAAATTGATAATACTCACATAGTCTAAGGAATAGCCACTTCCTATCAACAACTCTATGTGTAAACCATTTGGACCAACTTCAACAAAACCAAAATGGCTTCCTACTCTTTAGGCTCTGCAAAACCAAGGCAGGTTTACCTAGGGGATACTTTAGATAACCACAGATACATGAGAATTATATTAGTTTCATTTTGATTTTCATCTCTAATTCCTAACACATACACAATTTATCAAATTTATGATACTTTCAAACTAATATGCATCCCTCATAAGTAGATTTGGTCCTAATTCTCCTTAAGTTTACAATTATTTCTGGGAATAGTAGCTACCTAATATCCAGAAGTAAAATATAAATGAGTGTTGACCAAAATTATAACTCTAAAGAAAATGAAACAAGAATAATTTTAAATTTGAGAAGTTTGGATATGTAACAATAGAATTTATTCTCTAACACCTCTAATTTATATGACCCGTGCTTTATCCATAGGGGCAAAGAGTCACCTAATAGCAGGAGATCTTGTTCAATTAACTTGTAATTGAATTTATCAACTGTAATCACCTATTTCCATTCTTATGAGATATCCTTTTCATAAACTCATGACTTCTATTGATCTACTGAAGCATTTACATAATCCCTTGAATTAAAAGCAACAATAAACCAATATAAAACCCATCCAGACTTCATTCAACCAAATGAACCTTATTCAAATGATCTCAAAATTATAAAAACTCATGAAATGGAGACAAAAAATAGTGACACAGATCTAGTTGTATTATCCTTTTGCTGATTAATACAAGAACCAATATAGACTCAATGAAGAACCCATTAATTCATGCTGATACTATCATTTCTATTTGTCATCAGAAAAGTACATAACTGGAAGTAAACTCAAAGACAGCTACACATGACTAGACCAACTGTACTATTTCTTGAAGTTTCCAAAAAATACATCAGAACTTAGACCATCACATTGCCTTAAAGAATCATTTATATAGGCATGAGTTTCAACAAGAAAAGGGCAAATATGATTGACAAGTGTCCTTTACAAAAAGATACTTACATACACCTATCACAAAAAGACAAAAATGTGAATAACATAAAGAATTATACATCAAACATTCTTTTGTGGGTCCCTTTCTATTACACCATTTAGAAAGAAAAGGGTATTATGATATAATTCTTTGATCATTCTTATTCCTCGGAGTAAGTGGCCATCAATCTTGAAAGTGATGAGCCATCTCCAGTTACCTGTAAACTTACGTTAATATGAGGATTCTCCTTGTCTTCATCCTTAACTGTAAGGGTGACAATTACTTTTACACCTTCTTCTTCCTCATCATCTTCTACCTCGTCACCTTCTACCATCTACTCTATAGTCATGAATTTATCTTTCCACTCATTATAAGAAGTTTCATCTAACCAATCAAAATTTAGAACTTCTCTTTGTACAGTTATTAAAGAATTTGCAACTGCCTCTATATCAACAAGGCCCTTTTTGATGGTATTATAGAACAACTATACCTTTACCATCTCTTCATTTGTCATTTCCCATAATAGATGGCCTATTTTATTTATAACTTTATTCATTCTTTCACAAAAAATCTCATCCAACTCCCTCTTCCATTCTTCCTTTTCCTTCACTTTATCAATTGCTTTTAAAGCATAAGGGAATAAATCAAAATTTTCTGCAAAATACTTGGGAAAAAAAATAGTTAATCTTCTTTGAAGAGAATCTTGTTTATCTTCAAAACCTTGCAATTTATTTAACAAATCAAAGATCTTTTCTATTTGATGATAGGGCAATTGGATGATAGATATACACATAGAAATGATATCTTCATCTCTTTCTATCCATTTCTACACAAGGGGTCTGAATATAGCTTCATCTCTCTTCAATTCATCCTTGATAGCTACAATCCTTGTCAGTTGATCAAAAAATGTTTGCCATTCTATCCTATCCACTAGATACATTACACCCTACCTCAATTTCACTTCGAATTGATTATTTAGTTCTACATGCAGTGCATATAGTTTATTCTTCTCTTCTTCAAAATCCTCTACAGTGTAGAACTATGGCCTTTTTGGGGTGTCTAGTATCTCAATAATTGGAGTTGATTTGAAAGGTTCAACAGGTGGTCGTGGGGAGTATTCAATCCTTGGTCTACTAGATTCTCCTACTTTTCTTTTCCCAAGTATTTTTTCAATTTGAGATGCTCTATTTTCTAATGACTGTATCTGCATAGCCCTCTCCTCATATTCTTTTAGTACTTCTTCTTCAAACCTAGCATTGAGTTGAGCTAATCTATCATCTTCTTGGCCAAACACTACACTGCCAAATTTTAGCATTTCTAAAGCCATTCCAATTATTTGCTTATTGCCAACCTCACCAGCCCTAAACATTATTAATGCACTAGAATGCTCTACAGTAGAAATTTACTACAGCCTGGACTTATCCCTTTTCTCAATAGACTAAATAACAAGGGCTTGGTGGTCAACAGTAAACTTGAGTCCTCTATGAGCCTATAATACCTCTTCTTCAATTTTGAATTGGACATCCTTTTGTTTCCTTACGGAATCAAAAACCATGGCATTCACTATATCCCATTTTGGAAAAATGAGGACTCCTGATTGTCTAATTATTTGCCTTCCAGCCCTAGGTGTAAATTGAGAAAAATCATTCAAAAATTTAGACTTTACCTCTTCCTTAATAGCAGAGTTTGATTTATCAGGTTGCTCTACCTTTACCTTCTCACATGTCTTTTCAGTATTGCCTATGTTTAACCTCCAAATTTTTTTTGCAAATACTCTAGACTTCACAAAATTTTCATCATTAATAAACCTCTCAGAGGTTTAGGCAAATATAGGATCTATTTCCTTACCTTGGTAATCAACAACAATTAGATCCAAGGAAGGTGTAGGAGGTTCTTGTGGTTCTCCAATCTCCAAATTAGTTGCAGTAACAATTACATCCCCCTCTCCACCAATTTATCTAATTTGTTCCCTTAAAGACGCTTTATAATCTATCTAAATTGGGGATTGGCTTGGGGAGTACTATTCTACCTAAGAAGAAGAAGACCCTTGTTGTAACTTTTGCTTTTATGGAGCATTAGCTAGAAATGGACTTTCTGGCCTTGGTCTTTGTTGAAGGGGAGCCTATTGCACATTTTGAATCATTATATAACCTTCCCTTCTCTCTAAGGTATACTGGCGAGGAGCCACTATATTTTTTCTATTTATCCTCCTTTGCACCTCTACAGCCTTGTCTGGATATGTCTCAACATATGTGGCCTTCTTCTCATTCATGGTTTGGATTATTATAGAAAAATTGTTCATTAATGCTTACATCTTGGCTCCCCAATTTTTTTTAAATCTTTCAATGGGTCATAGCTAGAGTCAAACACATTAATGAACTCTAGAGTCTTACTGAATACTATCCATTTCTCTTTTCTCAATTCTTGCTCTTGTAAAGAAAAAACATTCTTGATGACATCCTCAGGATAGTATACCTGGTGCACCATGCGAGCAACCTTTGTCCTCTCTCTTAAGAGGTCATAGAATCCTTCAGGGTCAATAAATCTGGCATGAGGTTCTACCATGTTGTATCTATCCAGGAACAAGTTGAGATGTCTCCACCCTTTCCTCACAAAAATGAAATCATGCACTACAGTAACAACTAGAAAGAATGTACCCTTCTTTGGAAAATTTCTTTCATCAATAGTGCCTACTTTCCATAACAATTCTACTATCCCTATTTTCAGTGGCACATGGAATGGTAACACATGAAACTTTCCCAAGAAGCCATACACTCTTAATACTATTGAGACATTATAACATATTATATCCCCCAAAATATGACTAACTAGTAGCCCTTTTACATGGTCCTTAGGTCTGATTGATTCTAGTAATGCTTGTGGAATCTTAGGGCTATCTCCTCTCAAGAGAAATTTGAGCTTTGATGCAAAATATTTTTCAAATCTCACATAACTGGCATCTGTAGCCTCTGAGGTCATATGCACCCTCCATAACTAAACTGGATTCCTTTCTCCATCCCTGGTTATTTCTATCTCCATACCCTTGGAGAAAAAGGTAAGTCCCTTGTACAAGCATACATACATGAGAAACGAATACCAACATAATGGTTTGTCCACTTTCCTCCATGCTATCCCCACCAAACCATTGTGAATTTCCTTTGCAAGAAAAGTAGCAAAATCTAGAATAGTGCTTATCCCAAATTGAAGAGTTTGAGCCTTAATAAGTATAATTAAGCCTGGGATTTTCTCACATTCATCCATTCCAAAAATATTGCAAAGCAAAAAATATAATGCCTAAGCCCTAAGGTTAAAATGTCTTCTTAATAATGGCTCTAGGGTGCTAGCAGTAATCACATACAAAGTACCAATTTTAGCAGCATGCTCCTATAGTGGCCCTGTCCTTAAGTAAATCCTTTGAGCATTGTACCTTTCTTGAAGGTCATCCATATCAATGATTTCATGCATGGCATGGTTAGGGTTGAGGTTGAAAACCTCACCAATCAGTTTAGGGCAGACCCTAAAAAGATTCATTGCACCATGGTTCTTTACCCACCCTGTAATTGGATCACATTTCTTGGCTAAATCCAGCAATAAATCACTATCAAAGAAAAATATAGGGACTGTTAATTTCCCAATATCAAACTTCCAGACATTGCTCATAGGGGTATCAAGTTTTCATTATGAAAACCATTTTTTGAACAACTCTAAACCTCTCATGGAAACTTGGGCATCTCTTACCCATTTAGCTTTATCATAGAAACCCTTTGCAATAGCTACCCTAGGGTGTTTTGGAATGAGCTCCCTCCCCTTAGTTATTTCATGTACAGACAAAGGGAATTGTTCCAAAAAGTCATCATGCATAGAGCATTTCAGATAATTAGTCTATCTCATAAATTCTTTTCACGGATGCATTTTGAGATTTAAAATTTTACCACACCAAATTTCGACTAATCAGGAGTTTAAGAGCACTTAACTGTGAAATTTTTCTTCACTCTATGAAATTCTTTTCTTCAATTCATTGGGTTTCTCTTCAAAATTCTATGCCCTAGTCTAGAAATTCTCTATGCTCTGATAGCTTTTTGCAATTTTGTGGTTCAATAATGGAGAGATCATGAATTATATTCAAGCATTGAAATCACACAAACAAGCTCTGAGCCATATTAACTTCCAATAGCCATTATTCTAAAGTTGCATAAAAAATTCAAATCTTATCCATCAATTTCATTAGATCGGACGGCTTTAATTCAAAAAAGTAACAAGCTTTATGGCCTTAAGAACTTGGCCATGTGTCACATTATCGATTACTCACATTCCTTAAATTTCTTGCATCTTAAAATTGTGGATAAGCACTATCCATTGATCAAGACAAGATCAATGATCGCACAAGTTTACAATTGAATAAGGCCCAATCAACTATACTAACCTATAAGAAGTCTCTATGAGAATTCGTGTGTCCTAACAACCTCCACGCAAGCAGGTCCCATATTAAATTGCAAGAAAGTGGTGCTTGACATCATCTTTGCCATGTGTCATGCTGGTGCATTCCTACTTTCCTTATCCAATGAGCACCTTCATAAAGCAGGCATGCATCAACCATTGATCTTAACAAGATCAATGGTGATGCAGCACAAACCATTTAACTCTTTAAAACAAGAGTGCTGACATCACCACAGACACGTGTCCACATGGCACATACCCACTTTGCTTAAAATTCTTTCAAGTTCCTAACGTGGGCATGCACCCTTTGTCGATCTAATCAAAATTGATGGTAGGAAAAAAATTTATTTGCTATGGTTGCAACATGCATTTAATAATAAAATCTTTAAACCTCATGCTCTAACAAATATGATTACTACATTAATTGCTTGAATTTTTGCACCAGTAGCATAAGTACTTCCAGCTAGGCACATCTGACAATAAACAAGGTGTGAGTCAACATTGTCCCTAATGTTGGCCCCACTATGACACGTGGCACAAAGGCACATACCCGCATTTCTTATTTCTTAAGCAGTTTCATAATGTGAGCTTGTGCTAGCCCTCAATCTTTGAAAGATCTATGGTTGATAAAACTTTGATCCTATTTGGTAGACAAACTTCTTCATTGGCACAACTAGCAGTACATATCAGCAATTTTTTTACAACTTGGCACACCATAACACACACTTAGAGATTCTCGACCCTACCTTGCTATGTGTTGCAATACTGCTTGCCCACTTTATTTATCTCTTGTGCAACTTGAAAATGTGGGCATGCACCAGCCTTTGATCTCACATAGATCAGCGGTCATAGAATCATGTGTCTTAAAATATCATGTCAGCCAAACTGATTAATAAAATATTGCCCTCCAGTCCAACTCATCTGACAATTGCCATGGAAGACACCTCAACATTATCCTTGGAAATGGTGGGCCCATGTTGTTAGACTGTGCTATGTGTCCTATTTGTGCTTCCCCACATTATTTAATTCTCAAGCATCTTCTAATTGTGGAAAAGTGCTAACCCTTGATTTAAATGAAATCAATAGTTGATGAATGTTGGTGACAATGAGATACCTCTATTAATAAATCAACCAATGACATCGCAAGAATTCCAAAATGTGCACAAAAGGTACTAACAAGTCTGCAAAAAGGTTCTGACAATTTATGACTAATCACAATCTTTATGGTGCACTGAGACTTTAAACAGGAAAGGGCTACATTTCATCAAAGCACATGCCTGCATTGTTTAAAAACCTTGCATCTCAACATTGTGGGAATGCGATACCCATTGATCTAGAAAAGATCAACGGTCACACAAATTCTGTGTCACATAGGATATTTCTTCAATAAAATAATCTAGCCAAATGCAAACAAAGCATAATCAATAAGGTTTAAATGAGATTTTAAGAAGTCATGATTGTGTAAGCCCAACCTTAGGGCAAAAATGATATGCATTAAAATCATTTTTGAAAAATTACTTTCGAAAATTTTTCAAGACTAGGGTAAAATAAAATAAGGCATCAGGGTTTTACACAATTAGGGTCTTTCAATGATTGCTTTGTTGACAAACCTTGATAATTTAATAGAATTTCAATGACACAAAGACCAGGATATGAACTAGGGCAATCTAAAGATTTGAAAAATACAAGGAACAAAACACTAATTTAAAAGATACAATGTCTTAAATGATTTTTCATTAAATTTTCAAAAAAATTCTGCACTATTAAAAATCAGAGCAATAGGGTGAAGTGATCCTTTCTCCATTTGATGTGATGCAAACATCTTTATTTTTCCATGTCTTTTTCATCTCATCTTTGATGTGTTCAACATTTTCCTTGCCTTTACCTTTATCATATTCACAACTTGGTGCCTTTGACCTAGTTGGACAATATTTACTGATGTGACCAGTCTTCAAATAGCTAAAACATGTGATTTGGCTCAACCACCTTTTGTAATTGCCATTAAAGTGTGTCCTATTATAGTTCTCAGGAACAATTCCATATTCTTGACAATAATGACAACTATATCTTGTGTTATAATCCCAATTGTAAGAGTTCCCATTGTTTCTTACCTTTGTTGGCTTGTTTGATGACCACACGGATTTTGATCTACATTCAAAGGCTCTATGTGCATACTTTTGACAGTTATAGCGATATCCTTCAAATCTTTGTGTATGCAAGGTCTTGATTCTGCATTCATGTGCTTGATGACCTTTCTTGTTGCACTTATGACAATGAATCATGTTCTTAGGCTTGACATTCTAATTTTTATTTTTGCTCTTGAAAATATTAGCAGTATTTCCTTTCTTACCACAATTGTGACAAGTAGGTTTGGAGTTCTTACCCTTGATATTCCTTTCTTTAGCAACTATGGATGATTCTCCTTCTTCAGTGCTTGTGTAACCAAATCCTGATGTATCATTGTTAAAACTAGGGGATCTTAATAATTATTCAAAATATTTGATGGCTTCATTTGGCTTGTTAAAACTTTCAACAAATTCCTTTTCTCTCTTTAGGTCACTCTACAATTGTTCATTCTACAACTTCAATGTAGTTATCTCAATATCCTTGACATTCAATTCATAGTTGGCATTCATCATTTGACTTAGAGTATCCAATTGCATGTTGGAAATCTTGGTTAACTTTGTTGACTTCTCTTCCAATCTCTTGGCCATAATTCTTTTGTCTTATTTAATCATGGCTTTGTCTTCCATAGCCTTCTTCTTTTGTTTAGTCACTTCACATAGTAGTATAGCTTGTAATTCTTGTTCTAGCTTGAGAATTCTAATTTCCTTAGCTTGGATTCTATTCTTTTCCATTAGATCTGTAACTATTGCATCAAATTCATTGGAGTCACCATCTACAAATAGCTTGGTAGTGTCTATCTCTTTGTATAGTGTGTCATTCTCTGCAATATCAATCTCTTTCTTTCCCTTCAAGGATTTCTTTAGTTCCTCTCTTGCCTCATTTAGTTAATGTAGTATAAGATGTATTTTAATCTCTAATTTTTAGTAGTCTTTCCCAACTTGTAGACTTCCATTTCAAGATCTTTCCTCAAAGCTACAAAGCTTCTCTTTTAGAGAACAAAGCTCTAATTCTAATTGTTGGAATTACAAGTGGAAAGAGTAAACTTCTGGGGGGGTGGGTGAATAAGTAGTTTAACCTTGGACCCATAAAAATTTCACCATTCATTCATCACATGCATTAACAAGTAAGCTAAAATAATATGTAAAGCATATGCACCTAAATAACCACATAAGCATTCACACACATAACACCAGACATGTTTGCCCACAAACCCTCGAAGTGAGAAGGTAAAACTAGGGTAGAGATGACACGCACAAATCTTCACTACTATAGTAATAAAATGTATCCAATGAAGGTTACAATATTTTGACCATGAAACATGATCTAACTTGTGAAAGGTCTGTCTTGTTAAAGGCTTACAAAGATTGTTAGGTCTCACCCTATTAGAGGATTTCAACACCCTACTAGAAGTGAGCCTTGTTAGAGGAATTCAACTTAAAAATAAGTAAGCATCTTATTAAAGGATTTCATATAGCCTGTTAGGACTACTCTGTTAAGAAACTTAACTAAAATCACTTGTTAAAATGTCTTAGCATAGATCTTGTGATTGGCACTTGCTTGCCTAATAATAGATCACCTTTAAACAATAATCTGATTGATCCTTCACAATCAGATGTATCAATGCTATATCCTTCTCTATCCTCTATTCTTCTCAAACTAATTATGCAATTCACTCTATAACTTTTAAGTCACCTTGAATGCTCTGGAAACTATCTTGTTCACTCCAATTCCTTCCACATTCACTCTCCTCTATCATAAAGAGTTTAGGGCTTCATCCTTCTTAAGAAGACTTTGGTGGCTTAGGGTTAGGTATGAATCTACTGTTGAGATTCATCTATTTTTTTGCTTAATCCTTCGCATTTTATGATTGGTTGCATATAATTGTATAGGGAATCCAAATAGAGATTCATCCAAAATATCAAAATCTATCTTTAAGTTGGCTCAAAAATTCTTTACATAGTTGTTTGTGCCATTACAAACAAATATGTCAAAATTGTGTCACTCGGCATATGAAGTCACAGATGCTTGGCATGGACTATTTTGTATACTGTAACTAGGTATAGTAAATTTTGTTGTCTTCTGGTAATAATAATCACTGTTAAATTAGGAGACAACAATGGCTAAGGAAACAAGGAAGAAATTTATCCTAATTACTCTGATGAAGACATTGTAGTTAAAGTTAGTGATGATGAAGATGATCATCCTGAAAGCTTGGAGTGGGAAAAACAAAGGAATAAGAAACAAAAGATGGTGGAGATTCCACAAAAGGCTCAACAAAAGGCCTTGAAAATCCTTGTTAGGGGTAGCTAGTGCTTTGATGATGTTAGAAGGAGACATCTAATAGCTTAAGCCTCTGAGGATGAGCAAAGGGATAAGAAACTACAATTACAGCTCAGATGATTGATGATAAGATCATTGAAGACAATCAATTCATGATTGATGATAACTTCATCAAAACTAAAGAATTCAAGAGTTTTATGTTGATATTGAAACAAAATGAGTTGTCTCTACAGATGAAGCTAGGTGATTCTGATGAGGTAGTTATTGAGTTAGTGCAAAAACAACAAGAATATGATCCTCGTAGTGAAATCCTCATTGTAGAGAAGGCCAAAGATGTAGTAGGAAGAAGTGGTATGACTGTCTTCCTAGGATGGGATATCACTTTCTCTTTTCTACAAGACCAAAGAAGAAGACAAGCTAAGTCTATTTCATTTGAAGATGAAAATCAGCTGGGAGAACTAAGAGGGTTAGTATACAATATTGATGCTCAAACAATGGCTATATGGAGTCTAGCTTGAGAGCATAAAAAAACTACCATAATGGAAATCAAAGAGTTCCAAAGAGGGAATGTTGTGTTTTGGAATGTGCACTCTACCTCCAATATCCAAATATATGGGATGCAAATTTAAGTGGCATTGCTAGGAAAGAACAAGATAAATGTACTTGAAGCACAGTTAGAGGGAGCTAAATTGAAACCAGGAGGCACTATGAGGAAGAAATGAATAAGACTTATCTCTTAGAGAAGAAAACCTTTAGAATGGAGAATGAAATAGTAGCAATCATAAACATTGTCATATTAGCTACATAGGCTAAAGACTAGGGCATCTAGATAGAGGGGCAAGCATCAAAGGTAGTAGGTACATCAAGTTAGGCCATGTAAGTTGATGAAGAGGATTTATAATTAGGAAAGGATATTGAAATCATAACCATTAAGATCTTTCTAGTTCATAAAATAAATGCATTAAAATTGGTCTCCCAAAATGTGCACAACAACTATCTTGTATTGCAAGGAGAAGAATATAGATGTTTAAAGGTAGTTACCCTGCTATCTCCTCTCTTTAACACATGGGGTCCTTGAAATCCATTTTTTGATAGCCTTGAACCCTTTTTGGCATAGAAGAAAGATCTACCCAAGGTAACTATTATAAACACCAGAAAGATGATTGATAAAGTAAGAGATTTGAATGGTTTCTTTGGTGGAAAATTGTAATTAATTCAAAATCAAATGAAAGAAATTTCCACAAGAACACCCAATTTTGTGCCTACAATTTTAGAAAGTGATGGAATAGTTAAGGATTGGGTGGAATGATCAACATCTTTTGATAGTATTCTAAACCATCCTAGATTCCTAGCATACTACAATGATGAGGTAGGTGTAGTAGTGGTGTATGATTTGATTGACATGCTCTACAAATTAGAGTCAAAAATGTCAAAAGTAACTGCAAAGGTTAAGGAAATAGAAGATGCTAAATGGAACAAATTCTTGAAATAATTAGATGTAGTTAGGGATGCCACTTGACCTAATATAGACACAGACATAGGCATTTGGAAAGTCATTACATATATAAAGGCCCTACCATTTGGGGAGAGTGATTAGGCAATGCAAGAATATAGTTAGGATGTAGTTAGAGGAAAAAGGAGCCAAAAAAAGTCAAGGAAAGTGATAGGAGCTTGAAGATAAATAAAATTATGTTAAAGACACTTGCTGAAAGTGCTGCCTACTAGTTTTGTAACTACATTTCAAAATTTTGATCAAAGTACAAAAAATGTTTGTATTGTAACAAAAGATAAATTTTTTGGAAATATTATGATAGGCTAAGTTATTTATAGGGGAGAGGTGAATCAATAACCAATAAAACTTAATTCTTAATAACAATTAATCCTTCATGTGTATTCTGATCTAATTGCATGCATGAGAAACTGAAAACATTAAAACATTCAAAACACAATGACACACAATTTGGTGACTCCACAAGCTTTAATAGTGTAGTATAAAGTTGGCTTGTTAAGGCTTATAATGATCACTTTTAATGATCTGCCCTATTAGGAACAATAGGGACTGTTAGGTCCACCTTGCAAAAGGATAAACATACAGTGAAGTATGCACTTAGTAAAGAGATTTACATAAGATTGTTAAGTCTACCTTGTGAAAGGATTTGACTGATCCACTTGTCAGGATGAAATAGTAGCTGATCTCTAATGTATAACTTGGTTTGTTGAATGAGATTCCTCCGAGTATAGTAATCACCTTGCTGTGATAGATAAATCTTTGCTGAGCTCCTTATACTATTGTAGCCTTTTTAATTTACTCTTTTTCTCTTTTCTTCTTATTACATTAATTCCATACTATCATGTTGGATGTGATACAATATATTACATATATACCAGTCCAATTTACAAATTACAAAGTCAACCATAATACAAGTTTATACAAAACCACAAAGTCGGCCCAATTGCAGGAACTTAGGTTTTGAAGACTAGCTTGGTGAGGTTCTAATGCTCAACATCCACTATCAATGCTCAACATCATCATGCACTTGGTAGAAATAGAAGCTTAGTCCATACTGATCACTTCCAAGTAGTCTTGAACTCAGTCTGCATTGGTGACTCAGTGAATACTATGAAACTTGAGATACAAACTGAATCACTCAATTCATGCTGCATAGCTCAGTTAACGCTATTACTATGAGGTTGGTATAAATAGAGTCACTTGGTCAACACTAAGTAGCTTGATTAATACTAGACTCACATCATAGTAACTAAAAACTTGGTAAGCACTGTACAACTTGGTTTGCACTAATAAACTCGACATACACTGAGATGCTTAGTTTATACTATTGATCAACACCTTGGTAGTATTTTCTGGACACAAACTGAATATTGTCCCTTGGAGTCATTAGCAACTATAGAACTTAGTAGACACTAAAATGCTTGGTTAACACTGTTAACTATACAATGTGCTTGGTAGATACTTACAATCTAAATAAGTATATGTCACTAATAAAAAACATGAATGTAATGTCAATAGTCTTCCGCTTTGGAATTAGTGACAAAAACACTTGTTAGTAAAAACTGAATTAAAAAATTATCCATCACCTTATGTCTCTGACTCGGTAGAGTATGCTATTTTTGAGATTTTTCAAAATTGGTTTTGTAAGAGATGTACCACAGAGTATCTATACATGAATAATATTATAATTCTCCCTCATACAATATACTATATATCTTTTCACACACACACACACACACACACACACACACACACACACACACACACACACACACACACACACACACACACACACACACACATTTTCTCCTCTTTTTTGTACATCTTCTCCCCTTTACGCAATATACATTTTCTCTACAATATAAATCTTCTCCCCCTTTTTGACATTAATGCCAAAGATGTATGATATATATATTATATAGTAATACCAAAGTGTGACAAGAAATTTGAAGGTACCTTCAAAATTATTACCAATGTCTTGTCCCAATTCTCTTGCAACACCTTGCATGCGTGTAATGTAATTTGTACTTCTACTAATAGTTCTATCATGTGTTCTGCAATGGAGAAGTTGTTGTCATTGATGAGCATTTTAACATGTGCAATGTGTTTCTATTATGCATCCATGTTTGGGAGAATCATACTCTATATATCTATGAATGCAACTCTTATTCTTACCTCTTCTCTCAACAATTCTACCTACATATCAGTTAAGAATCTAATCTTGGTGTAATGGGAAGAGCTATAGCTTGGGTCAAGTTGTAACTATTGTGCACTTGCCTTCAGATCTTCATCAATCTTTGATAGTTTACCTTTTATTTCCTTAGTGAAATTTGAAATATCATAGAGTTTACTGAATAGAGAAGATGCATTGTTGAAAGAGGTCTCCAGTGAGCCTAGAATAGTAGATAATTCTACTTGATGGATAGTAATTTGTTGAGAAATAAGTTCCAAAACCTTATTCTCAAACTTCTTCTCAACTCTCTACAACAATTTCTCTTGTCCACTAAAATCATCATTGAACTTTTAGACTACCTCTACTAATTGGTTCAAAATTGGTTGAGAAGTATCAACCTCTATATTTAATGCCTAGCAAGAATATTCTTTGCATCTTCTATTATTTGAAATTCTTTGTTCATTTCTTCTCTAGGCTTCTGCTACTTGGCTTTCTTCTAAAGAATTTCTCCAAAAACATGCATCTGATTAGGATTGAGATTTGAGATGTCCCAATTTGGAATTACAATCTCCTTATCAAGATCCATGTTTTCTTCCTTCTCTTTTCCTTTACTTATAAATCTTGTACTCGGTTGAGACTTGGTCTCAATTATCTTTGCACTCATTAATTTCATTCCAAGAAAGGAAACAATTGTAGAAGTAGTAGGACTAGCTATAGATACTGTACTTATTGCCAAAATACCTATAATAGAAATACCTTGATTTACCAAAATTGATGTAGAGGGAAGTGCTCGCTGAATGGTAGATGAAGTGTTTGTCACTTTACTCAATCAAGTACTGAGCTAGATGGGTGTAGAAATCGATTGAGTGCTTGTGCCAACTATGTTTTTCACAATAAATCCTACTAAAGCTTTCTCTAGGCTTGATGTTTTGAGTGCTTTTCTTGGAGAATGAGGAAGTGAGGCTATGACTGCTACAACAATTTTCATTGGATCAGTCTCCTCAGTATCTTGTACATCTAGCAAATCTTCCTCGGTAACTTCTTTCCCCTATTTCTCTTCATCATCATCTACATTGTCATAATGAGTAACTTATTCATTATCAATTTCCTCATTTTTTCTTGTTCATCACCACCTTCATCTTTGTCACTAACATTGAAAAAAAAATCACTCATCTTGTGAAGAAGATAAATGTTCTTCCATGCATTTGTAGCATTCCTTACCACATGTTTAATGTCATTCAACAATATAAGACAAGTGTTGAATCTCAAAGTAAGCTTTTCTTCATTTTTCTTTAGAGATTCCTTTACCACCTTGTCATCTATACTCAACATGAGTTGCCTCATGGTCTGATCATATATTTCTAATGTATTTTTCATGGAATTCTCCCATCTTGGCTTGATCTTCTTCATTAGATCACTCAAAATCTATTGAACAAGCTAGTCTGGAGAATACCTCCATTACCCATTTTAGATATTAGCACATCTTCTATTTTCCTTTTCTCTTTTGCAATCCTAGTTTCATACTTCAGTGCCTTGAAATTTGTTATGCCAGATCCTGATTCTAAATCTTTCATCCTTTCCTCAAAAGTAGGTAGAGGCCTCTTAAAGATTACATCTCCTCCTTCTTTATCCACTTTCTTCCTAGACAATCTTCTTGTAAACACAACAGTAGATGTCTTGGTAAGCTTGGTAATAATTACCTTACCTTTCTTCTTCAATGGCTCTTCATCCTCTAATTTCTTTTCATCTTCTACTTCTTCATTCTCAATATCATCTCATTTTCCTTCAATATATAGAAGAGTGAAACTAGTTTTTAGTTTGGCAATTCTCTTCTTTCCTTTGTTGACTACCTAAGGGAGTTTGATTTCAAGTTCAATTATACCCTTTCCTCATCATAAGTACCAAAATAAGTAGCTTTAGGGTCAACAGGCTCATTAAATAGTGCCTCAATAATGTCCTTGGTTTCATCTATGTTTACCTGATAGCCAAGAGATTTTACCCATACTATCCTTGGTCTAACTGCCTGAATGTATACTTTGTCACTATCAACCATGAAGGAAACATCACCTTTGTAATATTCAACTAGTTTCTTAGGAATCCTAAATCTATTATTCATCTTCTCTTTGAATGCATCAAAGTAGTTGCCCATAAAACTTACATAGTTCTCTCCCATTTAAGCTATATACTAATTAATTTGATAAAGAATAGGTACATCCTTTCTCGAAACTATTGTACCTTTCGATGGGAAGAACTTTTGCACATAGAAAAATAGAAAAGTCAAAAGTGAACTGAGCTTACATGGATTGTTCTTGGAAGTTCTTATACTCTCCATGTTTTTGTTGAACTAGATCAGCATCAACTCAACAAGGTTAAGTGACAGATTATTCTTTACCACTTTGTATGCTAAATCCATTGCTTCACATGATACACTATTCAATCTACTCAAGCTGTAAATATTGTGAGTGATGACATGTATCATGAACTTGAGTTTCATGTCAGTAACAAAGCTGATCTTCATTCACCTTCCATCCCACTTGGCAAGGGTTTTCTCTTTTGGTTCAACCCGACTTAGGGTTTTGGTCATCTTCACTTTTGTCAACATGGGAAGACCAATGATCCTGTGGATCATCTACTTGGTTATCTAAATAGGTTGTTCCAATCATAGCTAACCATTGTTCACATGACTAAGAATATATCTTATCCATTTTATTTGAAAATCTCATGGCATATGCAGAATGTGAGTTAAACCTTTAGTTTCAAGATGTTGATGTTTCAGTTTCAACACACCATTAATGCATAATTCTTTCAAGGATTCATCCATATCCAATGTTCTAATATCTTGAATAGTACATTTAAAATGTGAATGGATATCATTGATTAATAGTACCTTTGGTAGAATTTGTGAATGTGCTCCACTCAGATCTAGGGTTTTTATGATGGTAAGACTTAGCTTAAAATCTAGTGCCTTCCATTCCATACCTTGAACTAACATGTCTGAGCCTTTCTTTGATTTTTTGTGAGTGAATGCCATCTTTGGTTGATAAGGTTTGAGAGAATATGAAAGTCTTCAATAAAAAATCACTCAAATCACTTGAAAGTTCTAAAGATCACCTTGCACAGATTGCTCTCAAAAAATTCATGGTGAGAATTGCCTTCGATTTTTCCCTTTTTCATCAAATTTAGCCATAAGTGCCTGATATGATTGTTCATTCAAATAATAGAGTATCATCCACTTCACTTGCATTGAATTCTTGGTAGAGTCTTCCATGACTTAGTAACCACACAGAACTTAGTTACTCTCAACCTTGCTCGATAGGGTCTATAACCGAAGCTCACTTGGTAAGGTCTACAACCTAACCATGCTTACTAAAGACTAGCATCTTTTAATCAGTGACCCCTTTGCATCTTGAATGCTGATTTGGATCTTTCATTCTACTAACTGGAATTGATGTGAGATGTCTTCTTCAAAATTTTAGTTCTAGTTCTCCTATGAGAGATCAAGTGGAAATGGTCGAGTCACCCAATTATTGAGTGACTTGTTCATCATTGCTTGGACTTGTATTCCTAGAAGATTTTGGAATCCATTTCTGTCTCATCTACTTTCTAATGTTATTAGCTTTTTCCTTCTTTTCATCTTCAATTCTTCCAATATTCATATAGTTCTTGGAAAGATGACTAAGTTCTATACAAATAAAACATCTTTTGGTAGTGTCTCTTGTCCTCATCTAATGTTTCACATAATTTATTCCTATGTGTCCAAATTCTCCACTGTAATGACATCTACACCAAGTGTTATAGTCCCAACTAAATATACCTTTCACAATTTGTTCTACTAGGTTCAATATCTTAGTTTTGCATTCTGAGGATTTGTGCCCATGCTTCTTATATTTATGAAATTTTCCTTTAAGCTTAGGTTTCTCTTTGTATTCATTTTCCCTATGACCATGCTGATTGCAATTGTAGCACTTTCCATTGAATTTACCTTTTCCATTGCTCCAACATTTGTTTGATGTATGACCTATATTACCATAGTGACTGCAAGTAGGTCTTTGATTCTTTTGAGATCCTTTCTTGGATGACTCACCTTCTTCTGTATATCCAATTCTTGCCTTTCCTTTTTGTCTATAATGGCTCTGCTCATTCAATTGATTCATGTCTACTTGATATTTAATTATCCTCTCATTGGTTTAACTTTCAATGTATAAATTATTGTGCAATCTTTCATTCTCGATTCTTAAATTCATAATTCATTCATTTACATTGGTGAGTTGATCAATGAAGTCTATTTGCTGAAGGGATAGGTTCTGACTTTCATTGTTCTTTCCTTCTATATCTTCTTTTATCTTGTTTTTTTCTTCCATGATTCCACACAATCTTACTAACTAAATTTCTTTCTCTCTTCTTAGTTTTCTCACTTCTTCTTGAAGAGTACTATTCTTTTCAATAGTTCTTTGATTGCTTTATTAGCTTCATTTGAATTGCTTAAATGGATGTCTCCAATTATTTCTTCAATGTAGAGTTGGTCATTCATTTGGATTGCAAGATCTTTTTTTCTTTTCAGGGAATGAGAGAGTTTCTCTTTTTCTTTCTTAAGTTGTCCAATGGCCAATTCCAAAACTAGCTTCTCATTGCCAATAGCCTTGTCAAGTCTAAATACCTCCATAGCCTTTGATCTTTACTCAAGATATTCAACTTCTTCCTTGAGAACTGCAAAGCTCTAATACCAAATTTTGGAAGTATTATGATAAGCTAAGTTACTGAGAGGGGAGGGGTAAATTAGTAACTAGTAAAACTTAATCCCTAATAAAAAATAATCCTTCATGTGTGTTCTGATCTAATTGCATGCATGAGAAACTAAAAAAATTAAAATATTGATAACACATTGACACATAGTTTGGTGACCTAGAAAACTTCCAAATAGAAAGTAAAATTGGGGCAGTGATGATATCCACAAGATTTAATACTATAGTATAAATTTGGCTTGTTAAGGCTTACAATGATCACTTCTAATGATCTACCCTATTAGGAGCAATAAGGACTGCTAGGTCCACCTTGCAAAAGGATAAAATACAATGAAGTATGCACTTGGTAAAGAGATTTACATAAGACTGTTAATTCTACCTTGTGAAAGGATTTGATTGATCCACCTGTTAGGATGAAATAGTAGCTGATCTTTGAATTGCAACTTGGTTTGTTGAATGAGATTCCTTTGAGTATAGTAATCACCTTGCTGTGATACATAAATATTTGTTGCTCCTTATACTATTGTAGCCTTTGTAATTCACTCTTCTGCTCTTTTCTACTTATTACATTACTTCCATACTATCATATTAGATGTGATACAATATAGTACATATATACCAATTCAATTTACAAATTAAAAAGTCAACCACATTAAAGTTTATACAAAACCACAAAGTCAGCCCAACTGCAGCAACTCAAGTTCTGAAGACTAGCTCAGTGAGGTTTTGATTCTTGACATCCATTGTCAATGCTTAGCATCATCATGTACTTGGTAGACATAGAAGCTTGGTCCATACTGATCACTTCCAAGTAGTCTTGAACTCGACCTATACTGGTGACTCAGTGAATACTATGAAACTTGACATATAAATTGAATCACTCAATTCATGTTGCATAGCTCTTTTAATGCTATCACTACAAGCTTGGTATAAACTAAGTCACTTGGTTAACATTGAGTAGCTTGGTTAACACTAGAATCACATCACAGTAACTACAAACTTAGTAAGCACTACACAACTTGGTTTGCACTGATAAACTCAACATACACTGAGATGCTTAGTTTATAGTATTGATCAACACCGTGGTAGTAACTGCTTGACATAAACTAAATACTATCCCTTGGACTCATTAGCGATTGTAGAACTCAGTAGTTACTAAAATGCTTGGTTAACACTGTTAACTATACAATGTACTTGGTAGATACTTAAAATATGAATAAGTGTATCTCACTAATAAAAAACATGACTATAATGTCAACAAAAATATCTTTGTATTTTGTTTCCAATAGTTTTTTGAAATGTGTCCTCCCATCTAAAGGTTGTTGCAATCCTTTCTATAAAATGATTTCCAAAATGTGGAGTGAGGGTCTGAAGTTTGTATGATTTTAATATTTATACTATTTTATAGTTGGTCCAATCTATCTTGGTGTTAATTTTTGTGATGTATTCAATTTTGCAAATCTAAGAATACAAGTGAATATTGAATGAAAATTTGTCATATCTTGAATTATTTTTGAGTTTATACTAGTACTATATGATTTTCAAGAAAAATTAATACAAAGGAATATTTTTCAATATTCATGTCTCTGAGTTTTGTCTCCATTTTTATACATTTGGAACATTGGGATTGAAATGAATAAGGTTCTTTCATTTTAATACAACTTGGATGGGTTGTATATCATTTCATTGATTTCTTTTAATTCATGGAGTTAAGTAAATGCTTTCATGTATTGATAAGGTTTGTAGGTGTATAGGAGGTATATCATAAGAATGGAATTTAGGGTTAACTGCTAATAAATTTAATTGTAGGGCAATTAAATAATCAAGATTTTGCTAGGTAGACTCTGTATAGCAATGGATAAGGCATTGATCATCAATTGAGATGCAAATTGAAAAGTTCATGTGGTTCCATAAAGAACAACTTAAAATCAAATTAATATTTACTATTCTGTAACAAGGAATCAAACTATTGTTCATTACTTGTTTGTAACAGTATCACTTTAAATTATAGTTAACTATTGTAATAAGGGATTCATTAAAAATCTAAGAAGAATTGTTGACCATTATCTGCTATAGGGGATAGATCTAAAGAGAAGAGTATGAGTGAATGAATTATGAAGAAGAATATTAGATAACTAATCATTTCCATCCCTAAGGTGCACTCGTCTTGGCCCTATAGAGCCTAAAGTGTAGAGATTCTTCTATGATTCTGTTGAAGTTGGTCTAGATCTGAAGAAAACTTGGATGAATATAGGAAATAACTAACCCTTAGACCGAGTCTTGTCTTCTACATCCTAATATTGGGTTTCAGATCAATCTGGTAGTTTTCAACACCAACAAGACCAATACAAAACATGGGCTAGACACAACTAAATAAAATTGTGGATGTACAAACGTTAAAAAACCTAGTGATTAGCCAAAAACTATTTTGGGTATTCTAGAAATAAAAATATAAGGACCAACTAGCAAGATGTTGAAGTCTTCTCCACTTTCAATTTTGTAAGATTCAGGCAAGTTTACCTTAGGAATTCATTCTTATTTACTTTAAAATCATTATTCTTAACATAAACTATAGAAATAACAAATGATTTATCCTTCTTTCTTCTAATTCAATAGCAATAAAGAGATGATAACTAGTTATTTTACTAAACCCTAAACTCCCTGAATCAAGTATAGGTGGAAATTTCAAACTTGAACAACATAACATTAAAAGATTGACTGATATAAGTTTTCTATATTATCCAAAGTATTCCAATTAGATCAACTTATAAAGATGGCCAGTGCCTTATCCATTGGGTTTTAACTCATAGAGATCACATACCTACTTCTAGATCTTATCTTGACACTTTGTACAAAGACTTATCAGTATTCATTTCTAGATTTGATATTTATCATATCTTTACTTAAAACCACAATGTTCTTTAAAAATTTATTAAGTATTTACATAATCCATTAGATTATCAACAAAAGGAAATTGAAATGTAATTCAAAATAAATTACAACTGAAACTTAATAAACTTTTGTATTAAATCTCAGAGAACAAGATGGAAACAAGTAAAGACATAAGAGGTGGGATGAACAACCAATTTTTTGTACTTGTATAAATTTCTTTTAGATTTTATACAGTTCAATGATTATCCCTATTAAAATGTAACCCAAATAGACCAACAACTGTTAACTTTAATATTCAATTCTAGAATAGATTTACAATATGCATGGAACAACTCATATTTTACAAAATCATGTAGAAAAAGAAATTCAAACCATCCTCTAACCTTGGAAACTTACTTATATAGTGTGAGTTTCAAAAAGCCTTAGGTCTAGAGGGAAAAGGACATTTGTCCTTTAAAACAAAAATATTGCGAAGGAGACAAAACTATCACTATCAAAATTGCACGAGAAGAATCAAAATTTGTGGTCTCTTTCTTCATAATAGAATGGTCCTTTCATTGGTTTCTTTATGGTGGGGATAATTCTATTTTGGTAATTTCCTATTCATCCACCACACCAGATGATTGATCTTCTTTATTCTATTGCTTGTTAGGATGTGAGACCACTTTATCTTCTTCTACTATGCCTAGCTCTAACTTTTGGGTGCCTATTGCAACTTGTTGATTATTTTCCATATGATCAGTTTGAGTAGCTATATCAACCAATTGTACTTCCTCTATGGATGATTCTTTATCCATGAGCCCTTCTTGAGAACCCACCTATAAAAACTATGTAACTTAAGAATAATCTACCATCTACGTGTTAAAAACTATGTCATATGGCCAATTGAAGTTCAATAGCTATCTTCTCTTCTCAACACATCTTTTCCTAACCTCTTTATTTCAATAAAATCCTAATGGAAAGAATCAAAGAATAGTTGAACCTAAACTAACTCTTCACTAGTTCTAGCAAAGCAAATCTAGTTTTCATTATTGACTACATCATTCATTCTGATACTTATTAGTTCCTTTAACCCATTTCCCCATTCCTCACTTTTTATGATTTATAAGAATTTTACAACATGGGGAAAGAGATCATTTTTTTACTAAGATATTTAAAGAAACATATTTTCAATCTTCTATGCAACATAGCTCTTTTCTAACCAAAATTCAATAGATCATTTTCTTGGTCAAAAGTTCTCTCTATTTGGTCATCAATTACATCAATGATAGAGAAACACAAAGTCATGATGAAATCATCTCCACTGATCTATTTATTCAAAATTTGTCTTAAAGTGGCTTCATTTTATTCAACTCTTTCCACATATCCACCAACCTTAACAACTCAAAATGAAATAGAGGCCAATTAACTCTATCTACTAAAAACAAAATTATGTCCCTGATTCTATCTTCATGTTGGATTCCCAAATCTACATGTAGTTCACAAAGTTTTTTTTTCTCTCCTTCATCTATTTCCTCTATAGTAGTACCTCCTTAATGTTGAGGTGTATTAGGAATTTCTATTATGGTTGCAATGGGTGGTGGAGATAGGGAAGAAGCAATCAAAAGCTGGCTAGGTTCTTCTCCTACTTTTTTTTTCCTTGTTACTTTTGAAAATTTGAAAGGATCTTTTCCATCTCATTTATTCATCTTCCTCTTTTATCATAAGCCTCAACTACTTTTAAAAACTTTTCATTAAGTTCAAGAATTTTTTTCTTGTCCTTAGTAGCTACCTCCACCTAGAAATTGGCCATTTCTTTGTTCATTTGGGCCACCTATTCACTATCCAATGTATGCAAGAAAACCTAACCTGTTGGGAACAAGAGCAAACAAACACAAATTAGTTGAACATGTATATCTAAATATGCAAAATAAGACAAGACACAACTAACACTATGCTTGAGTTTTGCAACTCAATGCAACCAAAAAGTAAGTCCTCATACAACCTCAAACAACTCAACAAAGGCACCCATAAGAGGCCTTGTTGGTGTGTTTTAGATTAGAGGGATGTTGATGTGCTCTCCCAAAACACAACTATGTGAATCTCTTTGATATCAAATGCAAATGTGATATGAAACTATGCTAAATGAGTGGAGAAAACTTCAAATAATGGCTATGGGAGTAGCCATTTTAGAGAGCATTCAAAGGATAAGGAGGTGGATGCAAGAAAGAAACTAATCTAACAATACAAAATGAGATGAAATCTATCAACTACCAAATGGTTAGTAACAATGCAACTCTAAAGAAAATCATTAAAAAACTCAAATGACAAACTAGTATGATAACAATGCATATGAGGGAGATGGAAAATGTTTGAGAAAAGGGCTCTATTTATAGGTTTGAGAGAGGCCTTGGTGAGGTGGAATCTATGTGACATCCACATAGGTGCCACAAGGGAGACATGTAGGCAAGTCATGCAAATGGTTAACATTCAAAATTTTCTCACATATGTATGAGAAAACTTGAAGGAAGGAGTGGGGGACAAAGGTGTAAGAAGTGTGAAAGGCATGCGAGGTGTGGGAAGTGTGAGGATTCCTCACACATATGTGAGTACACACTTAGGATTTGTTGGATACAATTGATCAATTGTATGTTGTCTTTGATATTACAAAACTGTCATATCAGTTATCAGATAGAGTCTGTTGAGCTTAGATGGTCAACAAAGTGAATTACAAAGTATATTGAGCATTTTTGGAAGTTACATTGAGAAGATAGTTTCTACCGAGCTCACTCGGGCACTGAATAATTTAATGACAGAAGATAGTTTCTACTGATCTCTTAAGATCAACAAAGGAAAATCAATTCTTACCAAGTTCACTCAATCTCCAAAGGATTTTGCAGAGTTCGTAGTGTTTATTGAGATTCACTTGGTTAACACTGGAAATCATTTCTAGAACATTGTTTACCGAGTAGGGTTGGCCAATGAAGGATTTCATTTTTTTGAGAAATAAAGTTTAATTGTTTCATGTAATGATTATAGCTGACTGATGTGTTGTTTATTGGTAAATGTAACTTGTAAATGAGCCAACTTGACATTTTCTAATGTATAAATAAAAGGTCAAGTTGTGAATTCTAAAGTATGAATGAATGGATGTATGAATGAGCAAGTATGCAAGTGAATTGATTGTGTGGAAAGGAAGTGTGAGAAAATTTTGAAGAAGGATCAGATATTCTTGAGGAGAAACAAAGGTGTATTCAATCAATATGGATCTAGTAAAACAAAATAGAGATCTGTATCAACAAAGTTCAGTTGCATCTCATTCAGGTCACTCATTGTTACTTTCTCACAATTGTACTAGTGAATCTAAATCTCTTAACAGAGTTGGTTTAACAACCATTTTGTAAATCCTCTGACAAGGTGGATAGTTTTCTTGAATTGTTCTAAAGTCTTCTACCAATGCCACTCCTAGTGGGGTGATTAAATCCTCTAACAATGTCACACCTAATAGTGTTTTTTTTAACCTTTGGGTTGGCTCCTAACAAGGCTCACTTTAGAAGAATGAAAATTGGTAGCTAGTTACTTGGTGGTTTTTTCCATATTGGGTTTCCACATTAAATTTGGTGTCTCTTGTGTTCATGTTATTTTATTTTGCATGCATGTTAATGTGAATGCTTAAAGATCAGTAATAAGCTAATACACATTTCATCTATTGAGTTACAACATTTTTCTATGTGGCTACCGAGTGACAGTATCAACTAGTTATTTAAGACATCTAAGCGATCTATGGATTTGTTTTTGTAACTAATTCACCCCCCCTCCCCCTTAGTTACTTCATCTATATTTCCAACAATTGGTATCATAGATTTTGTGCTTACAGGAAGGATTTCAAGGATCTAAGCTAAAGATTAGGATGTCTTACAAGAGGGAAATTCTAAGGCTTGATACGGATAACTTTTTAGCATGGCAAGGTCTCATAAAACTCCATCTGGCTTCCATTGGAGACACAGGATTGAAATATATGGATGAAGAACATGTAACTCCTTCTAGCACATTATTTGTTAATGACGTTGCTAAGAAAAAGACTCATAACACCATGATGATAAACATTGCATCTGCCCTAAGCTATGAAGAATTTGATGATGTCAAGGACTATAAAAATGCCTTTGAAATGTGGAACAAGTTGAAAGACATCTATGGAGGTGATGATAATGTGAAAAGAGCCAAATTAGATAGTCTATGAGGAAAATTTGATCAGATGAGGATGAGAGAGGATGAAAACATTGCCAAATATTTTGAAAGAGTCAAAGTAGTTGTTAGTGCAATCAAGGCTTCTAGAGGAGACATTGAGGAGGAAACAATTGTAAGTAAATTTCTTAGAACATTACTTCCCATTTATGCAATTAGAGTTTTTGAAATTCAAGAAAGAAGATGTGAAGAAAATCATAAGATAAATTTAGAGGCCATAGTAGGAAGATTGATTGCATTTGAGCTAGATAACTATGATAACTACGTTCCAACTTCGAAGAACATTGAATCAACATTTGAAGCCAAAATTTCACTCAAAGAGAAAGGCAAGAAGATAAAGGAATCTCAGTTAGAAAGTGAAGAAGAATCATAACAAAGTTCTAATAGTGATCTTGAGGTGGTTGAAGCTCTGTTAACAAGGAAATATTCTAGAGGTAGATAAAAATACAAAGGTAAGGTTCCTCTAATCTATTTTTCTTGTGAGGAAATTGGACATATTGCTACTAGGTTCCCAAAAAAATAAAACAAGGATGAAAAGAAAGGTCACAAGTGCAATGGCAAGAAAGACTTCAAATCATTTAAGGACAAAGGTAAGAAAATATGTTTCATGTCTAAGGATTCTAATGATTCTAATAAAGAAGAAGATGAGATTGTTTATATTGCTATGAAAGATGAATCTGATAATGATGAGAAAATGACACTTATCTCTCATGTGAGAAAAAATGATACATGAATTATAGATAGTGGTTGCTCTCATCATATGACTAGTGATAAAACAAAATTTGAACATTTTGAAGACTATGATAGTGGTAGTGTGAGGTTTGGTAAAAATGAACCTTGTTGCATAAAAGGAAGATGATGAATTTCACTAACCAAAGAGCTTGTATGTGATAATGCATATTGGGTAGAAGGACTAAAAAACAATCTATTGAGTGTGGCACAACTACTCAATAATGGATTCAAAGTGGAATTCATGCATAGAAAAGCAGGAATACTGGATAACAAAGGAAAGCTGGTTGGATCAGGCATTCAAACAAAAGGTAACTTATTCTATCTTGAACTTGGTGAATGTTCATGTTTTATTGCTCAAGTTGAAGAAAGTTAGTTATAGCATAGAAGGTTGTTTCATTTGAACTTTCATAACCTTGCAAAAATAAGAAAATTCAAGAAAGTAAGAGGCATTCCTAGTATAAAGAAACCTGGGGTTGGTCTACGCAAGAATTGTCAGATTGATAAGATGGGAAAGACTAGCTTTAAAGGTAAGAACTATCAGTCTAAAGAAGTTTTAAAAATTGGGCATACTGATTTGTGTGGACCTATTGGAATTGAAAGCTATACTAGAGAAAAGTTCTTCATTCTTTTTGTTGATGATTACTCAAGAATGATGACTTGAGAGAAATTAGAAGCATTTGAGAAGTTCAAATGGTATTTGGCTAGAGTAGAAAAGGAAATAGGCAAAAGACTAAAATGTGTGAGGTCAGACAAAGGTGGTGAATTCATCTCCCATGAGTTCAATAACTTTTGCATTGAAAGGGGAATCAAAAGATAGGTATTAGCCCCTGGCACTCTCGAGCAATATGGAATAACTGAAAGAAGGAATAGATCTATCATGGACTATGCAAGAACTTTAATGATTTAAAAGAACATTGCTATCAAATACTGGAAGGAGGCTATCAACACTATAGTTCATACCTTGAATTGGGTATAGCTAAAGAAGGACTCATTCAAAACCCCCTATGAATTATGGTATGGCTATAAACCTAATGTAAGTTACCTAAAAGTATTTGGAAGTAAATGTTACATTTTGAAAGAATCTAGAAAAGGTAAATTTGATGTGAAGGGTGATGAAGGAATATTCTTGGGATATTCTTGCAAGAGTAAAGCATATAGATGTTTGAATTTGTCTACTCACAAAGTCATAGAAAGTGCACATGTGAAAGTTGATGAGTTTACCAAAAGGACTAAAGAAGAAAGCAAAAGGGAACCAAAAGACTATAGGAGATTTATTTTCATTGAACCTGATATAGTGCCATATACATCTATCAATCAAGAATCTTCTAATCTGAAGTCTTCAGTAACTGAGTTGTAGGAAGTTCAAACCAAGTTGAAGGAAACTGAGTCACATTCAGATGCTATCAAGCCAATGCCTATTGAATCTAAAGGACTTGAGAAACATATAGAATAGCCAGAACCTAATGTTGAAATGCAAGAAGATGACAGTGTAATTCATTCAAAAAGCAAGGAACTTATATTAGCCAAGTATGTTAGGAGACATCATGCACTAGATCAGATCATTGGAGATAAATCTAAAGGTACTATGACAAAAAGTAAGCTAAAAGGTACTTATTTACTTACTGATTTTGAACCTATAAGTGTCAAAGATGCATTAGAAAATGAAAGTTAGATTGAGGCTATGAATGAAGAGATAGAGTAGATAGAGAAGAATAAAACATGGACTCTTGTACCCAAGCCTAAAGATAAAAATGTGATTGGAACTAAGTGGGTATTCGGAAATAAGTTGAATGAAGATGGTAGGGTATCAAGGAATAAAGCTAGACTAGTATGCAAATGATACTCTCAACAAGAAGGAATAGACTATGGGGAGACTATTGCTCCTGTTGCAAGATTGGAAGGTGTCAGGACCCTACTTACATATGCTGCATACAAAGGATTTAAGGTTTACCAAATAGATGTCAAGTTAGCATTTCTCAATGGTATACTAGATGAAGAAGTCTACATTGAGCAGCCTAAAGGTTTTTTTGATCTAGACAAGAAGGTGTTGGGATGAAAAATTGCATGCTTCATTTTTAGTCCCATTTCAAATTTTGAGTCAATTCAAGTTGTTTGAATGCCCTTAAATGCAAATGTAACCAGCTGTACTTGTGAGGCCCCTAAGGTGTTCAATGTTTCTAACACCTTTCATTCAGCCTATCTAAGTGTTCCATGAAGTTAAAATAATATTCTGAGTTGTTTGGCGAATTCCTATTTTGAGCCAATGTCTAATTTGCATTTTCACCAAAGTGTCAAACAATGACAGGAGGCTGTGTTTGCACCTGAATATCTTGCACCCAGAATTGTGTCATGATTCACCACTTTGGGAATGTATAATATCCATACTCGAGAACATATGTTTTAGATTTTGAGTCATTTCAAGTCTGTTTGACTAGGTTTTGAATCCCTCAAAGTTGGTCATTTAAATTTGTCATGCTGATACACATTGCACATAATTCTGGGAAGCCCTGTTTAACAAGCTATAACTTTTGACCAGTTGACCAAAATACTAAAATTACTTTTGCGTTGCATTGTAGACATCAGAGACTTCCTATGTTTCAATTTTTAAGTCTTGATGAATCCATTTGATCAAATTTTTAACGTGATTCCAGACACAATTTATAACTTGTTAACTGGTGTTAGTATTTGAAGATTGATCAGAACCCCTATTCGTGATGTCATATCTCTTGATCTGTGATAGGTAGGACCAAATGGTTTGTTCCCCTATATTCTACTCTAAAAATACTATAAATGTGTCAATTTTTAAGCCTTGACGAATATGTTTTCACACTTTTCCAGGGTCATTCCATTCATAAAAAATGATATTTCACTGATGTCCTATGTCCTGCAAATCCAGGTAGTCAACTTTGCATCCTTGCCAAATTTACCCCGTGATTCATCATGAGCTAAAACTGTAGAATCATACTTTCCTCATGGAAAAGTACAAGTACAAGTGTCCCAATTTTTAGAACCTCATGTGCCCATTTGCCTAGTTTTCCAGATCATTTCCAAATACAATTTCTAGCTTTCTAACATGTTTAATTGGAGGTAATTTCAAGTGAGCAACTTTAGAGGTAGATATCTTTTAACCTTGATGTCTTCATGCGACGAGATCAGGCAGACCTATTGAATGTGTCAGAGAGAACAATGATCCTGAGTTTTAGAGCTCTGTCAAATGTTTGAATCAGTTTTCAAAGCCTAGTAGCAGGCCTCCTGATAGAGATTTCACAGTGATGTAGATATGATTAAAGTGTATCTTCAGTAATCAATCAGTGATCTATTTGGTTCTCAATCAGTTTGAGGAGGTCGATGGATCAATTTTCCATTTTCAGTTGTTTGAAAATGAATTTTTTTTAGCTGGACCCACTTTGGGGTCCTACTGATTCTATCAGACTGATAAGGATTATGTGTGACTTGAAGATTTTGAGAAAGCATATGATGATGATTAATTATAATGTTTCATCTTATCAATTGTCATCATTTGAATTCAATTAATATGTTGAATTAAACACTTTGTGAATTTTGACGAAATCCACCATGCAAGTTCTAAGAAGAGGAGTCAATATGATCCTTCATGTGCATGGGGCAGCCCACATCCAACCATAGTTTTTGAGGTTGGAAATCCACATTTTAAAAAGGGGAAACCAACCCGCATTTTATAGTAAAAAATGTAGCAAAGGGTGCATCCATTCGAGAGCATATTGGCTTTTCACTTTTTGGAGGGGGCAGAAAATGTGTTACAGATTAATAGCCTGCAACATCAATAAGGGATATTCACATGCCATGAGGAGGGGAGGGGTTCTCACAATAAGTGGTGAGGTAATCGCCATCTTCATTCCACATTTGCAATTTCTTAAATAGGGCTCCACATTTTAATTAGAATAGTCCACATCCAAGGCACAAGCAATCTTTATGCTTAAAAATGCATAAGGCAGCGATAAAAATGAAAAGGGAACCTGTAAAAGCCAACATATATGAAGCACCCTGTCCATGCATTATGCAAAGAAAGCTATGGCAAACAAAAAAATAAAAAGGAGCCAACGATTCTAAATAGTCAAAGCCACACATCATTTTCAAAGAAGGCCCCACGTCTTAGCAAATGGAAGCCAACCATCCAAGTTCCTAAGCTACTGAAACATGAAGTATCCATCCATAAAAAGAAGCAGCCCTAGTCAAAGCATAAAGTCTCACAGCCAAGACATAAAGAAGAATCCATAGCTGTAAAGGAGGAGCCCTGTATTGATAGATAAATTTGCGAATTGAAAACCCTAAGAATGGAGTGCCAATGCATAGAAGGAGACACCCATTTTTAAAAGGAAGAGCACTAGTTTAATAAATGGGAGTCGAAGCAGGGAAGTTGTGAGTGTTAAACACATGTAGCAGGTAGATATCTATAAGAAAACTTCCATGTTGAAGACAGAGAAGCTATTTCTAGATTGAAAAGAAAGTTCATGCAAACAAAAAGGGCCCCCACGTATATAAAAGATGCAAGGGAAGAATTGTCCACACATGCTATAGAAAAGAACTCTAGGCTAATTGTAGAGGTGACATATTGAAGAATAGGGGGTAGCGTTTTAAGAGGCATCAGTCAAAAAAGTGCAAAGAAGCCAAAGGTCTTCAAAATATGACTACGCCAACATCAAACTTGCTGGTAAATAGAGAAGCCCACAGTGAGCAAAATTGCAGGTCAATGATAAATGTGCGGCGATTTAAAAGCCAACATGAGTAGATTCGCATTGAGAACACACATTTTAAGAACCACAGTCAAGACTCTTTATCCCACATTGGGGATTCTTGAAACTTTTATATTGTTTATATTCAAAAGCATTCAATAGACTAGCAACACAAAGCCACACAACTTTTGAAGTCGCAGGCTTATGTAGAGGGGACTGTGGGGTCATAGTCAATGAATTTTGATGGTCAACACAATGAGGCTCACCATAGGGTCAGGAGATGAAATGAAGAGGCTCACAATCTTACGCTAAAATCATAGGAGCATAAAGATAAAATGAAAGGGTTACATTCCTACACAAATTGGAGATCCCGTATAGTCGTAAGGCAATTTCTAAAGCTCTCTGACGGTACGCAAAATTCGTAAGAGTGTAAACCAAAATTTTAAGACTTTCGGTGGGATGCTGGTGCACACGTAAGAACATAAAGGAAACCTCACCGTATGAGTGTAAAGGCCCAAGTACTGAGAACATAAGGCAAGTTCACAAAGCTTCCCGGTGTTACACTTCAAAGGCAGTGTAAAGGCAGAAATAGAGATGAGAAAGGGTCTCAGGCTTACGTTGAGGTCGTAAAGGCATAAAGGAAAATTTGCATGCCTCTGATTCTATGAGAAATGAATGATGAATTTTAAGGAATTAATTAATATATTAATTAATTAATTAAAAAAGGGTTTCAAATGTTGCACAGTCAATAGCAGATTGACACATGGCATTCTCAGATTGAAAGAGAGGAATATAAAATGAAAGTTCAGAGAGGAACAAGTATAAAGTGAAAAATTTGAAATATTTCAAATTTTTATATAGTTCAGACTATATAATTTTAAAAAATTTTCATTTTTAAAAGCTCTGATACAGTCCAGGACCAAATTTTCAAATGGCCATAACAGGGGCAATTTTTGTCCGAATCAAGTAGTGCAGTATACCGTTGGAACCTGGAGAAGCTAAATTTTCTAAATTTGAAGTCAATTTTTACACAACAATCAACCAGTTCACGTTGTGAGAAATTTTGTAATTTTTGGGGTATTCTCAGTGCAATAGGCAAAATTTGATCACATAGCATCAAAGTTGGTTCCAGAGCAATTTGGAAGGCTTGGTAAAGTCTGAATGTGAAGAAAATTAGTTCTAGAAGATTTTCTTGGCTTTTAGAAGTAAAATTTTAAACTGATTTTCACTTTTACCATAGGTAAAGATCAAGAATCAAATCAAATAGTTGTTCAATCATAGTTTCAGATATTTGATGCTAGTAGAGCCATAACTTAAAAAGATTTGATTCAGAATTTGAGGGAAAATATTTGAAAGTTGTTTTTAACCTATTGAGAAGGTTTTTCCAGCTTGACAAATGTTAGTGGCAAATTTAGATTTGGGAATTAACTTCTCCTATATCTTTGTTTCTCTCATCTTTTGTAAGGGTTGGAATTTTGGAAAGTTTCTCTGAATGGAAACACTTAGTAGAATTGGCCCTGGAATTGATGAATTTTGGATGGAAGATTTGGGATGTGCTAGTTCTAGACCATGAAGCTTTTTCTTTGGCTATGATACCCCCTTCCCATCCCATCAACTTCTGATTCCCATCAATTTCTCTCTTGTATGACAGCATTTGTTATTATACAATCTGGTTTGTTAGGTAGTTTGTGAGTTAATTTCATGCATTTTTCATGTATTATTTCATGGAAATCAATATAGAGGACAACAAGGGTTTAGTTTCAATTTGAATCTTGTCTCCATTCTCACTGAGCTATAATGTTTTATGATCTTGCAGTCCCTTAAGGCTGTATGTTGTTTCATTATTGCTGATAATTTAAGGAATTGTATAAATGTTTCATAGATTCAACAGGGTTGCAAATTTATTGAGAAGGATATCAGGCAAGAATGAGATTTAAGTTGAACATTGATGTCTATTTACAAGGTAAATAGATAAATCACATATTTGAATACATAAATAAGTATCAGATATCAAAATGCATGAGGGAGATTCATGAATTTGCCCAATGGATTAGACACTGATCAGATACAAGGTCATTAAGTTGTTGTCCATGCATGGTTATCATCTGCTTTCCCCCACCCACATAAAATCAAAATCAAAATCATCTTTACATTTTATGTTAAAGGACCTAAATGTTATACCCTCACTCAGCTTGTGAATACTCTAGATTTGCATTTAGCTACCACAAATTTGTGTCATTTCCAGAGTTACTAGGAGATATAAGGGTTTTATCTACTTTAATAGATTCAGGGATATGTTTTTACACTGGTACGATATCATTTGAATCTGAGGTCCACCTGCCTAGGCCTTGCAGAGCCTGAAGTAGAAGAAGGGTCAAGCCTTATAGTTGTCCCTGTGTCTGAAATGATATGTTGATAATGGGAATTAGCTACCCCTAGATGTGTCATATTCTCATGGGGATAATTGAAAACCCTCCAAGATTTTCAAACACCAACAAAATGGAGACTCTATTGGGGAGTTATATATAGAAAGAACTAAAATCTCTGGCATGAAACAGATTGAATATGGCATATATATAGCAAGAGGCGTTTCTTATTTTCCTTGCTAAAGTTTCATGCTCCCCAGTTAAGTTTTATTCATGGACAATAATATGTTATAAAATTAGATTAAAATTGTGTTCTATGACTATTATAAGTCTATCTTCAATTAGTTCAGTTTTGTGAGCTGCCGTAATGAAAGTCAGAGCCAAGAATCTAAGAATGAAGTGTATTCTCTTTCTAAAAGTGTTAGTGATCTGCAAGTTTTTCATATTGAAAGTCTAAATCAGAGTGTATAAGTGGTAAATTATTTTATATCTTTCTCACTAAGTGTGAGTGGTGACTCTAAAGTAAGTCTCTATGCCAGTGCATGATTTGTTTTTAAATATCAGAGGCTTTCAGTATTTGTGGGCAGATCTGATTTCTTGGAAAGGGGAAGTATAAGTTTCTTGATTAATGCTTTATGTGGTTGTTTGTATCTATTGAAGTACTCATTTCAAAAGGGAAATCATTGTTGTGATTTCATTTTCCTCTTCAAGGAGGTGGTGACTCTACAAAGGATTAGATCAGTGGTGTGAAGGAATTCCATGTTTGCACCTATGCCAGTCAGCAGATTAGTGGTTTTATATCGCAACACATAAAGGTATTTTCAATTTTCATGTCTTTGTTTTCATGAAAGTTGAATGGTGTAAATGGTTGCCTCCATCCAAGTGTTTCAGCACTAAAAAATAGAGGTATAATTTTAAAATCTTAAGAGATGGATTCTGAGTTTGGATATCAATATGAATTAAAGAGTCTTCATACAGACATTGCTAGATTAGAAAGAGAAGATCATGATAATCTGGTTGTCATACTAAGAAGTAGAATTGGTGATGTTAAGGGACTTAATGGATTTCAAATTTATATGAAGTTCAAATTAGTAGTCATGAATCTTCATGAGTCATGTAGACTAGAGAAGTCTTCATGGCCAATGTTTCTCTTAGAAATTTTTACACCGCATTCGATTGATTGACCAGACGATGCAAGATCCCAAGATATTATTAAATTTCATGATATTATCATAGAATTTGAATGTGAGTTAAAGGCTATTGAGTCTAATGTTAGTGAGTGCAATGAGCCTGTTCAAAGTGATATAGAAAATGAAGAGTCTCATTTTTATGAATCAAAGGATAGTAACCAACAATTTGATAATATGCATAATGTCAGTTCATCTTCTTATGATGATGAGTATACAGAAGAAGAACAATGTAGAATTAATGATAATATTTCTTCTAATGATGAATGTATTTGTGTTGAGATGCTAGTTGTTAAGGTGTTGTCTCAGGAAGAAGAATTATGTGGTGATCAAATTTTTGATTTTTTAGAATGTATTACTAACAAGTCTACTATTACAAATTTGTCAAGCTGTCCAGATAATGATCTAAGCCAAGGAGAACAAACTAGGAATGAAATCTTGCTAAGTGTTGATGAGATTTCTGATTAGTTGGCTCACAATTTTGAAAGGTATGCTAACCTATCCAAGGATTCTTGTGTTTTTCCACGTTATGCAAATTCATGTGGTGAAGTCATTTCCCCTAAATTTGATGATGAACAAGATACAGTTTCAGAATATGCTCTGTCAAGTTTGGGAGGTGTATGTGATGGTAATTCATGCATCAATACACATGACGACTTCTATGTTGAGAATGAAAATAGAGAGATAAGAATTGTTGCTGATTCAATGTTTTCTTGTTTTCATAAGGCTGAGATAAATTCAGAGAGCTCATGTGATAAGAGAAATAGTAATGAAATAGTTTATCCTAGTGAGCTATTTGAGAAAGGATTAGATACAGATCAATACATTCTAAGAATGCAATTTCATGATAATTCTTATAATTTGGGATCTAATCATTTGCCGGGACATGAAGGAAATGCAACATATATTAAATCTGATATATGGTGTACTGATGTTGCAAGTGAGGATAAATCAGATTTTCCATACTCTTCATATTTGGAGGCACAAGGCGAGTTACCATCTGATTCATGTAACTTGTTCAATGAAGTAGACTATCAAGCTTTTGTGTTTCCAGTTGAAGGAATCCATGTCTCAATCAGTAGTGATCAGTTTAATTTTTAGTTTGATGTTAGTTATTATGATCATGCTGATTCATATTTTCATAGTGAGTAAGGTGTAGAAAGTTTGTCTGATTTTTATTTGCACTATGAAGATGATGATAGCAGTTTTTTTTGCCTAATGAGCTGATTGTGAATAATGATGTGTTGGGTAAGACAAGGAAGAATGAGAGTTTCAGTTTTCCTCAGGAGAATGTGAATGAAAATAAGGTTTTTGATAGAGGTAAGAAGTTCTGAAACTTTTCGGTGGCTCGGGGCCATTGCTTGTACATAGTAGTAGTAGTTTCCCTACTTTCAATATATAACGCTATTCATGAGAGTTTTTGAAGTTCAGGTGTGTGGTTTTCTTCTCCCAGAGATCTAGTATTTTTTCATGCCTGTAGGGGGCATGCATCCCCAGACAGAGCCACTGTTGGGACAAAAAATTGCATGCTTCATTTTTAGTCCCATTTCAAATTTTGAGTCAATTCAAGCTGTTTGAATGCCCTTAAATGAAAATGTACCTAGTTGTACCTATGAGGCCCCTAAAGTGTTCAATGTTTCTAAAACCTTTCATTCAGCCTGTTTAAGTGTTCCATGAAGTTAAACTGATATTCTGAGCTGTTTGGCGAAGTCCTATTTTGAGCCAATGTCTAATTTGCATTTTCACCAAAGTGTCAAATAGTGACTAGAGGCTGTGTTTGCACCTGAATATCTCGCACCCAGAATTGTGTCATGATTCACCACTTTGGGAGTGTATAATATCCATACCTAAGAACCAATGTTTTAGATTTCGAGTCATTTTGAGTCCGATTGACTAGGTTTTGAATCCCTCAAAGTTGGTCATTTAAATTTGTCATGCAAATGCACATTGAACATAATTCTGGGAAGCCCTGTTTGACAAGCTATAACTTTTGATCAGTTGACCAAAATGCTAAAATTCCTTTTGTGTTACATTATAGATGTCAGAGACTTCCTATGTTTCAATTTTTAAGTCTTGAAAAATCTGTTTGATCAGTTTTTTAACGTGATTCCAAACACAATTTATAACTTGTTAACTGCTGTTAGTATTTGCAGATTGATTGGAACCCTTGTTCGTGATGTCATATCTCCTGATCTATGATAGGTAGGACCAAATGGTTTGATCCCCTATATTATACTCTGAAAATACTATAAGTGTGTCAGTTTTTAAGCCTTGACAAATCTATTTTCAGACTTTTCCAGGGTCATTCCATTCATAAAAAATGATATTTCACTGATGTCCTATGTCCCGCAAATCCAGGTAGTCAACTTTGCATCCTTGCCAAATTTACCCCGTGATTCATCATGAGCTAAAACTGTAGAATCATACTTTCCTCATGGAAAAGTACAAGTACAAGTGTCCCAATTTTTAGAACCTCATGTGCCCATTTGCCCAGTTTTCCAGATCATTTCCAAATACAATTTCCAGCTTTCTAACATGTTTAATTGGAGGTAATTTCAAGTGAGCAACTTTAGAGGTAGATATCTTTTAACCTTGATGTCTTCATGTGATGAGATCATGCAGACCTATTGAATGTGTCAGAGAGAACAATGATCCTGAGTTTTAGAGCTCTGTCAAATGTTTGAATCAGTTTTCAAAGCCTAGTAGCAGGCCTCCTGATAGAGATTTCACAATGATGCAGATATGATTAAAGTGTGTCTTCAGCGATCAATCAGTGATCTATTTGGTTCTCAATCAGTTTGAGGAGGTCGATGGATCAATTTTCCATGTTCAGTTGTTTGAAAATGAATTTTTTTTTAGCCGAACCCACTTTGGGGTCCTACTGATTCTATCAGACTGATAAGGATTATGTGTGACTTGAAGATTTTGAGAAAGCATATGATGATGATTAATTATAATGTTTCATCTTATCGATTGTCATCATTTGAGTTCAATTAATATGTTGAATTAAACACTTTGTGAATTTTGACGAAATCCACCATGCAAGTGCCAAGAAGAGGAGTCAATATGATCCTTCATGTGCATGGGGCAGCCCACATCCAACCATAGTTTCTGAGGTTGGAAATCCACATTTTAAAAAGGGGAAACCAACCCACATTTTATAGTAAAAAATGTAGCAAAGGGTGCATCCATTCGAGAGCATATTGGCTTTTCACTTTTTGGAGGGGGCAGAAAACGTGTTACAGACTAAAAGCTTGCAACATCAATAAGGGATATTCACGCCATGAGGAGGAGAGGGGGTCTCACAATAAGTGGTGAGGTAATCGCCATCTTCATTCCACATCCGCAATTGCTTAAAAAGGGCTCCACATTTTTATTAGAATAGTCTACGTCCAAGGCACAAGCAATCTTTATGCTTAAAAATGCATAAGGTAGCGATAAAAATGAAAAGGGAACCAGTAAAAGCCAACATATATGAAGCATCATGTCCACACATTATGCAAAGAAAGCTGTGGAAAACTAAAAAATACAAAGGAGCCAACGATTCTAAATAGTCAAAGCCACACGTCATTTTCAAAGAAGGTCCCACGTCTCAGCAAATGGAAGCCAACCATCCAAGTTCCTAAGCTGCTGAAACATGAAGTATCCATGCATAAAAAGAAGCAGCCCCAGTCAAAGCATAAAGTCTCATAGCCAAGACATAAAGAAGAATCCACAGTTGTAAAGGAGGAGCCCTATATCGACAGATAAATTTGCAAATTGAAAAGCCTGAGAATGGAGTACCAATGCATAGAAGGAGACACCCGCATTTAAAAGGAAGAGCACCAATTTAATAAATGGGAGTTGAAGCAAGGAAGTTGTGAGTGTTAAACACACATAGTAGGTAGACATCTATAAGAAGACTTCCATGTTGGAGACAGAGAAGCTGCTGCTAGATTCAGAAGAAAGTTCACGCAAACAAAAAGGGCTCCCACATATATAAAAGATGCAAGGGAAGCAAGGTCCACACATGCTATAGAAAAGAACTCCACGCTGATTGCAAAGGTGGCATATTGAAGAACAGGGGGCAATGTTTGAAGAGGCATCAGTCAAAAAATTGCAAAGAAGCCATGGGTCTTCAAAATAGGACTACGCCAACATCAAAGCCACTGGTAAATAGAGAAGCCCACAGTGAGCAAAATCGCAGGTCAATGATAAATGCCCAGCAATGGAAAGAGCTGACAGGAGTAGATTCACATTGAGAACACACATTTTAAGAACCACAGTAAAGACTCTTTATCCCACATTGGGGATGCTTGAAAATTTTATATTGTTTATATTCAAAAGCAGTCAATAGACTAGCAACACAAAGCCACGTAGCTTTTGAAGCCGCAGGCTTATGTAGAGGGGACCGCGGGGTCATAGTCAAGGAATTTTGACTGTCAATGCAATGAGCCTCACCGTAAGGTCGGGAGATGAAATGAAGAGGCTCGTGATCTTAGGTTAAAGTTGTAGGAGCGTAAAGATAATGAAAGGGTTACGTTCCTACGCAAATTGGAGATCCTGTATAGTCGTAAGGGAATTTCCAAAGGTCTCCGACATTACACAGAATTCGTAAGAGCGTAAACCAAAATTTTAAGAGTTTCGGTGGTACATTAATGCACACATAAGAACGTAAAGGAAACCTCACCGTATGAGTGTAAAAGCTTAGGTCGTGAGAACATAAGGCATGTTCGCAAAGCTTTTCGATGTTACGCTTCAAGGACAGCGTAAAGGCAGAAATAGAGATGAGAAAGGGTCTCAAGCTTACATTGAGGTCATAAAGGCATAAAGGAGATTCATCCTGTAAGAGCGTAAAGGAAAATTTTCATGTCTCCAATGCTACGGGAGATGAATGATGAATGTATTAATTAATTAATTAAAAAAGGGTTTCAAATGTTGCACAGTCAATAGTAGATTGACACATGGCATTCTCAAATTGAAAGAGAGGAATATAAAATGAAAGTTTAGAGAGGAACAAGTATAAAGTAAAAAATTTGAAAAATTTTGAATTTTTATATAGTTTAGACTATATAATTTTAATTTTTTTTCATTTTTAAAAGCTTTGATACAGTCTAGGACCAGATTTTCAAATGGCCATAACAGGGGAAATTTTTGTTCGAATCAGGCAGTGCAGTATACCGTTGGAACCGGGAGAAGCTAAGTTTTCCAAATTTGAAGTTAGTTTTTACACATCAATCAATTGGTTCACGCTATGAGAAATTTTTTAATTGTCAGGGTATTCTCAGTGCAATAGGCATAATTTGATCACGAAGCATCAAAGTTGGTTCCAGAGTAGTTTGCAAGGCTTGGTAAAGTCTGAATGTGAAGAAAATCAGTTCTAGTAGATTTTCTTGGCTTTTAGAAGTAAAATTTTAAACTGATTTTCACTTTTACCATAGGTAAAGATCAAGAATCAAACCAGATAGTTGTTCAATCATAGTTTTAGATATTTGATGCTGGTAGAGCCATAACTGAAAAAGATTTGATTCAACATTTGAGGGAAAAGATTTGAAATTTGTTTTTAACCTATTGAGAAGGCTTTTCCAGGTTAACAGATGTCAGTGGTAGATTCAGATCCAGGAATTAACTTCTCCTATATCTTTCTTTCTGTCATCTTTTGTAAGGGTTGGAATTTTGGAAAGTTTCTCTGAATGGAAACACTTAGCAGAATTGGCCCTGGAATTGATGAATTCTGGATGGAAGATCTAGGATGTGCTGGTTCCAAACCATGAATCTTTTGCTTTGGCTATGATACCCCCTTCCCATCCCATTAGCTTCTCATTCTCGTCAATTTCTCTCTTGTATGACAGCATTTGTTATTATACAGTCTGGTTTATTAGGTAGTTTGTGAGTTAATTTCATGCATTTTTCATGTATTATTTCAAGGAAGTCAATATAGAGGACAGCAAGGGTTTAGTTTCAGTTTGAATCTTGTCTCCATTCTCAGTGAGTTGTAATGTTTTATGATCTTTGAACAAAGAGCCTAGGTCATTTTTGCAGTTCCTTAAGGCTGTATTATGTTTCATTATTGCTGATAATTCAAGGAATTGTGTAAATGCTTCATAGATTTAATAGGGTTGCAGATTTATTGAGAAGGATATCAGGTAAGAATGAGATTTAAGTTGAACATTGATGTCTATTTACAAGGTAAATAGATAGATCACATATCTGAATATATAAATAAGTATCAGATATCAAAATGCATGAGGGAGATTCATGAATTTTCCCAATGGATCAGACATTGATCAGATATAGGGTCATTAAGTTGTTGTCCATGCATGGTTTTCATCCGCTTTCCCCCACCCACATAAAATCAAAATCAAAATCATCTTTACATTTTATGTTAAAGGACCTAAATGTTATAACCTCACTCAGCTTGTGAATATTCTAGATTTGCATTTAGCTACCGCAAATCTATGTCATTTCATGAGTTACTAGGAGATATAAGGGTTTTATCTACTTTAATAGATTCAGGGATATGTTTTTGCACTGGTACGGTATCATTTAAATTTGAGGTCCACTCGCCTAAGTCTTGTAGAGCCTAAAGTAGAAGAAGGGTCAAGCCTTATAGTTGGCCCTGTGTCTGAAATGATATGTTGATAATGGGAGTTAGCTACACCTAGATGTGTCATATTCTAATGGGGATAATTGAAAACCCTCCAGCATTTTCAAACACCAACAGAAGGACATGGTCTACAAATTACACAAAGCATTGTATGGTCTAAAACAAGCCCCTAGAGCATGGTATGAAAGACTGCATAACTATCTTATTCAGATTGATTTTCAGAGAACTAATGATAATAGTAGCTTGTATATCAAAGAAGGACTAGATAACAAGATTGTTTTGGTAGAAATATTTGTGGATGATACTTTGTTTATAGGAAATGACGATCTTTGCAAAGAATTTATAGAGAAAATGAACAAGGAATTTGAGATGTCAATATTTGGTGAGATCAAATTCTTTGTTGGTCTTCAAATTTAGTAGAGTAAGAATGTCATCTACATCACTCAATATAAATACATTGAGGAGATACTATAAAAGTTTGGTATGGAAGACTATAAACTAGTTGGAACTCCTATGTGAACTGGTCTAAAGCATACCAAGGAAGATGAATCAAAAGAGGTAGATTAGACATTATATAGATCTATGATTAGAAAATTATAGTATGTAGTGCATACAAGGCCATATATTGCTTTTGAAATTGGTATTGTAGCAAGATTTTCAACAAAATCAAGAGAAAATCACATAATGGCAATCAAAAGGATCATGAGATACTTGAAAGGCACTGAAGATTAGGGATTATGGTACAAATTTGGAGGTAATCTAGATTTGAAAGTGTTTGTTGATGTAGATTGGATAGGAAACATTGATGAAAAGAAGAGTACAAGTGGAGGAGCTTTCTTTCTTGGAAAGAGGTTGGTTTCTTGGACAAGTAAAAAGAAAAATTGTACATCTCAATCTACAGCTGAAGCAGCGTATGTTGCAGTACCAGTAAACTGTTCTAATATAGTTTGGTTCAAACAGTTATTGGAAGGCATGAAGGAGAAAATCAAAGAACCTATTGTTATGTTTCCTGAAAATACAAGTGCAATCAACATATCTAAAAATCTACAGAAATACCCACTACAACGAGCTCATTGACTTGACTCTTTTGGTTATCCCTGACAATGTGCGAGAAACTGGCTTCAACTTCCTGAACAATGCAAAGAACACTTTGATTGACAACTTTCATTCCATTAAGTGGATTTTTTAGGAAATTGAAACTTTGAAAGAAAAAAGCAACCAACCCAATAACCAGGGTACTGACAAGGACTAGGAAGCCAGAGGAAGCAATGACTAGGTGGGTAGCCAAGAGAAAGACAGAGGTGAGGTTGTCAGAGACCTGAGGTTGTCAGAGACCATCAGGATGACAGACTCACCCAGCTTGAGCAGTAGGTCCAAAGGTTGGATTTTGTCCACCAAATAATCACCAAATAGATAGTGGACACCCTTCACACCTTGAATGAGAATATTATCAATCTGGGGGACTATCTAACTACAACTAGCCTTGAAAGGGATGCAGAGCAAAACATAGAGCAAGGATTCAATCAAGATGAGTTTCAGAAAGAGGCCAGTGACCAGGTGAATCAGGGGAACTAGATGAACTCTCCTACCAGGATTCAGGAGGGTGTGGCCAGTCAGAAGGACAATGATGCTGCAAAAACCCTGCAGGCCATGGACACAGACAACCACTAGCCTGTTTGCTTGGCTTTTCTTTTCTGTCTCTAGCCTTATTTCTTTGGCTTTGGGCCTTCTTTTGTCTCCGACCCTTTTTGGCAATTTTTGTTTGTTTAGTCTGTTTCATCTGGCTCTTTTTGCTGTAAAACTTTGGGTTTCAGGATCCTTGTAAAACCTATTTTACCTAATCAAAAACATATCTAAAAATATAGTGATGCATTCAAAAACCAAGCACATTTCAATAAAGTATCACTTTGTCAGAGAATTGGTACAGTATAAGGAGATCAAATTGGAATATGTCCATACAAAGGAACAAATTGCTTTCATATTGACCAAGCCTTTACCTAAGGATGGATTCTTGTATCTAAGAGGTAAGTTAGGTGTCATTCCCCTATTTGAAGCTCACTAAAATAGAGTTTTAGTAATGCATCAACAGGTATCAAGTTGAAGATCTTTCAATTGATGTAGTATAGTTATGGAAATATTGCATATGAATCAGTACATAAGGTACACTACTATTCATTTGGTTTGTGTTGTCTTTGGCATGTGTTGTCAAAGAGGGAGAGTATACTATCATATTTTTTTGAAATTTGAATTTGTTTGTGAAGAGTTTGATGTTTGAAAAGAAGTTATGTAATTCCTTCACAGAGGGAGATTACTATATTTGAGAAGTTTGTGAAATAAAATCTGAGGGAGAAATATTATGTCAGAAAAAGACTTGCTCTCAAATTTCATTCTACTATGACATGTTGTGTTGCCATCAATGCCAAAGAGGGAGATTGTTGGATACAATTGATCAATTGTGTGTTGTCTTTAATGTTACACAAATTTCATATTAGTTATCAGACAATGTCTACCGAGCTTAGATGGTTAGCAAAGTGAATTATAGAGTCTATTGAGCATTTCTAAAATTTACATTGAGAAGACAATTTCTACTAAGCTCACTCGAGTGCTGAAGAATTTTATGGCAAAAGATAGTTTCTGCCGGGCTCTCAAAGTTAGCGAAGAAAAATTAGTTCTTACCAAGTTCACTCAATCTCCAAAAGATTTTGTAGAGTTTTCATTATTTATCGAGATTCATTTGGTTAACACTGGAAATCATTTCTAGAGCAGTGTTTATCGAGCAGGGTTGGCTAATGAAGGATTTCATTATTTTGGGAAATAAAGTTTAATTGTTTCATGTAATGATTGTAGCCGACTGATGTATTGTTTATTGGTAAATGTAACTTGTAAATGAGCCAACTTGACATTTTGTAATGTATAAATAAAAGGTCAAGTTGTGAATTCTAAAGTATGAATGAATGGATGTATGAATGAGTGAGTTGATTGTGTGGAAATGAAGTGTGAGAAAATTTTGAAGAAGGATCATATATTCTTGAGGAGCAGCAAAGGTGTATTTGATCAGTAAGGATCTAGTGGAATAGAATAGAGATCTGTATCAACAAATTTTAGTTGCATCTCATTTAGGTCACTAATTGTTACTTTCTCATAATTTTAGTAGTGAATTCTAAATCTCTTAGTAGAGTTGGTTTAATAGCTAGTTTGTAAATCCTCTAACAAGGTGGACAATTCTATTGAATTGTTCTAAAGTCCTCTAGAAAGGCCACTCCTAGTAAGGTGATTAAATCATCTAACAAAGTCACACCTAATAGTGTGTTTTGTAACCTTTAATAGGACTGGCTCCTAATAGGGCTCACTTCAAAAGAGTGAAAATTGGTAGCTAGTTACTTGGTGGTTTTTATCATATTGAGTTTCCACATTAAATTTGGTGTCTCTTGTGTTCATATTATTTCCTTTTGCATGCATGTTAATAATTCTGAATGCTTAAAGATCAATAATAAGCTAATACACATTTTATTTATCAAGTTACAACATTTTTCTATGTGGCTATCAAGTGACAATAGTAACTAGTTATTTATGGAATCTAAGGGATCTATGGATTTTTTTTTGTAAGTGATTCACCCCCCCTCTCAATTACTCCATCTATATTTCCAACAAGGATTTCAAGGGAGTTTAGCAAGGAGTTTAGGAAAAAAGAAGTGGATAGGCTTAGAAGGATGAAAAGTGATGGTTGTAGACTAGGTTTTAGGCTAGGTTTAAGATTATTAATCATAGGTTTAGAGAATTTAATGGAATGGAGGGAATTAAATAAATAAGATTTATTTAAAAAGGAAATTTATAGAGAATCATGCTTTAAATAAATTTAACACATTAGGGATGGAAGTATTTAAATTTAAATACATCAGGCAAGTGAACCTATTGAATTAAATAAGTAGAAGAATATGACAAATATAATTAATTAATAAATAATTAATTATAATGTCAAGAGAAATATTAAATAAATTAATATAGTGTTTGAAATGATTTTAAGCATCTACATTTTGCCCCTCTTTGATGTGATATCGAAATGACATTATATTAAAGAAAAATAAAATAGGTTGCCTTAGAGAGGTTAGGAGTCTTAGGAGTGGTGTCGAAGTGACGATAGAGGAGGAGGGTGCCCCCTCGTGAAAATAGCATAAAAAATAAATTTTGGAGCATTTTTGTGAAAAGGTATTTGGAAGAAAGGAAATGAGAAGAAAAGGGAATAAATGAAGACTTTGCATGATTTGTGAGTAAAATCGAGGATTGATAAGGTTTGGAAAGGACACAAGCTCAAAAAGAGGTCTGGAGGGCGTATATAAGCCTCCAAGGGGCTCAAGGAAGGGTCATTTTCACTTGTAGAGAGTAGAGAACCAGAGCGAAAGATGGACCCCATTGATGGATTACAGCTTGGCGAGTGCATTTGAGAGCACCAGAGATCGGTAGAGATGGGCCCACCAGTTAGCCAATTAACCCACCTTGTCAATTTTCCATTTTCATACACTAGGATGCATTAATGGCACCTTAAATGGACCAAAAAAGTAGTCAAGGCAAAGACAATAGTCTCCACCTTGTCATCTATGTAGATGACAAAACAAAGACTGAGTGGTCTACAGAGATGACAATATTTATCTTGTCATTTGTGCAGAAAATGAAAGGGGGATGGGGAGATCTATGGAGATGATAAGATACATTGTGTCATCTATGCAGATGATAAAGGGGGGAAACTGGGGGTAGAGACAACCATATCCATGTCATTGTCTCCATAGACAAAAAAATAGCAGGTGATAGTGGGAAATTGGCATCTGAACAATTGCTGGAGAGGCCAAAAATGCATCTTTGTAGATTGTTGTCTCTATTGATCAGAGTCTACATCAATCATCATCTCTATGGATTGGTGTCTACACTAATTTGCATCTTTTCCAACTGGGAAAAATTGGTGGAGAATAGGGGAGGATGCCCCATACTAGGGACAAAATAAGGTAAAGGAAACTGACCATTTGCATGTCTATGTTGCAGGAGGAGACAATGATATTCTGATCGAGGGAGAATTATCCACTGACTATGGTGTTGGAGGAGAGACTGATAGAGGCTAAGTGGGAACACATGAGGCTATGTAGACTGGAGCATGTACATGAGTAGCCTGATCTACGAGCTCATTTAGCATAGCTGTCAGTGTTGATTGAGTGATGGCATACACCTACATCTAGTTTCAATCTACCTATTAGAGATGCAACCATCCCTCTTATCAACATGTGGTAGATACTATGAGTTCCCATTCATGGGATGTATCTCAAGTACATGTTGGAGGGTGTAGATCCCTTTCTACGAGAGTGCTTTAGTAGGCGACAATAGAGACTATTGATTCAAAGATCATGGCTTACATGGAGGGAGGCACTAGAGCAATGATTGCCTAGTTGGCCATGTATTTTGCATCACTTATATGGAGGATAGTGTCAGACCATGCTGGGCATGGATTCCTCATTGGATGGACACAAGTGCTTCACACCTTGTTATAGGATGATGGTGCGGTTTACTACTGGGGCTAGATAATTTTGGGAGAGTTATATCATGATCTACACATGTGCACCTATAGAGCATAGAGGACCATGGGTCTAGGACTAACACTATTGATGGTATGGTCATGGGAGCACATAGGTGTGACACAACCTATTAATAGATGGGAGAGTTGGTAGCCTAGTGAGCCATTTTCATGCAAATATAGGCCACCCATCTAGTATACCTCCATGCTGTCTGTGGGATTTTAGCATAGGTGTATCAATGAGATCATCATGTTTGACTGGATACCATATGATGGTGTAGAGCAATGGGGAAACATATTGGTAACTAGAGGAGAAGATGACATAGAGGATTAACAATATCTCCTACACACTTAGATAGATTGCTGGCTCATTGGGAGGTCCATGCATGTGATTATGCAATATATGCCCTCTAGGGTGTAGAGTCAGTTTGGGCGAAGATAGGATGTAGTCCTAGATAGATTCTTATACCTTGTAGTATTGCGAGATTATGGCAGGTTATGGGGTCATTAGACCAACATATTAGCCTTGCATTTATGGATATGATACAGGGGATGCTGGGATGACATCGGCTTATGCTCAGTGGTGGACAACACATTAGCCAGTCAGATTGACATAAGGGATGGAGGATAGGCAATGATGATGCCATTTCTAGTATAGGGGGCTCAAGATGGGCTATAGGGGTGTTGAGCCCATGCAAGGAGAACACCAACATATGGGCCACCATAGGGGCCACAGATATAAGTGTCACCATGGCCACAGGTACAAGTGCTACTAAGGCTATAGGTATAGGGACCAGTAGAGGATGCTGATATGATTAAGGTAGAGTAGGATAGTCTCTATACGAAGGTTGCTTGAATCTAGGGTGAGGCATAGGTAGAGCAAGCACAAGTAGATAGTGCTTAGCAGGCCTTGGCGGCCTTATAGGTAGAGGCGCAGGCATAGAGGGCTAGAGCGAATAGTGCATAGGAGGCCCTAGAAGCCTTACAGGCACGAATTGATGCTGGTGAGTTCATTGATTCTAGGCTGGAGGAGGATGTCAAGGAGTTCATAGAGATAGAGGCCCTCCAATGAGAGGTGACTACATTATAGGCAGAGTGAGACACCCAATAGGCCCAACTGGATGAGTATTGTAGGAAGTAGAATATAGCTAGAAAGGTAGTGTAGCATGAGGCCACTATGGCAGTGATGCAAGAGGCAATGAAAGCTCACCAAGTAGAGACATGGGTAGAATTAGAGGCATCCTTTTACAGGTCATTGTATCATGATGTCATGTTGGCTGATTAGCAATAGCCAAATTTTTAGGCAACCTCGAGCTCATGGACCATAGGAGGTAGGGATAGGTCAGAGCAATATGTGGGATAGAATCAACCTCTACAAGGAGGAGATACAGGGGGGCATGACCCTCATAGCTAGCTTCTAGGTTTTTTATAGTGAGCAGTTTTGATAGTGAGGTGCAAATGTAGTGAGTTTTTGATGATGCATATGTACTATATGATGACACTACATGATTTTTTTTTTTTTGTATAGAAACTGTACATAGACATTCATTATATATGACATGATTCGATGGGCCTATGTGTACATGAATGATTATTGTTTATGCATATGATATCTATGATGTGAATACTAATGTTGTGATGCAGGATGTGTGTGATGCTGCTTATGATGTATGTATGATGCCTAATGTGTGGATGATGTAGGTTTTCTGGAAAATATGAGATGTATGCATTGTGTTATTTTATATGTATGGGTGCACTATATGTATTGTGAGATGTTTTTATGATGTATATTCCAGTAAATATGATAAGTAAAATGGATGTATTTAATAAACTAATGTAATGAACTAATGATGCAATTAAATGAACAAAATTCCTAATGGATATGACAAAGAATGTATCCTAAAATGACACTAAAGAATGCAAAATGAAATGATGAAATCTAAAATGTAAATGAACCTAATGAATGAAAATTCGTAAAAACTCCTCACTCTTAGAAACCAAGTAGCGTAACATAGGAGGGGGGAAATAAACATGATCCTTGTCTCAAGCATGGTGCAATGAAACCCTATACTACATGAATCCTATCTATATGATACAAATATATTCAATTGTGTTTACATGAAAGAGCACACCTTAGTTTGATTTTGCAAAAGAGTTTATGCATTATATGCTATAGAATCATAAACAACAAGGCTCGTTTGCATGGACCAAATACTTTAGAACAATAGGTGTAGTTTGTATAAGCATGATGGGACAAATGTTGTATATGCCCTGGAGAGGTCTAGGTACATCCAAAGTCTTTTTAGGGATTTTTGGTGGAAAGTGCACTAACCCATTGCCCCCATTGCACAATGCATAAACATAACCTAAAATTGACACATATGTATTAAAGCCTCAAAAATAGATCATACCACAAACAACATGTGTATTTAGTGAGAGTGATTCAAGTGTCACCAAAATATGGAAGATCAAGGCACACCATAAAATGCTTTCCCTAACACACAAAATGAAATCAACCAAAAAGAGACTTCATGACCAAGTAGTCATTTAGTCCACAGTTCTTGCCAAGAACCATAAGGCCTAAAGTTGAATGTCATAATGCCACATTTAGGAAGGATTCATCCATTGCAAGTTTTTTTTTTTTGACATTGGTTATCACAAATTGTTTGTTGGCAAGGGTTGTGAAAAGAACAAGTTTCTCAAATCATTAAGTCTCAAAGGTGATTTTTTTAAAGTTCTATCATAGTCACTATTATGGGAAAAGCTTAGTGTAATGGGATTGGGACAAGCACTCAACAGGAAAAATGCCTTACAGACTAGAGGTCTTTTTATTGGATGCATGAAAAGTGTAATCTAGATAGGACTTTTGCACAAAAGGAAATGAAATGGTGGAATGAGGTGAAGTGAAATGAGCCTTATAGATAATGGACCAAAATACTTTTTTCAGGAACTTGTTCTGCTATTTTTTTTAGGAATATTTTTGGATTTTTCTAATTTTTCTATTTTTAAAAATTTTTGTGGGACTATAACAATACTGTACAGGAACTGCAAAGCATAGAACCGCTTGAGATGTTGGATATTTATAGGCTTAGGGAGAAAATATCCCTCTGAAGTGGCAATTTGATATGCCCCTGAACCATATTTGGCTATAATGATAAATAGACCAAGCCAATTAGCTTCAAATTTTCCTTTCTTTTCATGGTTTTGGAGATTACTCATGTTATGTTGCAAAACTAAGTCACCCACCTCAAATTCCCATGGCTTGACTTTTTTGTGAAACTAAAGCTAAAGGTGATTTTGATACATGTAGAGGTGGTTTAGGGCATTGAGGAATCTCTCATCAAGGAATTGTAGCTCTTGCAAGCGAGCAACTTGGTATTCTTCTTTGGACATTAGATTCTTGAGAGAGATTTTGAGGGAAGGGAGCTCAATTTTGATGGGTAAGACAAATTTAGAACCATAAACAAGGGAAAATGGAGTAGCACCTTTGGGAGTACAGATGGAGGTATGATAGACCCAAAGGGTGGGAGAAATTTGGAGGTGCCAGTCATGGCCAGTTGCATCAATGATTTTCTTTAGGATTTTCAAAATGGTTTTATTGGTAGCTTCAGCTTGGCCATTACCTTGGGGGTAATATTTTGTGGAAAAATTCTAGGTGATTCTAAATTTCCTATTCAATGTAGCAATTTTTTAATTTTTGAAAGGCATTACATTATAAGTCATGATGTCCTGAGGTATACTGAAATGATAGATAATATAGTACAAGATGAACTTCAAAATCTATTTTTCAATGGTGTAGGTTAATGAGATAGCCTCAACCCACTTTGTAAAGTACTTAGTGGTGGCAATAATATACTTGTGGCCATTTGAAAAGTTTGGATATACTTGACCAACAAGATCAAATCCCTAGCAAGAAAAGGGCTATGGGGTAATGGTGGGTTAGAGGCCTTGGGTGGGGCATGTATCAAATCACCATGCTATTGACAAGGAACACATCTCTTCACAAAATGATATGCATCTGCTTCCATAGTTGGCCAATAGTAAACTGTTCTAAGGAGATTTTTTGCTAATGTAAGGCCACTAGAATGGGCACCAAAAATTCCTTGGTAGACCTCTTCTAATGCCATTATGGCTTCATCTAAACTGAGACATTAGAGGAGGGTTCCATTGAGGTGTTTTTGGAAAAGGGTGTCACCTAGGATGGTATATTAGGCAATGCAACAGATGAAGGTTTTTCTTTGATTTAGGGTGCGAGCTATGGGAATGGTTTTATGATGTAAATAGGCAAAAATGTTAGTGTACCATGGAGACTCAGGACTGACAATCTCACACACCAACTCTGAATCAGTTTGCTCATAAGTAGGAGTCAAAAGATTCTCAACAAGAAACTCACATTTAGGACTATACTCAAGCATAGCAATCATGGAGGAAATGGTAGCCATGGCATCTACAGCTTTGTTATTAGCCCTTGGTATCTGCTAAAATATTATCTCTATGAAGTGTTGTTTAAGATCCTCAACTATCCTATGATATGGAAACAACTTTTCATATTTTGTGTGGTATTCATTTGTAACTTGTTTAATGACCAATTGTGAGTCTCCAAAGACAAGAAGGCTTTTTATATTCCATCTGATAGCTTGATGCATCCCTATGACTAATCCTTCATACTCAGCTATATTGTTTGTGCAAGGAAATGAAATTTTATGAGACTTAGGAATGAGGTCGCCTTGCAGTGTAACAAACAAAATTCCTGCCCTTGATCCCTTTTGTGTGAGGGAACCATTAGAAAATAGCTTCCATGGTGTACTAGGGGCAATAGTCATAATGGTTTCATCTAGAAAATCTACTACAATGAGATGGTCTCCTTGAAGAGGAGCTTCAACAAGCTGGTCTACAATTAATTGTCCCTTAATGGCCTTGCAATCCTTATAGACAATGTCAATTTCACTTCAAATCAAGACCCATTTTGTAGCTTAACTAGTGAGGGAGGCTTTTGATAGCAAATATTTGAGTGGATCTATCTTGGCAATGAGATATGTAGTATGATTAAGCATATAATGGCATAATTTCTGTGTGCAAAAGATTATCGCCAAAAAAGCTTGCTCAATAGTAGTGTAATTCAACTCATAGCCAACTAATGTTCAACTGAGATAGTATATAGCTTGTTCATTACCATTGTCATCTAGTTGTGCCAAAAGAGCACCTAAGGCAACTGAAGTGACTAAAATGTATAGAATCAATGGTCGTCCTACAATTGGAGGGACGAGAACTGGAGGATTGGCCAAGCATACCTTAATTTGTTTGAATGCTTTTTGACATAGGCCATCCCACTAAAACTTAGTGTCTTTGGAAAGAAAATGTTGAAGTGGATGGACCTTATCTACTAATTGGGAAAAAAATCAGCTGATGGACTGTAACTTTCCTTGTAAACTATAGAGTTGTTTCAATGTAGTAGGTGGAGGCATTTCTATGATGGCTTTTACTTTGCTAACAAAAGGACTGCATTGAAGATTTTAAATATAGGTTATTATTGGCCCACACTTCACAAGGATGCAGCCCAATATAAAAAAAGATGTGACAAATGTCAAAGAATGGGTTGAACAATAAAAATAGATGAAATGCCCCTATATTTGAAGATAGAAGTAGCACCATTTGATAAATGGGGGATTGATTTTGTTGGTCCTATTGAACCACCATCAGAAGGAAAGAGTTACGTCCTAGTTTGTACTGATTATGTTACTAAATGGGTAGAAGAAAAACCCATGAAACATTCTCGTGACAATAATGTTGCAAAGTTTATGTAAGAATATATTTTTACCAAATTTAGTGTTCCAAGAGAATTACAATCAAATCAAGGGCCTCAGTTTACATCTAACTTGATAGCTGCACTCATGGAGGAGTACATATTTTGACATGGAAAATCTTCTCTATACCATCCATAGGCCAATGGACAAGTTGAAGTGACAAATTGAGAGCTAGAAAATATACTCATTAAAATAGTGTCCTTGCATCAAAAAGATTGGGTAGGTAAACTTCCTAAAGCCTTATGGGCATACAAAACAACATGAAAATCCACTTCTAGGTTTACACCTTTTGAGCTCCTATATGGAAAGACAACTATTATGCCTATTGAATTTGAACGTAAGACACTATGGAAAACTTTAGAACTTGATATTACCCTTTGTGTAGCACAAAAGGAGCACATTTTGTATCTCAATGAGTTAGATGAATGGTGGAAGTCAGCTCTTCATAATACAGAATTAATTCAGAGACAAAGGAAGCAGTGGCATGACAAATTTATTAAAGATAGAGAATTCTCAGTTGGTGATTGCGTGCTCCTATATGACTCACAATATCAACATCATCAAGGAAAATTTTAGACTCGATGGCTTGGTTCATATGAAATCATTACAATTTTTAACAATGGTGCAGTTGAACTATCAACAATAGATCCGGTCAAACTCAAACTCCTAGTTAATGGGCATCACTTGAAGTTATATCATAAACCAACAAATTGGGAGGAATTTCTTCAACAATTCAATAAAATAGAAACATCTCTTCCTGTAGCCACTTCGTCTGAATCTTCCACTCAGATGCCTACAAACCCTTGAATTTATTTCAAGGCCTTCATAATAAAAATTTTGCATTCATGGGAAATTCATTTCTTTTCCACCTCATTCCATCCCATATTCTTGTATTTCCATCATCATGCCATCTCATCTTCTTTCTATCATATGATACTACTCAAACCATCCTTCCTATCGTGCCTTAGGTTGGTTACACTTGACCCCTTTGCATTTATTTAATTTATTATTTATTTAGAAAAGCATGTTATTTCAATTTTCAGAATTTGAAATCTTTAAGGTCTGGTGGGACCCAGTCTTTGATAGGTTGGGGGGAGGGAAAATTGAAATCATAAATGCAAATCAAGGTAAATATTAAGTTGGCATGTAGAATGTACGAGGTAGGATCATCTCAGTAATGAGCTGGTGCTCCTTTGTACTCTTGAAGTGTGTGTGAAATAATTAAAAAAGCCAACCATTAAATTATGATTTCACAGAAACATAACTCCTCATTAATATGGCGTATGTATTGGGCATGATCTTTATCCTCATTATGTTTTAGTGATTAAAATGCCATCACAAAGTACCGAAGGATGTGTGAAGTACTGAAGGATGTGATGTTTGGAAAGTGTTGAAGTATTTTAAAATATTTTTGTTTCCTTTTCAAAATTCCATTGATAAAACCCCTATAGCTATCTCCACCAACACTCTTTATCACTTACAGTGAATTTGCTATTTATAGCATTTTTTATAAAAATTTTCAAAAAGAAAGCATTGGTAGAGAACATCAGTGGCATGAACTAGTAGATCATAGAGTCTTGTTGGTAGACCTAGCAACATGCAACTTGTTTCAACAATGGGGTTGGCTAGCTTACTATCTCAGTTTGAAGCAGTTTGATTAGGAAATTGTGCTCCAATTTCATAATACACTAAGGGCTGGATATGTAATTGTTAAGGGTATCTAGATGGAGTTTACAAAGGAGGTGGTGGCAGAAGTTTCTAGTTTGCCTACAAATGGAGAATAATGGACAGAGAACATGGATGCATGATAAGCAAAAGAACAATTCTCAGTACATGGAGATCCTTGACTAGAGGAAAACAAAAGGCAAGGTACATTACACTTATCTCTCCCTCTTCAATTTATCCACCCCACTGAATTGATCATAAGGTATTTCACTTGTGAGGGGAGGTATTCCTATTTGTATGCTATTCATTTTAAAATTTTGAGTAGTTTGTGACATGGTGATTGTCCTATAAATCTCCCAAGTTTCCTTTATAATATTGTCAAAAGGAAAGCTACCTATGTACAACAAGGCAAAACCTAGTCGGTATCCCACCATTGCTTAATTAGGGCCATAGGTGAAAGGGAATTGACTAGGAAGCACTTGGGAACATGTAAGGATTTTGTAAAACTCAAGACAATGGGACCCAAAAGGGGTGGATCTAAAGGGCAAGGAATGGGGACAAGAGAGAAAACTACTATAGGAACTAGGAAAGTAGTATATAAAATAGCTCAAGAAGCTTCGGGTTCTGCATCTGCAACCAAAAATGTATAAAGGAAAATTTTTCTCGTTGAAGCCTCGACCCCTAAAAAGAGAAAATCACATAAAGCTATTGCAGAGGAAGGTTCAGAAGAAGTATCCCTAGTATCACAAGAACTTACACCCAACCTTAATAAAGGGAAATTTGTTGATAAGGGTAAGCAACCAATCTCTACCCCACGATGAGTTACTAGATTATGTAGGGTGGACTTGAAGAAGGAACCCTTCCATTCCACCTATTAATTTAGAAGCTCTAGTACATACACTTGTGTAGTCCTCAAAGCCTACAACCCATACTTCTGAACATGAAAGTGATCTTGAGGAAATTCCCACAAAGCCAAATAGTCCTATTAACATTGATAGTGACACAAAGTCCTTAGAGAAAATAGTGTTTGGATTTGAATAGCTAGTGAAGGAAACTGATAATTTACCACTAGATGAATATCCATCCATTGCACAAGAAATGGTTTAGAAAATTGTTGAAATATTTGAAGTTAAAATGGCTATTATGCCCTATCTTATGGCCGTTGTGCCTTCAAAAAAAGTTGATAGTCCTGTTGTACATCAACCTCCTCAAGATAATAGCACTGTTGCCCATCAAAGTGACAACTTTGTTGAATGTCACCATTCTCAAGATGATAGTACTGCTGCTGGTCCAAGTGTCAACCCTTTTATCCACCATCATACTAAGCACCACCTTGAAGATAATAGACCTATTATTTGTTGTCATACACCACCAAACATTTCTAATCCTTTAATATCTAGCTTTAGTTTATATCAACGATTTCACTAGGAAAAAGCAATCTGGGAGCTAGAAAGGAAATAATTGCTTAGAACTATCAAGGAACAAGCACAACAAATTGAAGAGAAAGATAGTGAAATTATGGTCCTACAACAATGTGTCACAAAGGTGATAGAGCTCATTCTAGAGCTTGTAAATTGTAGGTCATCGTCTCCAATTTACACACTATTCCTAAAAGTGCAAATTATTAATTTTCAATTGTCTTGAATTACTCAGGGGTTGAACCCTTCTTTGTACACTCCCCAAGAATTCTATGTAGTGTTCAAATTAGTCCTGATGGCTCTGCAAAATCTCCTTTGTGAGTTATATGTTCATAATCTTGTTGTTCTAGATGATAAGGATTAGAATTCTTTCTTATACATGGGAGATGCACAGTTTAGAGTAGTTATGTCATGGATGCAGAATGAGATCAATCAAGAGAATCAAGCTACTCCTTATAGGAAAAATAAATGTTTGAACTATTATACATTTTTCCTAAGGTGCAAAACACTTACAGAGTATTCTTCGATTGGCTTTTTGTTAACAATAATCAAAGTGCTATAGCTAAAATTCACCTTGTCTGAGAACACGAATTTGTGGATTAGGAGTAGCATTATTCTACAATTTCCCTTGATGCCATATGAGCTTCCACTCAAAGATGGATCCAATTATTAGAAGATTTGAAAATAAGGGAGTTGCACTCTCCTCAAAATTTGGAGTTGGCCATCAGTAGGATGCCCAAGTATATGATGCTAGGTAGAAGTCAGAAAAGTTATTGGGTTCCTCTTCATTTCCAACCACCAATACTCTTGCATCCTATGCTTGGAAAGTATGATTCATTTTCTGAATATAACATGGTTATTGAAGAAAAAAAAAGGGAAAGGTTGAAACAGAATCATGGATATTTTAATTACAGAGCTCATGAATTAGGGGAGAAGATCACCAATGATCTTAGGCTATGGATAAGGATTAGAAATCTATAGATGCTGAAGGGACCAGCATTAGGATGGTTGGGGGGAACAAATGATGGCATAAAGAAATAGAAGTCTTTTTGGCCCTTTTTGTGAACATTTATCTATAACATACTAAACTTTATCATCTTTTAAGTATAGTATTTTGAACCTTTGATGTATAAGGTATGGATATATGGCATAATAATGATAATCAAAATTATATCTAAAAAGGGTTCATTTTGTGGTAAAAATATTTCTTCATGAATGTTTGATATGGGTAGATCTTCCTACAGCCAAAGAGATTGCAAAAACTATTAGTTGAATAATTAATGCATTTTCTTTATAAATTAATAAATATAAATAAATGTTTGTGGGAAGTTTTGTGTGCATTAAATGTTAATCCCAGGAATACAAGCCGAGCTGGAGTTAATAAAAAACAACTATGAAGGATTAACATTGAGGCATTGATGGTATTATAGAGAAACATTATGACACCATTGCAGCTGGAGACTTGGCAGCAAAGTCAGAAGGGAACTATTTTAATGAATAACAAGAGGGACCTGATAAAGTGGCTGAGTGGGAAAGAAGGCATCAAAGCAATCAGTTAAACATGCAAATCATGATACCTAAATTTTTGGAAGCTTTTTAAGTCTGATAATAGAGTATATCTAGCATCAACTATGCTCTATATTTGTGAGAATTTAAGGAGATAACTAATGTCTTTACGATTGCATGCTTGCATAAGTCTTAAACTATAACTGATTATCCTTCATGAGGAAGTCATAATTGTAGGAGTTTATTATTTTCCTTCCTTTTAAATAATACCTCATCTATATCTATGAGGTTAGGTAGTAAGTAGATAGATAGAGTTGATAGATATCTTGTTGTTTTCCCAAATTATTGTAATACTGCATATTTGAATGAACACATGACTTTGCTAAGTTTCTATATTTTTTTCTGAGTTGATCTTTCCTTCATTCTTATGTGGAGGCCCACATGGAAAGTGGAGTTTACTTTAGTAATTAGGAGTTAGACTTAGTTTTCTAAGTTAAGATTAGAACTGCTATTCCTACAGCCAATGGAAATAGAACCAAACACTATTCCTATAGTAGTAAGTGCATAGATGTATGGTTAAATAATTAGAATTTCCTTCCAAGAATTTGATAGTTTTCTTTCCTTTGGATAAGCTAGATTTCCTTAATGGTTATTGCATTCAAGGTATTAGTGACTTTTAATGAAAACTAGAGCATATACTTTGCAGAAATCATCTCAAGTTCATGCTTTTGGATTGACATTTAATGAAGATCAACATAGTACTTTGGTAGTAAGGGATGCCCAATCCTATAGCTAAAAAGGTGTTATATTGACTAGACATTTTTGGCACCATCTCTATTGAGTCGCTTAACTAGTTTCATTTTTAGTATTTTTGCATGCATATTATAAGAGACCATCTCGGAAGATTTCTTCCCAACTTCAATCAGGAAGATCCGTTTTATCTTGACTCTAAGAAAAGAGAAGAGAGAGAAGAAAGAGAGGAAGAAGAATAACTATTTGAGAATGTATTTGCAGAAGTACCGGAACAAGTATAATCACCAACCACATATGAAGAATCCTTCCATTTAAATAATCTTTTTGCTGAGACAGAATATCAAAATAATCCATTAGCTCTAGTCATTTATCAGCCACCACTAGGACATCCACAAATGGCAGTAGCTCAGCCTACCTTTCCCTTTCCAATCCCTATTCAGTAGGGTAACCAAAATCTAAAGAATATACCCTTAGTTTCCCTACCCAAGTTCTATGGCCTTATTATTGAAGATATAGAAACCTTTCTCTTTGAATTTGACATCCTTTGTCAAAGTTATGACTACACAACCAATGCCTATAAACTAAAATTGTTTCCGTCAACTCTCAAAGAAGCTGCTTTAAGATGGTTCATGAGTCTAGGTGCTAATGCTATGATAGATTAGCCAACTATGAGTAACTTGTTTCTTAATAAATATAAGGAATATTGGAAAGGCCATGAGTTAAAAGGAGATGGCATTTTTAAGATGTTACAAAAGGAGGATGAGACTCTAGAGGACTTATGTTGCCGGGTTAATGTCTAACTTGCAGCACAACATGCAACATCAGCTGAACAAGGAGTCCCAAAAGCATCTCTTTCTGAAAAGAGTCCATGATAGGAGTATGGAAGCCTTAGACTTAATGGATGGAGGTGATATTACATAGAAGATGTGGGCTGAAATTTGGAACATTTTCTTGAACTATTCCAAAGCAACAATAAAAAAGGGATGAGGTTTGAGGGACTTACTCCAAAAAACTCTTGGTGCTGGAGTATTTAAGACAGAACTATCAAACCTCCTGTCAGATTTCAAGAAAGACATCATTAATGATGTTGCTACAGAATTGGACACCATGCAATCATGAAGGAAGAAGGAGGATGCTGATATTATGTTAGCAGAATATTGCCCCCATTGTAGAGAGAAGAAACTCAACTGCCGATGCAAGCCTATTGCTAGTTTGGAATCACCACACATGCCTACTAAATTCAAGGCAATTGATGAAGATGGGGAGGACCTCTATGTTTCTTAAAAAAGGCCATGGGCTCCAAAAATAGGTATTCCTCAAGACCCACTCCATAATTATGGTGGTAATAGTCAATGGAAACAATAGCATGGTAATTATAATAATTGGCAGCAACCCAACCAGGTTGGCAACAACCCAACCAAGGGTGGTAGCAGCCTAACCAAGAGTGGCAACAACCTTAGCAAGCTTGGCAACAACCCTAGAATTTTTAGCACCAATAGCACTAGCATCAACCAGCCTTGACTCAGCCTCCTCAACACCAAGCCTTAATGCCTCCTACAACCAATACAACCCCTCCAAAATAGCCATAGTTATCTGTACAACTTGCACCTAATCCTAATAGTGCAAAACCTTTATACCAACAACAAAGTTATTCCATCACCTTGAATGATATTCATCTATGATCTAGAAAAATACTTGCATCAACCAAGCAACCCATTATAATAGAAGTAGATGATACAAATGTTGAGTTAGTTCAAGAACCTACCACCACTATCTCTCCTATAGCCAAGAAACCACTATAATAGGTTAACAAAGCAAATTTTGCCAAATGAAAATCAAGCTACACTAGATTTTCTTGAGCAACTCAAACAAATGACAATAAAAATTCCCTTACTTGATGTAATAAAGGAAGTACCCATATGTTGAAAAGCCATTAAAGAAGCCTGTATTAAAAATCTAAGAAGGAAAAAGAAAGATCCAAAGACTATCCATGTCCTTGGCTAGTTTTTTGATCTTATGCTTGATAACCTCAAGATGCCTAAGTATGTAGACCCTAGAAGCCCAATAGTAAGCCTTGCTATTCAAGGAGTGCAAGTGAAGAATGTCTTAATAGACCTAGAAGCATCCATTAATGTAATGACCAAGGAAGTAGTGTCCAAATTAAACATCATTGGTCTTAAAAAAACACCAACAATCTTGCAGTTAGTAGATAGTTCTACCATAATTCTTGATGGTGTGTTAGAAGATGTCACTATCACATTACATTCATAGGATTATCTAGTTGATTTTGTAGTACTCTTTCCAAAAAAAAGTACTGGGGGCTATCCTATCATTCTAGGATGACCATGGTTAGAAATATTAAATGCTTATATTGCATGCCAATTAGGGAAGATGACTATTTTAGATGGGACAAACACTAAAAACTTAACCTTGTATTCTCCTGCTCAGCCTTTGCTGCAAGATGACCAAGTTGTCTAGCCAAATATGGGTGACTCTGATATGGACATAGATTCTATTAAAAAATTGATGATGATCTCACAGGACTCATTTGTAAGCATTAAAGAAGAGGATGATGTCATTTCTTCTATCATACTGAATGAGTATGGAACACAACCTGAGACATCTTCTAAACATGATTGTGTTTTAGAAAGCATTCTTCCTTTACCCTCTAAACTTCATTATTTTGAGTCTGCACAACTTCTAAATTCACTCTTGCCACATGAGATAGACTCAAAACCAATTTCTTAGATTTCAATGGCTGAAAAAGTAGTAAAAAAAAAATCATCCTAGGGAAAGAATTAAACTTAAGCAAGTCTCTGTCTTAGGCACAACATCACAATATCTTGTAGCTATTATAAAAGCACCAAGATGATTTTGCTTAGGAGTATAAAGATATGAAAGGCTTGGAGCCTACACTTTATACTCATAGGATTTATATAAGTCCTGATTGCAAACCTATGAGACAACCTCAGTGTAGGATAAACCCAAGATTAAGGGATATTGTCAACAATAAACTACAAAAGTTACTCAATATTGGCTTCATATATCCTATTTCAGATAGTCAATAGGTTTCACCATTGGTTATTTTTCCCAAGAAGGGGGGAAAATGGCAAGTTTGCATAGATTATAGAGAACTTAACTCAGCTACCAAGAAGGATCATTTTCCATTGCCTTTTGTCGATCAAGTTCTTGACAATCTTGCAAGAAAGAAGTAGTTTTCATTCTTGGATGGGTTCAGTGGCTACAATCAAATCTAGATAACCCAAAGGATTAGGACAAGACCACATTCACATGTCCATGGGGAACATTTGATTACACTGTCCTACCATTTGGTTTGTGCAATGCACCTGGAACTTTCCAAAGAGCTATTATTAGCATTTTTTTTGACATATCTATAGATTGTTTGGAAGTGTATATGGATGACTTCACCACATATGGGAAGACATTTGAAGAAGCCACAGAGAAATTGGACAAGGTTTTACAAAGATGAAAAGACTAAAAATTGTCTTTAAACAGTGAAAAGTTTTTCATAATGATGCAAGAAGGAGTGGTGTTGGGACACTTTATTTCCCCCAAAGGAATTGAAGTAGATCCAACAAAAATAGAAGTCATACGCACATTAGCTATACCATCTAAATTGAAATAAGTTAGGAGTTTTCTAGGACATGCAGGGTACTATCATTGTTTTATCAAAGATTTTAGTCAAATTTTAGCACCCCTTTATAAATTTCTTTTAAAAGATGTAGAGTTTGTATGAGATTCTAATTGTAAAAAGGCTTTCCTACAGATTATGGAAGTCCTCTCAATAGCACTAGTGCTCCAAGGACCAAATTGGGAGTTACCTTTTCACATACATACTAATGCTTCAGATCGTGTCATTAGAGTAGTACTTGGCCAAAAGATAAATTTAGTAGAACATGTAATTTACTATATCAGCAAGAATCTTCAAGGAACCAAGTATAACTACACTGTAATAGAGAAAGAATTGCTTGCTATAATTTATGCTCTAAATAAGTTTAGACATTATATTACAAGGTACCAAATATTTGTACATACAGATCACTCTACTATCAAATATTCGATGAACAAACCAGTAATCTCTGGACAATTGGCTCGATGGTTGTTACTAATGCAAGAATTTGACATTACCATTATCGACAAACTAGGCAAAGAAAATGTTGTAGCTGATTTCTTGTCTCATCTTCAAACACCTGATGATCCTCTAGCCATAGAAGATAGCTTTCCTAAAGAACATCTAATTCTTTTGTTAGCACAAAACCCTTGGTATGCTAACATTGCCAACTACCTAACCACTGGTAAAACACCCCCACATTTCTCTACAAAGGAAAAATGGTTGTTGGTGGAAAAGAGTTTTAACTTTTCATGAATCTCAGGGTTCATGTTTTATAATGGATCAGATCAAGTGACATAAATATGTCTCAGAAAGGATGAAACTTATGATGTTCTTCATGCTTTTCATGATGAACCTTGTGGTGGCCACTTTGCTAACAAAAGGATTGCATTGAAGATTTTAAATACATGTTATTATTGGCCCACGCTTCACAAGGATGTAGCCAAATATACAAAAAAATGTGACAAATGTTAGAGAATGGGTCGAACAATAAAAATAGATGAAATTCCCCTATAGCCATAGATAGTAGCACCATTTGATAAATGGGGGATTGATTTTGTTGGCCCTATTGAATCACCTTCTCCATTAGAAGGAAAGAGTTACATCTTGGTTTTCACTGATTATGTTACTAAATGGGCAGAAGAAAAACCCATGAAGCATCCTCGTGACATTAATGTTGCAAAATTTTTGTATGAATCTATCTTTACTAGATTCAGTGTTCCAAGAGAATTATAATTAGATCAAGGGCCTCAGTTTACATCTAACTTGATAGCTGCACTCATGGAGGAGTACAAAATTTGGTATGGCAAATCTTCTCTGTATCATCCATAGGCCAATGGACAGGTTGAAATGAAAAATTGAGAGTTGGAAAATATACTCACTAAAATAGTGTCCTTGCATCATAAAGATTGGGCTTGAAGCCTTATGGGCATACAGAACAACATGGAAATCCACTACTAGGTTTACACCTTTTGAGCTCCTATATGGAAGGACAACTATTATGCCCATTTAATTTGAACATAAGACTTTGTCGACAGCTTTGGAACTTGATATTACCCTTCCTAGAGCACAATAGGATCACATTTTGCATCTCAATGAGTTAGATAAATGGTGGAAATCAACTCTTCATAATATAAAATTAATTCAAAGTTAGAGGAAGCAGTGGCATGATAGATTCATTAAAGATAGAGAATTCTCAGATGGTGATTGGGCACTCTTGTATGACTCATGATATCAACATCATCAAGGAAAACTTTAGACTTGATGGCCTGGTCCATATGAAATCATTGTAATTTTTAACAATGGTGAGGTTCAACTATCACTAATAGATCCGGTCAAATTCAAACTCCTAGTTAATGGGCATCACTTGAAGTTATATCATAAACCAACAAATTGGGAGGAATTTCTTCAACAGTTCAATAAAATAGAAACATCTCTTCCTGTAGCCACTTTGTCTGAGTCTTCCACTTAGATGCCTACAAACCCTTGAATTTATTTCAAGGCCTTCATAATAAAAATTTTGCATTCATGGGAAATTCATTTCTTTTCCACCTCATTCCATCCCATCTTCTTGTCTTTCCATCATCATGCCATCTCATCTTCTTTCTATCATATGATACTACTCAAACCATCCTTCCTATCGCGCCTTAGGTTGGTTACACTTGACCCCTTTGCATTTATTTAATTTATTATTTATTTAGAAAAGCATGTTATTTCAATTTTCAGAATTTGAAATCTTTAAGGTTTGGTGGGACCCAGTCTTTGATAGGTTGGGGGGAGGGAAAATTGAAATCATAAATGTAAATCAAGGTAAATCTTAAGTTGGCATGTAGAATGTACGAGGTAGGATCATCTCAGTAATGAGTTGGTGCTCCTTTGTACTCCTGAAGTGTGTGTGAAATAATTAAAAAAGCCAAACATTAAATTATTATTTCATAGAAACATAACTCCTCATTAATATGTCGTATGTATTGGGCATGATCTTTATCCTCATTATGTTTTAGTGATTAAAATGCCATCACGAAGTACTGAAGGATGTGTGAAGTACTGAAGGATGTGATGTTTGGAAAGTGTTGAAGTATTTTAAAAGCTTTTTGTTTCCTTTTCCAAATTCTATTGTTAAAACCCCTGTAGCCATCTCTTCCCACACTCTCAATCACTTTAGTGAATTTTCCAGTTATAGCATTTTTTTTTTGGAATTTTTCAAAAAGAAAGCATGGGTGGAGAAACTTAGTGACATAAACTAGCAGATCATAGAGTCTTGTTGGAAGATGTAGCAACATGCAACTTATTTCAACAATGGGTTTGGCTGGCTTACTATCTCAGTTTGAAGTAGTTTGATTAAGAAATTGCACTCCAATTTCATAATACAATAAGGGATGAATATACAAGTATTAAGGGTATTTGGATAGAGTTTATAGAGGAGGTGGTGGAAAAATTTTCTAGTTTTCCTACAAATGGAGAATGATGGACAGAGGACATGGATGCACAATAAGAAAAAGAGCAATTATCAGTACATGGAAATCTTTGAATGGAAGAAAACAAAAAGAAAGGTACATTACGGTTATCTCTCCCTCTTTAACTTATCTACCCTGCTGAATTGATCATAAGGTATTTCACTTGTGAGGGGAGGTATTCCTATTTGCATATTGTTCATTTTAAAATTTTGAGTGGTTTGTGGCATGATGATTGTATTGTAAATCTCCCAAGTTTCCTTTATAATATTATCAAAAGGCAAGCTACCTATGTATAGCAAGGAAAAACCCAGTCGGTATCCCACCATTTCTTAATTAGGGCCATAGTAAAAAGGAAATTAACTAGGTAGCACTTGGGAACATGGGAGGATTTATTAAAACTCAAGATAGTGGGACACCAAAGGGGTGGACCTAAAGGGAAAGGAATGGGGACAAGATAGAAAAATGTTGTAGGAATAAGGAAAGTAGTATATAAAATAGCTCAAGAAGCTTCAGCTTTTGCATCTACACCCAAAATTGTGAAAAGGAAAATTTTGCTTGCAGAAGCCTCGACCCCCAAAAAGAGAAAATCACAGATAGCTACTACAGAGGAAGGTTTAGAAGAAGTATCCCTAGTATCACAAGAACCTGCACCCAACCTTAATAAAGTGAAATCTATTGATAAGGATAAGCAACCAATCTCTACCCCATGACGAGTTACCAAAATGTCTGGGGTGGACTTGAAAAAGGAACCTTCCATTCCACTTGTTAATTTAGAAGCTCCAATACATACATATATGTAGTCCTCAAAGCCTAAAACCCATACTTTTGAACATGAAAGTGATCTTGAGGAAATTCCCTCAAAGCCAAATAGCCCTATCAATATTGATAGTGACATGGAGTCCTCAGAGAAAATAGTGTCTGGGTTTGAACAACTAGTGGAGGAAATTGATAATTTACCACTAGAGGAATATCCATCTATTGCACAAGAAATGGTTCAAGAAATTTTTAAAACATTTGAAGTTAAAATGGCTATTGTGCCCTATCCTAAAGCCATTGTGCCTTCAGAAAAAGTTGACAGTCCTGTTGCTCATCAGCCTCCTCAAGATGATAGCACTGTTGCTTGTCAAAGTGACAACTTTGTTGAATGTCACCATTCCTAGGATGAAAGCACTATTTATAGTCCAAGTGTCAACCCTTTTATCCACCATCAATATCCTGAGCACCACCTTGAAGATAATAGACCTATTGTCCATAGTCATACCCCACTGAACATTTCTACTCTATTAATAGCTAGCTTTAGTTTATACCAATAATTTCAATGGGAAAAAGTAAACTGGGACTTGTTGGAATTATGATATATTTGTCATTAGTGCAAAAACTTATTCTATCTTGAATGCTTATCTTGCTCATCACTTATTCTCAAGTATATATCAAGCATTTAGTGGTTACCTTATAAGTTCAGCAGGCAAACAGTTCTCACCGAGCATTCCAAAAAATATCGAGTGAAAAAGGTAAAGGAAGTTCAACAGTGTTTATTGAGTGAAAAAGGTAATCAAAGATCAACAGTGTTTACTGAGTTAAAAAGGTAATCAAAGATCAGCAGAGTTTATCGAGTGAAAAAGGTAAACAAATGATTTAGTGTTTACTGAGCTAAGCAAGGTAAATGAAGAAGATAGTTTGTACCGAGTAACACTACATCTATCAAGTCACCAATGGCTACTGAGTTCCAAGCAATGTTTTGTGACTAGTATGAACTGAGTCTCTACTTCTACTGAGTGCATGATGATGCCAAGTAACGTAGTGGATGTCAAGTATCAGAAGGTCACCGAGTCAGTTCAGTGAACCTGAGTTTACTAATGGGCCGACTCAGTAATGTTTTGTTCACTTGTGTTTTGGCCGACCTTGTAATTGTAAAGTATTGGAATGGTATATATGTAATGTATGATATCATTTTTGAAATATGAAATGGAATATGAACATATTGGCATAAAATAAGAAAGTATTGTTTGCATGAAAAGAAGGTATTGCTATTAGCAGCAGAGAAAAAGGAATACAACAAGGTTAGCATAAGGAGTAGAAAAGTTATATCTATCACATTAGGTGATCAATGCAAGGATCTTATTAGCAAAAAAGTTGTAAGTAGATCCACTGTTTCATCCTAATAGGTGAATCAGTCTTTTAAATTCTTTAACAAGGTAGACTTAACAGTCTTTTGTAAATCTCCTAACAGAGTGCATACTTCACTGTATGTTTGTAAATCCTCTAACAAGGTGGATCTAGCAGTCCTACTTGCTCCTAACAGGGTAGATCACCAGAAGTGATCATTGTAAGCTTTAACTAGCCAACTTCATACTTCAGTAATGAAGTTTTGTGGGCATCATCCCCACCCCAGTTTTACTTTCTAATTGGAAGGTTTCTGGGTCACCAAATCATTGTGTTCATGTGTTATGAATGATTGATCTTTCATTTATGCAATAGATTAGATGAATGAATGATAAATGGTTAAAATGCATAAAATTTTATATGTTACTGATTCACCCCTCCCCTCTTAGTAACACATTTCATCCTAAATATTTCCAACAGGGACCTAGAAAGGAAACAGTTGCTCAAAACTATCAAGGAACATGCACAACAAATTGAGGAGAAAGATAGTGAAATTATGGTGCTGCAACAATGTGTCATGAAGGTGATAGAGTTCATTCCAAAGCTTGTAAATTGTAGGTCACTATCTCTAGTTTGTACATTGTTCCTAAAAGAGCTAATGATTAATTCTCAATTGTCTCGAATTACTCGAGGGTTGAACCCTTCTTTGTACACTCCCTAGTTATGTCATGGATGTAGAATGAGATTGGTCAAGAGAATCAGGGCACTCCTTATAGGGAAAAAGAAATGTTTGAACCATTATACATTCAGCTTGAGGTGAAAAACACTCACAGAGTATTCTTCAATTGGCTTTCTGTTAACAACAATTAAAGTGTTGCTGCTAAAATTCACTCTATCTGAGAACAAGCATTTCTGGATTGGAAGTAGCATTGTTCTGCAATTTCCCTAATGCCATAGAAGCCTCCACTCGAGGATGGATCCAATTATTAGAAGATCTAAAAATAAGGGAGTTGCACTCTCCTCAAAATCTAGAGTTGGCCATCAGAAGGATGCCCAAGTATCAGATGCTAGGTAGAAGTCAAAAAAGTTATTGGGTTCCTCTTCATTCCCAACCACCAATACTCTTGCATCCTATGCTTGGAAAGTATGATTCATTTGCTGAATATAACATGGTTATTGTAGAACAAAAATGGGAAAGGTTGAAATAGAATCATGGATATTTTAATTACAATGCTCATGGATTAGGGGAGAAGATCGCCAATGATCTTAGGCTGCGGATAAGGATCAGAAACCTATAGATGCTTAAGGGATGAGCATCAGGATGGTTGGGGGGAAAAATGATGGCATGAAGAAATAGAAGTCTTTTTGGCCCTTTTTGTGAACATTTTTCTATAACATACTGAACTTTATAATCTTTTAAGTATAGTATTTTGAACCTTTGATGTATAAGGTATGGATATATGGCATAAGAATGATAATCAAAATTATATCTAAAAAGGGTTTATTTTGTGGTAAAAAATTTTCTTCATGGATGTTTGATATGGGTAGATCTTCCTACAGCTCAATAGATTGCCAAAATTGTTAGTTGAATAATTAATGCTTTTCTTTATAAATTAATAAATATAAATAAATGTTTGTGGGAAGTTTTGTGTGCATTAAATGTTGATTGCATGAATACAAGCGAAGCTAGAGTTAATCAAAAACAACTATGAAGGACTAACATTGAGGCATTGATGGTATTAAAGAGAAACATTATGACACCATTGCAGCTAGAGACTTGGCAGAAAATTCAGAAGAGACCTATTTTAATGAGTAACAAGAGGGACCATATAAAGTGGCTAAGTGTTAAAGCAAGCATCAAAGTAATTGGTTAAACATGCAAAGAACAATACTTGGATTCCTATAAGCTATTTAAGTAAGATAATAGAGTAGATCTAGAATCTGCTATGCTCTATATTTGTGGGAATTTAAGGAGATAACTAATGTCTTTATGATTGCATGCTTGCACACGTCTTCAACTATAACTGACTATTCTTCATGAGGAAGTCATAATTGTAGGAGTTTGTTATTTTCCTTCCTTTTAAATAAGACCTTGTCTGTATCTATCAGGTTAGGTAGTAAGCAGATAGATAGAGTTGATAGATATCTTTTTGTTTTCCCAAGTTATAGTAATACTACATATTTGAATGAACACATGACTTTTCTGAGTTTCTATACTTTTTTCTGAGTTGATCTTTCCTTCATTCTTCCGTGGGGGCCCAGACGAAAGGTGGAGTTTACTTTAGTAATTAAGAGTTAGACTCAATTTTCTAAGTTAAGATTAGAACTACTATTCTTGTAGCCACTAGAAATAAAACCAGTCACTATTCCTATAGTAGTAGGTGCATATATGTATGGTTAATAATTAGAATTTCCTTCCAAGAATTTGATAGTTGTCTTTCTTTTGGATAAACTAGATTTCCTTAGTGGTTATTGCATTCAAGGTAGTAGTGACTTTTAGCAAAAACTAGAGCATATACTTTGCATACATCATCTCAAGTTCACACTCCCAGATTGACATTTAATGAAGATTAGCATAGTAATTTGGTAGTAAGGGATGCCCAATCCTATAACTTAAGATCACCTGAAGGCACGAGAGGAGAGAATACATAAGTGGCCTCTTGGTTAAAACAAACTTGTTCTTTCCCAATGAAGCTTTAAGTTTTGTAATCTACTCTTGAAGACACTTGTGTTTAAGCATGCATTATTCTTTCCAACTTGAAAACATCGTCGACATAAATAAAAGTGTGGATTCATCAACAAAAATTAAATTGAGTGTGTGTATAAGAAAATTTCTGAAAATGAAACCAATTTCCTTTAAGTCATTTAAGATTGAGTGAATTCATTTTAAACACCAAATCCAAGCATTTCATAGCAAGCTTCATTAACCTTTGGTATTCAAGAGTGTGTTCACTATCCTAAACATTCATTCCAATAAAAGCATGTCAATTTCCTTAAGGCATTCAAAAGTGTGTTTTCTATCTAAATATACATTCCAATGAAATTTGAGTAAATTCTCCTTAAGGAACTCAAGATTGGAGGTAATGTTTGACCTTAGAGCATTCAAGAGTGTGTTTGGATTTTAGATATTAACTTGTAACATACATTCAAAGACACGTAGTTATTGCATACAAGTTCATTAACCCTTTAATCTTATAAGTGATAAAAATCACTCCAAACTTTCCAAGTGATAAAAATCACTATAAGTTTTTAGAATCCCCAAGGTTTGTTTCCTGCAATGTAAACTAGTTAGAAATCCCTACCAAACATCTAGTTAGCAAATAAAGTGTTTCAAATTTAATAAATCTGCCAAAAAATTAGAGATGACAGATGATAGGTGCAGATGATGTAGGACTAGAATATGGGCTAATGTCTAACATACTACGAGAAAATCACAAACAATGCTTAGGATTGGATAGATGATGATTGATTTTGGATGTTTAATACGTTTCATGATGATTATGGTGATTATGAGTTGACTTGGGGTGATTTTGAGTTGATTTTAAATGGTTTTGAGTTGATTTAAAATAATTTTGAAATTACATGAAATTGATGTAAATGAGGATACAAATGATAATAGACACTGTTGAGATACAATTAGGTTGGCCAAAATATTAGAGTTAGTTGAATGAGAAAACTAGATGAATTAGTATGAAAAATGATGTTGATTCAGGGGCTTGAGAGTATTTTCAAGGGTTACCAATCAAGATAGTGATCAAATAATGAAAATAATAGCTCAATTTTTTTACAAAAAAGATACAAATCCAACACAACTGATAGTTTGAAAATCAGAGTTGAAATGCAAAAGTTATGGCCTCTCGAGTGCAACATAGAGGCTCTAGGCATCCTACTACACCAGGTGCACCCAAAATGCACCCAAGTCTATCTAGTGCACACTTGGTAAGCCTAGGTGTGCTATGTTAGTACCAAATGCACCCATGGTGCACTTGGGAAGCCCAACTACATTTAGAAAGTGCAGACTGCACCCCAAAAGGCTCTAGGGGCCAAAAATAGTCCAAATGGACTCAAAATGACAAAAAACTTTGTGTGCATGCCCAAAATGGTGAAAAGAGGTCAGAACATGAGTGAAATAAGTCAAACATAGTTACATTTGGTCAAACTTGGTCAAAATTTTTTTATACTAAGGCTGGACTAGGTGAAAAGCCCTAGAAGGTTGAAAAATAGTATAGGGTGATGTAGGAATGTAGGAATGCAAGATGAAGTTGATTTGGTGTATTGGAACAAATGATCATGGTGGTGAATGAAGATATGAATGAAAAAATATTGAAGAGATGAGATGAGTACTAGTTAGAATGAAGAGAAGACTTTTGTTTTCAAAAAGGATGCTATATGTCAAATGGAGCTTCATTTTGATCAAATCGTAGATGCGAACCATTTTTGAGCATCTACACTTTGTCCCTCTTTGATACAATGTGATTTAGAGAATTGTGTCAAAGAATACTAATGAGAAGGCCATAACAATATGCCCCAGTAGGAATGATATATATGGGTTCCCTCTTGAGAAATTGATTGAGATATGCATATGGTAGGGCAATTTGTCAACAATGGGATGGAAGGTAGTGGATGAAGAAGACACAAAATATGGAGGAGATGAGATGAGGAATTATTAGTATGATGAGAAGACTTTTTCTTTTTTAAAGTGCACTCTATGTCAAATGGAGCTTTCTTTTGATATGGAAAATAGAATGCAATGCATCATGGCATAAAGGGCCAGAGCGCAAAATGCAAACCTTTTGCATAAACAAGCACGATGCAGAAAGAAAATGACCTTGTCCTTCCTAAGGAATATATACATGCCCTAGACTCTCAAAGTTACATTTTAATAGATAGAAAATAAAAGATGACCATGAACCATCCCGACCACTCTCATAGATCAGTTTATATCATTGAGTGGCATAAGAACATGATCGAAGAAAAACAAAGCTAAAATAAATCACTCACTAAACAACATGAGCTAACAACTATTCTTGTCCATTATTACTTGATTTTTAGTGTTTGAGGTCTTTAGATAGTGTTTGATAGGTTGATCATGTGATCTTGCGATTGTTGATTTAGTTGATAGAGTCATAGTGACAAGTTGGATTGACTGTTGGTTCACATTGCTCAGATAGTGTGATTGTCTTGAAAGTGTAGTGCTTTGAGTTTTAGTCTATGAAAGTGCAAATGTTTATGCAAAAGGGATGATTATGTAAAAGGTTTATTACACATTTTTGATGGGTTTTGTGATTTTTAGGGTTTTTGAGGATATTTGATGTTTTTGGTGTGACTAGTTTCTTTAGGACATTTTACGATTTTTAGGTTTTGCTTTAGGATGTTTTATGATATTTAGAGATTTTTTCAAGTCATTTTATGATTTTTATGTGATTATTTCAGGACATTTTATGATTTTTTAGTGAATTTTTTTATGACATTTTAAGATTTTTAATGAATTTTTTAAGGACATTTTTTGATTTTTTATGAATTTTTTCAGGATCATATTTTATTTTTTAGGATTTTTTTAGGATTGCATAATCATATACAAGTGTTAGCTCCAATCTAAGATGTGATAGGTCCAATGGATAAAAGGTGCTTAGGGATATGCTCCCAAACCAAGTTCAAACTCATGCACCATGAAGGTGATATGCCCCAAGATAAGACACAAGCTATGTACAAAGGCCAATGACAAAGTATTTATAGACTAGTGATGCATTAGGTAAGATAACAATGGATATTAACCTATTTGTGAGCCATGGTTAAGGAGCCAAGGATGTCTTGCAAGATGAAGGATATGATCAAGGAATGATAGAAGGGGAAAAAACTAGATGGAACCCCAATAGATGGAGGAGTTATAACTAATTACAGATGGTGCCTATTTGTTAGGTTTTCACCATGGTACTTGCCCAAAGTGCCTATTTGCCAGGTTTTCACTTTTGGATGAAATTTTTCTATTGACTGAAATTTTTGTGCCAAGATACCTGTTGGCCAGGTTTTCATCAAGGCATCCATTTTTTCATGACTCTTTTTTTTCCTTTTTTCATGACTTTTTGCTATTTTTTTGATATTTTTTCAAGACTTTTTGCCATTTTTTTGATATTTTTTTAGTACTTTTAGATGGAATCAAGAATGCTACTAAAAAATGCTAAGAAGATATCTATTTTTGGTATTGCTAACTAATAATCTTTGGACCCACAATTGACCATAACTACACAAGAGTCATTCTAAGTCTGTAACTAAGATCAACTACTGGAAAGGCCTCAAGATATACTATCATGCACTATATGTAAGGCAATTTCTACCTCTTGTGAATCAAGGCATTTAATGATAAATAGGTCAAAGGATTCTTTGTATGGGAAGGATTGTTGGCTAAAGATTTGATCTTGGGTGTTGGGAAAATTAGGTAGCTAGATTTTGGGATAAACAATTGGGTATAAGGGAGGATTGGGAGGATTGAGACCAATGACCTTCTAGAAGAAGGCTAATCGAGAGAGCTCAAAAAGACATTCTGGCATGTTAAACACCAAAACACTTATATTTATGGCACCAACTTGTTCATCTTGTATCCATGGGAGCTACTTAGCTTTTAATTTTTCATGGTCTAATGACACCTTTCGATTTTCACGAAGAGACCTACTTTTGTCATTTTTTCCTCTTTTGTGTTCAACTTTGCATCTAGAAAATGGAATTAACTCCCAAAATATGCCAATGTGTTCACTTTAGGAGAAGTTACTACTTTATAATCACCAACTTTAATGCCTTCAAAGATTTCAAAGTCTGTTGTGAGAGTGTCATCATTTTCAAATCGATCAAAGATCGGTGGTCCACGTTGGTTCCAATCCAATAGTTTAGGATTACTTGTGGGGATTTCATCATTAGTATTGAATGGGCTCTGGTTAAAAGGTATAGATATGGGCATTGGATTCAGTGGTATAAATGGGGTTATGCTTAGAAGCTAGAGGATTATTGGTTTTAGGTGGGATATCCTTAGATGCATTTTCATCATTCAAAACATCCATAGTCTTACATGTAGGTACAATAGTACTAGGAGGACCTATTCATAATGGTAAATAAATCTAAGCCCCAAACTAGGAGGTCATACTTTTGTAATGATAGGTTCAATTATACCTTGTTTATGAGATCCAAGACCACTACATTCATCATAGCCTTGTTTTTGCATGATATTAAATCCAAGTAAATACTTTCTAGGAGATATCAAAGTGGGTTTTTGTTCTGCTTGTGCTTTCTCCATACAAATGGAAGTATTCTCATTGGTAGAAGTGGTATTTGTTGTAATAATATTAGAATGTTGTGCTTGCAATAGTTGTGATTTACCATAATATTGGGGAGAAAGTGGTGACTCCCTAATGTGGGATACTTGAGACATAAAGTACTCTCCACACCCATTATCTTCAATCTTCATCTTTTCCTTGGCCTTACTAAGGAGTATATCTACATCCACATATTTAGACGAATCTATGGGTTGTGCTTCATTGTTTTTTGGGACTTGGTATGCAGTAGCATCTCTTAGATTAGCACAAAACTAGAAGGGTCTGGATTAACAAGGATGGTAACCTCCACATTGTTATAGGAAAATTTTTAAACATTGATGATATGTAGATGGCACCACTTTCATAGCATGAAGCCAAGGGCATCCTAGTTTCATGTTACAATTCATTTCTATAACTAGGACATGAAATAATGTATCTTCAGTAGCTAGACCAATTCTTATGGGTAATATGATGACGCCCTTGGAGAATCATTCACCATCATCATAAGCTTTTATTGTGATTTTGTGAGAGGGATCCATATCTTCCTCAAAATAATCAAAAAATTTGACAACCTTAAGAGTACAAATGTTCAGTCCTACTCCTCCATCTATTAAGACACATCTAACTTTGGCATTATGGATGAAGACTTCAAGATGAAGAGGATCATTGTGGTTGGGTCTATACTTAGGAATATCCCAAGGGGCAAAGGTGATATGTTGTGATGCAGATAGGTTCCCCACCATGGCTTGGAATTGAGAAACATTGATGTTATCTAGGACTACAGACTCTTTAAGGGCTTGATCCAAGATCTCCTAATATTGGGGAGATGCACGCAGTAGGTCCAAGATGAATATTTACACAGGGGTCTTTCTGAGCTATTCAAAAAGGCTATAATTAGATGAAGTAGGAGCAATAAGTCTACTAGGGGGTGCAATTCTAGTAGAAGTAGTAGGTCTAGATGGGGCTCCAAGTAGAGTGATCTTGTTATGATGTTTAGTGATGGTGCAATGAGGATCTTCAACATTTAAGGTGAATGTTGATATATGGGAATTTGACTCATTAACACAATTAATAGTGTAGTCATATCTGGTATGTGTGTAATTCACATTATCTTGTGAGTTGGAGTTTGAACTGGAGGCCTTCTCTTTATTTTGATTACCCAAAGGATTTTTGAAAATAGTATGATCAGAGTTGGATGCTAGTAGTGATGGATCGAATATGATTACACCATTATCAATGAGGTCTTATTTTGCATGCTTTAGTTGGAAGCATGATGAAGTCTTGTGTCCTTTGGTGCAATGGTAATCATAGAATTTTTTGTCATCCCACCAATTTGATTTAGTTAATGGTTTGTCTTTGATTGTCTCAAGAGGTATCCCCAATGGTGTGAATTTCTTGTCCTTGGTTCTAGGGTGTCTTCAGGGTTTGTCCTACGTGGAAGTCTTAGTCTTCTATTGTGGGGCTGATGTTTCATTGGGAGTTTATGAATTTGTAGGGTTTTTACCTTCCAAATTTAGTTGAGGTTGTGCTGTGCTAATTGTATGGGCATCTATGATGCCATCATTAGTCACATTCTTTTTTTTTGGAGAAAAATTTTGCTGTATCATTGGACGAATTGGTGTTTATGTTTTCCTTGTTCATCTTGAGGATTCCCTTATGAGTAAGAGCATCTTTAGTACTAGCCCCTCTTTTCATCAATTTAGAAATGGTGCTTGGAATTTTCATTTTTAATTTATACATTAAGTCAGGGACTAAGTTTTCAATGCATAGGTTAACTTGTTCTTTAGGAATGTCTAGTGAGCATTGACTGACTAAACTTCTCTAGTGTAGTAAGAATGTGATAAATGGTTCTCCTATCTTTTGTTTAGTTGAGCACAAATCAAAAAGTGTCACCTCATTTGTAATGTTAAAGGAAAAGTGGGAGATAAACTTGTCTGCTAGATTTGACCAAGATTTGATAGTACTAGGAAGTTTGGGATACCATTCAAGTGCGGGACCACCTAGAGAATGGGGGAACAATCTCATGAGGTAAGTGGGCTCATCACTGAGTTCATTACAAGAGGCACAAAATTCTTAGATGTGATCAAAAGGTTTTCCTTTTCCTTGGTATTTTTCAAATGTTGGAGCCTCAAAGTGTTCTAGGAATGGAGGCATATATAGACTTTTGTCAAATGGATTAGGATGTAGGTCCCTTTTTGTATATAGAACCCATTTCTTTTGGGCTCCCAATGCCTCAACTTGTTTGGAAAGCTGTTTGAATTGTTGTAATAGCTCTTCATTAGGGTTTTGCATGATAGCTTTCCCTTCAAGTCTTTTGTATGTATGACTAGATAGTTTGTTGTGGTAGGAGCTATGTCTACTTGGTTCTGACATTTATGTGTCTAATGAGTTTGGTGATGTGTCACTAGGTAGTGGAGGTATGTTAGTACCTCAAAGACAAAAGGGTCCCTATTGTGACACATGTCGGGGTACTTGTTGTGGTATTTGATGTGGCACTAGTTGCGGTATCAACTGTGATTGATGTACCATGTGTTGTTGTTGTGCCACTTGTTGTGGTTGTTGTTGGGATACCTCTGTTGGTTGTATGTGAGACCATGTATGTGATTGTTGTTGTAAAGGTATCTGCTGAGGTTGTTGTGGCACACATTGTTGTTGTAATAAATGTTGCTAGTATGAAATTTTTTGCTCAAGGCATCTTTGGTATTCCAAATATTGTTTGAGTTGCTCTTGTTGTTTAGGAAACATCACTTGTTGTTGTTGGATTTTTTGTTGATATATTGCATAGAAGTCAAGTGGGTTTACATTGGATTGTGTGTTAGGGATGTTGGATGCTTGTACCACTTGAGGTTATTGCTATTGATATGTTGAATGTGTGTTAGAAACATTAAGCCCTTGGACTATTGTGGGTTGATGTTGTCAGGGGAGTTGATTATGTCCTTGAGAATTGACCACCATGTTGGTATTGTTGTTTTGGGACCTTTGTGTGTTAGAGGTCTCTCCTCGAGACATCATATTGACTTGACAATGAGGTGCATTTCTTTTGGGAAAAGGTGTAATGTCAAAAAGACTTTTCCTTTGTATGTCAATAGGGATTGTTTCACTTGATGTTTCACATGGCGTACTCATGGGAGGGTCCATAACATTTGATGTCATGACACTTGGTAGAGTTAGGAGCAAAGGTGCACTTTATTGATTTTCCTAAAGGAGGTATGTTTGGCATCCCTAGAGTACAAGTCCCCTTTAGGTGTGTCTTTTTGTTGGACCATGTGATTGAGGTCAAGTCTTAACGTCCTCTTGGGATACTTAGGAAGAGTCTTGTTTCCCTTCATTGGTTGTGGTTCATCAAACAAGGGATTAATGTTGATGTGTTCAAATGTACTTTGGAGAATCTCGATGGTTGATTCTTGATGGGACCTAATAGGTGCCATTATTGTATTTGTAAAATCCAAAGGTTGTTTCCCCTTATCTAAGTCTAAATTGATCATGGGTTGTATGTTTTCAATGGTTGTATTGGTTTGATGTTTGGACTTAGGTCCCTCCAAGTTTGGGTTGAATTTAACAATTTCTTGGGCTACCAAAACTTTGAAGTTCTTGCAGAAATTTTTTTCTTGACATGCCCTAGCCATTTCTTCATTAGTGATGCCATAGTTAGTATCAGAGTCATCACTTAGGTGTATAATACCTTGATGTTTGTTTGACGTATTATAGTTGAAGGTACTTGCATTGGGTTTCCTGAATTCAAAGGAGTGTGTTTGTTCATCCTCAGGTGTGGTTGGTACACTTCCAACCCTAGGTGGTATCAACACGAATATAGGTTCAAAGTCAAGACTCCATTGAACCATCCCATGTATAGGGGAAGGGTTTGAAGGAAACCTCATGGTGGGCATGTTGTTTAGGGTTTGTTGCATCATCTCTTGGTTATGGTGATCTTGCAGATACATGTTTAAGGGGTCTACAAGTAAAGGTTGTGATGCCTTGATTTGGTCTCCATCAAAGGTTTGTTGGGTTTTCTTGCTCTTCTTTTTTCTTGGATGAGGTTTTGGTTGTGTTGGTACCTTGGAAATTTTATTTTGATAAAGTTCTTCAAGTCTCTGAGCTGATTGTGTCCTAGTGAGTGCTGGCATGATACCTAAGGATACATATGAAGTGGAGGAAAATCTAAATGGACTCCCAGCCTCCCAAATGTGCACCTAAACTACCAGATACACTCAGATAGTACCAAATATGTCCTTGGTGTACTCGGGGCCCTAAAGGTAAGTAGTTGGTAAGTAGGAGGTATGCAATGGGTAAACAGAGGTGTTAGGGTTCCTAAAATGCAAAATGTGAATGATATGAGTGTTTTAGAGTGTTTTGAAAGGTTTAAGGATGCAATGCAAGATGTAGATGTGCATAATAGGGTTTTGGAAACTAGAATGAAACCCCTAATTGCTAAGTGCAGCCTAAAACTACCAAGTGCACTCTAAACTACCAACTATGCACCTGAAGTGTGCAGTTGGTAAAATAGGGGTGTAGTTAGTAAAACAAACCAAAACTTGATAATTAGCATGTGGGTATGCAAGATGTGAGTGTTTTTTGGATTTTTAGGTGTTCAAGGGTGTATGAAACCTAAGAAAATGCCAAATGAAGTTGTGTTTTGATATGAAAGATGAAAATTTCCTAGGGAAACTATGCATATGCAAATGCAAAGTGATGTTTTGGAGGTTGACTAAAGGAGATGAAAATGACCCTATAGTATGAAAAATGAAGGTTAGGGTTGGATTTTTGACTTATTAATGATGCTAGGGGTTAATGTATGCAAGGTGGACTATGAAAGGGATGGTTCTCTAGGGTTGATAATGATGTTTGGGATATGAAAAATGAGGATAAGTGATCAAGAAGACAATTTAGTTGATAGGGTTTGATAGTGAGAATGATGCTAAGGTTTTGAATAATGCAAGACGAGGGGGGATATACCACTAGGGTAAGTCAAAATGAAATTTAGGGACACTAAGATTATGATTATGCTAATGATAAAGGTATATACAAGGTTTTGAACTTGGGTTAAATCTTTAGAAAGTATTTTGTCTAGGAGTTTAACCTTGTGATAATAGACTTTAGATCTTGACCAAAAAGTGATAAAAGAAAAAAATATCAAAATGATAAAGATGAAAAGGTCAAATATATCAATACATAGATAAAGTTTGACCAAAGAAAATGATAAGAAAATATAAAAAGACTATTCAAGATCCATCATCCATCAACACTAGGAGATACTCTAGGACTCATACTTTGTTCAGATTTTTGACTAAATTCAAAGGTTTTGGGGTTCAAAATGACATTTAGGTGACTCAAAATTGTGGTTATGCTTATTGGATATGAAATATAGACATGTCCTAAGATGAAAAATGAGGTTTTGGATACAAGATGTGATTTTGGGTCATGTGCAAAATGAGGACCTATAGAGGCTCCTAAATGTAGTTTTGGGGTCCTAAAATGGAATTTGGAGGCCCAACATGGTCATATAAGTACCCAACTGCACTTTGAAAACACCATGTGCACTCCAAAAGTACCAAATACACCTATGGTGTTGTTGTGGCTAGTTTTGGCATAGTTGGTAGTTTCATGGCACAGTTGGGAAGCTGGGTCAAATGTTTGTTGAATCTGAGTTGGGTGGTTGTCAAGTTGCTATGCTAGGAAGCTAGGATGCTAGGGTTGATGTTATGATGGGTTAGGAGATGTAGAATGAAGGTTATAATATAGGGAATTGTGTCCTAAGTGAAGATAATGAAGGTTAGGAGATGTAGAATGCAAATTAGGGCATGTTGAGATAAGGGGGCCTATCCATGTACTTGTGAACACCTCTGAAGCCTCAAAATGCTATCTAGAAGCCCAAAATGGGTTCTCAGACTACCAAGTGTGCTTAGAAAGTACCAAATATTCCTATGGTGTAGTTGGGGCTAGTTTGGGTGTAGTTGGTAGTTTCAGAGAATAGTTGGGAAGCTAGGCTGAAACTAAGGCAATTTTAGGTACTGAGGTTTCTAGATTGATGTCACAGTGAGCTAGATAGCAGAGGATAATGCTAAGACTAGAATTAAGGTTCAAAATGACATTTATGACACTCAAAATTATGTTTTAAGTGTTCTAGATGAGGTTTGGGTATGCAATGATGCAAGATGGACAATGTAAAATGCAAGTTTTTGGGTGGAAATGCAAAGACTAAAGGATGCAAACTAAACCCTAATGAATGCAATGTGAAGGATGGGGGATGAACAATTAGGAATAGAAGATGCAATATGAGGCCTAAACTAGGGTGAGTGCAAGTGGGTTCTATGCAAGGATGAAACCTATGTTATGCCAAACACTTCTAGGGATCACAAGTTGCCATGTTTTCTAAGCCTTGAATGCATTGGACAAAGTTCACAAAGTCTTGACAATAGTTGCAATGTTTTGATAGTGTTTGATGTTATCCAAGGTGTAAATTTAAATGTTGGATTTATCTTGATTAATTTTTTACACACACACCAGACACATGAAGAAAAGAATAGTTGTTGTTAAAAGTGAACAAACACACAACAACCTAGGCTTTAGGACTGTATCCACTAAATTCCTACTTGAATTGAAGTTCATCCATGCTTATCCAAAGTAGAAAACCTAGGATCTTGGCACCACAAGGTCCCCCTTATAGTGCATTCACTTCTCAAGGCTACCAAGATTCACTTCCCAAGGGGCATGACTTCCTAAGGGACTATTGTCTCTACTAAGGACTGTGATAATGTAGGATGTCTTCACGAGCATGGGTGACCCCTTGAGCCAGTGGATAGAAAGGATTTTGGCCACTAAAACATGGTTTCTAGTAAGGTAATTTTCATTTGCAAGTGAATGATAAACTTCCTCAAAAGGTCTCCCATCCTTGAGAACTAGGGTTTAACGCACCGCAAGGGTACTAGAGGAGAGCTATCAGTTAGCAATACCACTGACATGAATTTCACCATAATCAAGTTTTATATAGCAGTTGGAATGTTGACCTGGCTTTTGGTCTATTACTACTCTGAACTCATCCCCTAGCATACCCAATGTCAAGTATCTTGGTCCAAGGCAAGCTTCCTATAGAAGTCACATGGATTTCTCTTATACCTAAGATCCATGAATGGCAAGGGGAGAGGATATGCCGATGTAACCACTAGGGATTTAAACACTATAGACATGCCAAGCATAAAAGAAAAAGTTCATTTTAAGCACCAAACAAAGTGTTATTTACTCTAAGAAATCCACACACATGGTTTTGACAAACACATAGGGTCTTCAACAACGTCATGCAAATAAGCATTAGTAGTTTTCTATGATCATGTTTTCATCCAATGATTGCCACATGCTATAAATATATGATTAGTAATAAAAAATCATCTAACATATGTCCTAGAAGAAAATGGAAACCTTAGATGCAGATTTTGACTATAACAGATGCTTTCTGTGAATCAAGTGTGCTCTAATAGAGAAGACTACACCCCAGAAGGCTAGAATGGCTTAGATAGTGCTAACTATGCCCATGGTGCACTTGGGGCTTGGAAGGGCATAGTTGGTAGTTTTTGGGTGTAGTTGGGAGGATAGTGGAAAGTTGTAGGGAAATGGTGCCTAAGTAAGACCCATAAACTGCAAATTTTGAAACCTATACACCCAAGTGCACCTAGACAGTGTAGACTATTCCCATGGTGAAGTTGGGGCTTAGAAGGGTGTAGTTGGTAGTTTCTAGGTGTAGTTGGTTAGTTAGGAACAACAAATAGGGGTTATGGTGTCTCCTAGGCCCCTAAAATTGCCTCCTAGGGGTCCCAAGTGCATCATGATAGAGCAGAGTGCACCCTAGGACATAAAGCTAACAAAATGCATAGAATGAAAGGATATAACCATATTACTAGACCCCCTAATTAATCTAGGTGTGATAAGGAAGTGTAGATAGTCATTATACCCTTCCAAATGAGCTAATTCCTTGAACCTACAATCACAAAACAAGAAAACCCATGTTAGATAAGCATGTTCATGTCAGGTTCATAGAATATAGGACTAGAATATGGGCTAATGTCTAACATACTATGAGAAAATAAAAAACCCAATAAATATATTTTAACACCCTCTAGTCTACCATGAAAGCCAAATGAATCAAAGAAAGAAAAACAATGTTAAAAACTCCCTCTTTCACTTGTAGCTCCCATGTCCTTCTTTCTTCTCCATGTGATGTAGCTCCAAATTGCCTATAGTATACACAACATTGAAGAAAAATTCTATGATAATAATGGTGTTATGAGAATACTTGAAACTATGATTTTAGTGTGAGAGATGGAGTGAAAATACTAAAGAGCCAAGGACTTGAAAAGACTTAAGAATTAGGGACTGAAAATGAGAGGAAGAATGCTTATTTTATAATCAACACACAAGGTGAGAGCATTGGATTTGTCACCCTTAGATATGCGACTTGGCATGAGATTCCTTTGAGAATCCATGCCACATATGACACAAGATGCCTAGTGTAGCATTCTATGATGCTTGGAAGTCAAACTTGGCTAAAGATGGAAGAGAATCTATGATTTGTCATATGACACCTCAAACCCACTTAAAGCCAAGAATCTATGACAATGGAAGCCAAATATGGATGTGCGTAAGATAATAAGAATATTATATTATGACATATCCTCGCCAAGTGTCAAAGGAGAATCCATGAGGTGTCACACCCATGTGTCATGATGATGTTAATATTTTATGGAATAATTGAATTAAAAATCCTTTATTCCACAAAATAGAAATTAGTGAAAAGGGATTAATGGTGGAAAATGTGACTTACAAAATTGTGTATTTCCATGGCTTGTGAATGATAAATCAATTAATTAATTGATTGAGGATGAAAATTAGGAAGAATAATTAGTAAGAATGATAGGATTAAATTATAGTTTATTTAATCCTATTGAGAAAATTAGTAAATAACTAGCCAAATTGATTAAATAAGTGTGACAGTATCCTGTGATGAAAATGTGATGATGATACAGATTGAATATGATGATGATAGGTAGACCAAAGCCATGGTCAAATTGATTGATTGATCAAAATTGATAACATGCCAAGGACACATGACATGAATTACAAATACATAACATTTAACCGATATTGTAAATGCTACAAGATCGAGATTGATTGATATGGTTGATTATAATAACATCAAAAAATGCTATCAATATTATTAAAATAGTTGATAATGCCATGATCTAACATTGAAAAACTCAATGATGTCAAAGATAAGATGACATGAATGATAGTTTGACCTAGCACTGAGAGCCATGACAATACTAAGGTTAGATTGATAAGATTTGATAGATTGATAGGTTTCCAAGGCATTAAAATCCATAGAAATGCCTAGGATTGGATAGATGATGATTGAATTTGGATGTTTGATACATTACATGATGATTATGGTGATTATGAGTTGACTTGGGGTGATTTTGAGTTGATTTGAAATGGTTTTGAGTTGATTTAAAATGGTTTCAAAATTACATGAAATTGATGTAAAAGATGATACAAATCATAATAGACACTATTAAGATACAATCAGGTTGGCCAAAAGATTATAGTTAGTGGAATGAGAAAACATGATGAATTAGTGTGAAAAGTGATGTTGATTCAGGGGCCTGAGAGTATTTTCAAGGGTTATCACTCAAGCTAATGACCAAATAATGAAAATGATAGCTCAATTTTTTCAGAATAAAGATATGAATCCAACAAAATTGCCAGTTTGAAAATTGGAGTTGAAACACAAAGGTTATGGCCTCCTTAGTGCAACATAGAGGGTCTGGGAGTAGTTCTGTAAAGCCCCACTAGTACTCTCTTTTAGGTCCGGATGAACTAATTATGGTTAGGAGTTAATTGAGTTATGATTTACATTTCAGGATCCTATACGAGACTAATGTAGGTTTTGATACTTTATCCAGTAACATTAGGTTGATAAGATAAGACCAAAAACAAATGACCAAATTTTAAGTTGACCTCAAAGCATGCATTTGGAAAAAGAGGGCTAAATTTTCATGAGAATCTGTGACAAGACAGCCTATAAAGACACAATGATGACAAACAAGCCCCTAGCTTAGGTGTTTAAGAGGAAGTGACAACAAAATAAGATTAATAAGGTGATTTAAGTTTTAAAAGAAATTGGTTATGTATGCGTAGGTGGATATGGGGCTTAGTTTAAAATTATTTGATTTAAATGTGATGCATAAGTAAATAAAGTTATGTTATAGTGGAAATTAATATATAATTGGGCTATAGATATTTAATCATCCAAATGATTATATTAAAATGTTATTTAATTTAAGAAAATTGATAAAAGAGATTAAAAGTATGTGGGGATGTAATGGGTAGCTAAAGATATATACTATAGTATTTATAGTATTTATATATATATGTTTTAGTATTGATATTACATTATATTCATTTGTGTTAAGATACATGTTATTTCATTTAATGATTATTTAGGTCGAGTGTAGTATAGATAAGATGAACAAGTTGGGCACTTAATTTTGACTATGAATTAACGATGTGTTGATGTCAGCATAAGGAGATATGAGATTGAACAGTAATCTGACCAAGATAATAATTGCACAATAACTCCAAGTATAGTAGTTTGATCTAATAATTGATACAAGAAATGTTACCATGTTCATAAAAAAAAATGCAAACTAAGGAGGTATAGGCACTTGTAAGTTATAACTATAAGACTAGAAAACTCATAATAAAACATATAATAATAATGGTAACCCAAATACCGATGGTGACACACTGAGTAATACTTCATCCTCTTGTAGCATTCTTTTGTGCTATCACTGCCACATTCACATAAGATAAATCACACCTGCCCATCAGAGTGTCCTTGTTTGAGTGCAGAAGAGTAAGGGCTCATAACTTCATTTCTCAAGTAGAGCCTTTTGATCCACTAACAAACCTTAACAACTCCAAGTTTAAATATGGATAGTGTATCCTTTAATCTGATCGACAAATTCAATTAGGTAATTACCGAAGCTTCATCGTAAACTCTAGACTTAGAATGCAACTCACACTTTTAATCATACAAAGTAATAATCAAATATAACTGCCACCCGATAGGAGTATAATTTCCCCTTCGCAGTAATGTATTCAAAAAAAAAAAAAAAGTTGGTTGTGTTCTCCCGTTAAAATTTATGTTTTGTTCTTTCATTAAAATTTAGAGCATGAAATTTTGGTATCAGAGCCAGGTTATACAACACTGGGCATTAATGAGTCCACAAATGAATGTATCATTCAAGTTATCAATAGGAAATAGGCCTTCTAGGAATTGGCTTATAATTGTATTATTATTAATTGGCCATGAAGTTAAACACCCTAAGACTGATAACAATAATTGACTATGGTAATAATTTAGAACTACTAAGGATTATGAAATGATAAGATATCACCTTGACCCTACAAATATGCAAGGTTGGTCAAAATCTATGTACCCCCTCGATGGCTGTGACACTTAGAGATACTTAGTGATTCTAGAGCTCAGCATACGTGAAAATATTCATTCTAAAATCATATCAACATTAGGATTGAATGGATAGTAACGTATCTCGACAATGTATAAGTATTGGTAAGAATTTGAAAACTTTTGTAAAATGTGGAGCTATTAATGAGAGCATCATTTTACATACTTTTGAGTTACCATGTAAGCCTAAGACAACCCCTCCTCTTTCTTTCCTCAGGAAGACCTGGGTATGACCGCATTGCTTTTAAGAATTTGAATTGTTGTGAATTATTGTTGTTGTTTTTAATGTTGCACTTTTGGAATGTTCATTTATGATGGTTTCTTGGTATGGTTCCCTTTGCCTCGGGACATAACTTGTTGGAATGAAAGATTTACCATTGTGGCCACACTTATGTTTAATTGGTGATTGTATTTTGATTTTTATTATTATTATGAATTTATTTTTTTATTTTTGAGGCATTTTTCTAGGAGAGTGTTGTATGATACCTTTAAGTCGGTCATATCAGGGGATATCCTGGATAAACATCACGAAAAAATTAGAATATCACCCTTCCATTCATTATGAGTTATGATTTCATTTAACCCTATAAACTTGGAAATACCTTGACTCTTGAACAAATAGACTTCAATTGCACAGTATGCCCAGGACTCTATGTAAAGGTACAGAATGTGTTAAGCCTATGAAATTCTTGGAGTTTAATGAAGGAAATCAATCATCTATTAATAAGTATGTCGACTAAGGTACAACATAGGAGGATAAGTACTTCCGACCTATAAATGGTAATGAAACTGAATAAACACGTAATAAGGTTACACCATGAAATGCCTAAACTAAGAACCAAAGAAGTATAATTACAGAATTAGCTATTGAATATATTAATGTGATGAACCATTCTTAATTGCTAAGAGGTTGGAAATACTGCAATGGGTCTGTATAGTCTAAATAAAATAGCAACTGCCCTATCTACTTCACAAGTATATTTATATTAAGTGTTGGTAGGAACCCTAATTTGAAAAGAAACTCGAACCAACCAATGGAGAGTTAACGAATAATTTCTCTTTAAGCTATAGGACAATATTGCACAAGACTATATTTTGATTGTATGTAAGATTGTTAGAAATATGAATTAATTTTTAAGGCAAGGTCGAAGTGGAAAAATAATTTCAAATCAAAGTACTTTTTCATTTAAGAGAGTCATGTCTCTAGTTGTAGAAGACTTCCAGGAGGAAGTCAAGAGCTAGGGGGGAGGATGTAAGGCCCCACTAGTACTCTCTTTTAGGTTCAGATGAACTAATTATGGTTAGGAGTTAATTATGATTTACATTTCGGGATCCTATAGGAGACTAATGTAGGTTTTGATACTTTATCTAGTAACATTAGGTCGATAAGATAAGACCACATGGAAATGAGATTTAAAATATTCGAGACAAGAAACTGACCATGAGACACTAGGGATGATCTTCTGGGCAGTTAGGAAGGATAAAATAACATTCAGCCTACTAAGAACAACTATGAGTATAGATTATGATGCTAATCAGATACATGGATATGCTTGAAAATTGGTTCTAAATTATTATGACATAATTACTGAAACATTCTGACAGTCTGTGGAGTTAAACTTGGAAAATCACACAAACCCCTCATAATGTGATAAGGGGATATTGCTCGGAATGTCACTATGTTTGACCTTTATGTTTAACTTGATTCAAGTTACCAATTAACCAATTTGTACATATCTATTTTATATTGTTTTTTTTCCGATTTACTAAAGATGACTTAGAGTTTCATTATTATGTGAGGAAGTGTTGTGATGATACTCTAATTGAAAATGATTTATGTTAAGAAAGACTATTGTAGTTACAAATGTTTGATATTTCAATGTTTTAAATACTTTATGAGAATGTAATTTTTTGAATACACACTTAGATGAAAATTAAATGGAATATGATATTGCAATGTTTTATTGATAGTACTTAGAACATACATGATTAGATGATACTTACTTGTATACGTTAATGAGAAGTATGAGATAATGGATTTATGTTCTACGTGTTGCATGTACTCTATACTATTTTATTGCATTACTGATGTTTAAGTTGAGTGTGCAGGAAAGTGGAACCATGGAGATTAATGGGGAAACAAGGTTTAACCTTATGTGAACACGGTTAAGCCAAGGTGAATCTTTGGAAAATTATAAACCTCGTTGTATTGTGTTTCCTTCATAATATGATTGTGCATGAGTGTTATAGTTAGAGAGCATGATTAATTAGAGACATGTCATCATGATGTGAAAAGTGTTTTAACGTGTGTGAGTGTGTGTGTCATTTGACACTTGTGTTGTTTATGTGTAAATGACATGTCAGATAGGATTCTTTGGCATGAAGTTACCTAACCTAAGCCTAATCCTCATTTTGAAATCAACTAAACCACCTTGGAGAAGTGTTAGGAAGAGTCACCTTCTTGATGGGATTCAAGTTATAAGATGACAGGAACTTTAGAGAGCCTAAAGTGAGTCCTAAGTGTTAATTTTCTGAAAATAAGTTAACCACATGGTAATAGTATGGGTTAGGGGTTTAAATATAATCATCAGTGGGTCTAGGGGACCTAGGAGACCCTCAAAAAAAAGTCATTTCCAAGCCAATTCGAAAATCATATTATCACATGACTTCTTCCCTCATTACACCACTTGGTTAAGTTCTCATTGGTGGAAAGATACAAGGAAGTAAAGAGGGGTAGGTGAGGATGAAAGTGGAGGTCTTTATAGGGAGCTTGTGCCAACCTTGGGGATCATTCACCCACTCTCTAATTTTAGAGACAACCACGGAATGGAAAGGAGAAGATTGAAATCCAAGCAGGAAGAGGTCTTCATCCCATTGCCATAGCTTGTAAGCAGGTTAGTCATTCATGCCATGCTTTCTTTATATCTTATAGCTGAAATGGAAAATTGTAAGAGTGCCTTTGGTAGGAGTGTTCTTGGTATTCTTGTGTTGTGATAATGTGATGTACTCTTGAAAATTCTTGTTTTATTTCTACTTGGTTTTATTTCTTCTTTGTGCTTGAGTGTTGTTATGGGTGTGGGGCTTGCACTCACCCTTGTGGGAAGGGAAGAGGAGTCCAGGGTGAATGGGCAGTAGTTGGATTGCATAGTCGAGGACCCTGGAGTATGGGCTCCATTGTATGCCATTGTCATATTCATATTTTTCCTTGGGGGAAAAAAAAGAAAAGGAGAAATGGGGAGGAAGGAAGTAACTAAAGTATGGGTTTGTAGGAAGCTAAAGTTGTTGGTTGTGTGTGGTGGAGGATGTTGTGTTGGTAGTGTGGGTGGTGGAAGATGTTTATGAAGCCCTGAAAGGGCATGATATTATGAAGCCCTAAAAGGGCATGATTTTTATGGTAGATATGATATGAAATGGTAAACCTCCTTGTGTTTCCACCTTCACCCAATGTTTATCATTCCATTTGTGAATCATTGTGCAAGCCTTCGTTGGGAATTGTAAATGTGTTCTTAAACTGTGATTTTCATGTTGGATTCTTGTTATTATGATGATGTTTGAATGTATCCCCGTTGAGCCTTGTTTCCCATAGTGCGGGGGTGGTCTCTTTGAGGCCTAGGTTGGGAGGTGAGCCTCCATGGTTCCCTAGTTGTTCCTCTTTTGTGCAGGTATTCTTTTGGAGAGTGTTGGTAACCTGATGTTATGGAGTCCATTTCTTTCTTAGGAGCAGATGTATTATTATTGTGTTAAGGAGAGAGAAATCCTCCTTGGTTATGTGAAAGAATTTGTATTCTAGAGTGTAGTGTCATTTCTATTTCATATGTTCTTAGGAAGAGAAGTTGATGTATCAATATTATATATGATTCTTTTATTGTGCTCAGGTTGATAGAATTCATGCTTGATATTGTATTGAAAGAAAGTTGCAAGGATCATATTAGAGAGAGAATGCTGCATTGATGTTGTTCTATTTATATTGAATAGGAATATGCAGGAAGAAGATATTGAGTATCTTGAAATTACAATAGGACTGAAACTGAACTTTGCCACCTTGATACCTTATTACTCTATTGCATAAGGAATAATTTAGAAGTTGATGATTAGTATTGAAATTGTTAATGAAGTAAGGTATGCAATTGATAGAAAGAATGGTAGATAGTTTTAAATCTTAGTATTGAAGGATGTGAATGAAAACATTTGATGCAATATGCATCAGCTCAACACTTCTTGTGTTCTATTCTTAATTTGATTTCTCCAGCATGTTTTTCCATATGTTGTTTTAAATGGAATCCCTTGTTTATATGATCTAATGAATTTATTAAATTGAATGAAAAGAACAAGTTTAATAATTCCTAATGTATCAGTGTAATAACCCATGGTGGATGACCTCAATTAAGGGAGAAAAAAATCAAAACAATACATATAAAGGGTATGGAACATTAAAACTAACTAGCTGAAGGTGCTCATTTATCTCTCTAGAATTTATATGGAAAGGTAACTAATTCCCTTCTTCTATTACAGAGTAATATTTTATTGGCTAGGAGTCTACCTAGGACTCTAGAGGAATAAGACATTCCTAGCTAGAAATTATATCAAAATAAACAATGAGCTATAAAACCCAAGTGTCAAATCACTCTCTATAAAGAAGAAAATTAATAAAAATAAAAATCTACATATAATATTGCTAACATAAATGCTATCCCTTATATTCTAAGGCATCACCTTTTTAATGATGGCCAAAGTCAACAACAAAACCTATCCATAAAATGGAAACAAAATAAATAAATGCAAGCTACATCTAAATCTAGGCGTTACCATCTAGAACATGGAAGGAAGGTACTTGAAAGTCATAAATTGCTTCTGCTATGTAATGATAGCCTAGTCACCTTGGACAGCGACATCGTCTTGTAATTTAAAAAGAGAAATGACTTTTAGTGGGAAGGACACCTTGGAGAGCGCTCACTCTCTCTCCCATTTGCTTTCACCCACATAAAAGCACTCATGTGGCAAGCTATTGAGGTGGGAGATTAGATTCACTTTATGGTGCTAAGTTTTCAAACCAAAAACAAATGACCAAATTTTAAGTTGACCTCAAAGCATGCGTTTGGAAAAAGAGGGCTAAATTTGCACGAGAATGTGTGACAAGACAGCCTATAAAGACATAATGATGACAGACAAGCCCCTAGCTTAGGTGTTTAAGAGGAAGTGACAACAAAATAAGATTAATAAGTTGATTTAAGTTTTAAAAGAAATTGGTTATGTATGCGTAGGTGGATATGGGGCTTAGTTTAAAATTATTTGATTTAAATGTGATGTATAAGTAAATAAAGTTATGTTATAGTAGAAATTAATATATAATTGGGTTATAGATATTTAATCATCCAAATGATTATATTAAAATGTTATTTAATTTAAGAAAATTGATAAAAGAGATTAAAAGTATGTGGGGATGTAATGGGTAGCTAAAGATATATACTATAGTATTTATAGTATTTATATATATATATATGTTTTAGTATTGATATTACATTATATTCGTTTGAGTTAAGATACATTTTATTTCATTTAATGGTTATTTAGGTCGAGTGTGGTATAGATAAGATGAACAATTTGGGCACTTAATTTTGACTATGAATTAACGATGTGTTGATGTCAGCATAAGGAGATATGAGATTGAACAGTAATTTGACCAAGATAATAATTGCACAATAACTCCAAGTATAGTAGTTTGATCTAATAATTGATACAAGAAATGTTACCATGTTCATAAAAAAAAATGCAAACTAGGTATAGGCACTTGTAAGTTATAACTATAAGACTAGAAAACTCATAATAAAACATATAATAATAATGGTAACCCAAATACCAATGGTGACACACTGAGTAATACTTCATCCTCTTGTAGCATTCTTCTGTGCTATCACTGCCACATTCACATAAGATAAATCACACCTTCCCATCAGAGTGTCCTGGTTCGAGTGCAGAAGAGTAAGGGCTCATAACTTCATTTCTCAAACCTTAACAACTCCAATTTTAAATACAGATAGTGTATCCTTTAATCTGATCGACAAATTCAGTTAGGTAATTACCGAAGCTTCATCGTAAACTCTAGACTTAGAATGCAACTCACACTTTTAATCATACAAAGTAATAATCAAATATAACTGCCACCCAATAGGAGTATAATTTCCCCTTCGCAATAATGTATTCAAAAAAAAAAAAAAAAGTTGGTTGTGTTCTCTTGTTAAAATTTATGTTGTGTTCTTTCGTTAAAATTTACGGCATGACAAGTTCTAGGCATCCTACTACCCCAAGTGTGCCTAAAATGCACCCAAGTACACCCAATGCACACTTGGTAAGCCCAAGTGTGCTATGAAAGTACCAAGTGTGCCCATGGTGCACTTGGGAAGCACAACTAAGCTTAGAAAGTGCAGATTGTGCCCCAGAAGCCTCCGGAGCCAAAAACAACCCAAATGGTTAAAAGAGGTCAAAACATGAGTGAAATTAGTCCAAATTGGTCACATTTGGTCACATATAGCATGCAAGATGAAGATGATTTGTTGTATTGGAACACATGATCATGGTGGTGAATGAGATATGAATGAAAGAAGATTGAAGAGATGAGATGAGAGCCAGTTAGAATGAAGAGAAGACTTTTGTTTTCAAAAAGGATGCTATATGTCAAATGGAGCTTCATTCTGATCAAACTATAGATGCAAACCATTTTTTGGCATCTACAGATCATAGAACAATGTAGATGCTAAAACTTGTAGATGACAAAAAGTGTAGATGCTAAAATTCACAGATAACAAAGTACAAGGGTGTACAGTTTATAGGTCAATGGAAACTTGCCAAACATAGACAATAGAATAAGGTTGTAGATGCCAAAACTTGTAGATGAAAAAAGTCTTCAGCATACAATGCAGATGACGAAACTAGGATCATAGACAACAAAACTATGGGTCATAGATGACAGAACTATTTTAAATTTTCCCACAACGTAGATGATAAAAGAAATGGCATAGATGCTAAAACTCTATTTTAATGCAGAATAGTTCAAAATAGCAAAGGCGGAGATGCCGATCTATGCAAACACTAATCTATGAAGACGATAGAATGTAGATGACACTGCATAGGTTTTGGTGACAAGTTATATTTTTTGAAAGATTTTTGAAAGGAAAATAGGGACATGGGTCCCACCGGGCATGCCAAAATGTATATAAGAAAAGCTAACCTATTGGGAACAAGAGAAAATAAGCACACATTAGTTGACATGTATATCTAAATATGCAAAATAAGACAAGACATAACTAACACTATGCTTGAGTTTTGCAACTCAATGCAACATAGAAGTAAGTCCTCATGCAACCTCAAACAACTCAATAAAGGCACCCATGAGAGACCTTGTTGGTGTGTTTTAGATTGGAGGGATGTTTATGTGCTCTTCCAAAACACAACTATGTGAATCTCTTTGATATGAAATGCAAATGCCATGATTACACTATGCTAAATGAGTGGAGAATACTTCAAATGATGGCTATGGAAGCAACCATATTAGAGAGCATTCAAAAGATATGGAGGTGGATGCAAGAAAGAAACTAATCTAACAATGCAAAATGAGATGAAATCTATCAACTACCAAATTGTTAGTAACAATGCAACTCTAAAGAAAATCACTAAAAATATCAAATGACAAACTAACATGATAACAATGCATATGAGGGTGATGGAAAATGATGAGACAAGGGCTCTATTTATAGGCTTGAGAGAGGCCTTGGTGAGGTGGTATCTATGTGGCATCCACATAGGTGCCACAAGGGAGACATGTAGGCAAGTCATGCAAGTGGTCAACATTAAACGTTTTCTTACACATGTGTGAGCAAACTTGAAGGAAGGAGTGGGGGACAAAGGTGTAAGAAGTGTGAAAGGCATGAGAGGTGTGGTAAGTGTGAGGATTCCTCACACATGTGTGAGCACACACATAGGATTGAAAGGGAGTTTAGCAAGGTGTTTAGGAAAAAACAAGTGAGATTAAGAAGTGGGTAGGCTTAGAAGGATGAAAAGTGATGGTTGTAGACTAGATTTTAGGCTAGGTTTAAGATTAAATTAAATAGGATTTTTGAATCACAGGTTTAGAGAATTTAATGGAATGGAGGGAATTAAATAAATAAGACTTATTTAAAAATGGGATTAATGGAGAATCATGCATTAAATAAATTTAACACATTATGGATGGAAGTATTTAAATTTAAATACATTAGGCAAGTGAACCTATTTAATTAAATAAGTAGAAGAATATAAAAAATATAATTAATTAATAAATAATTAATTATAATGTCAAGGGAAATATTAAATAAATTAATATAGTGTTTGAGACGAGTTTAAGCATCTACATCCACTTTTGCTACCTTGTATACCACTAGGCTCCTAGTATGTTCAGTATTCAAGACCTCTTGAATCCTGGCCTTATCACCAGGGCCTTGTGGTCATTGCTGAATTTTACCTCTTTATGGACTTCTTTTACTTCTTCATATATTTTGAACTTTGTTTCTTTTTCTTTCCTCACTGCATCAGGAATCATTGCATTAGTAGTCCCGTTCTAGTAGTATCATTACTCCTAAATATTTAAAAAAATGTCTTCCCCCTAAAGGGGTTATCAGATTGAACTCTTGCATTAGGTTAGTTTTTACTTCCTCTTCTATATCAAAGTCCTATCTAGTAGGTTTCTCTTATTTCAACTTTTTACACTTTGGCTCAAAAAGTTCAATAATACTTCTCCACAAAAATTGTATAAAAGCTCTAGATTTTATAAAACTGTCATCATCCAAAAATTTCCTTATTGCCTCATCTATAATGGGGTCAATTTCCTTCCCCTTGAAGTCATCTACAATAAGGTCTAGGAGTGGCATTTGAGTCTCTTCACATTCTCCCTCATCTACCTTAGATGTAGTTATCAATATATCACCTTGACCTCAAATTTGCTTTAGCTATTCCCTTAAGGAATCTTCATTGTTAATTCAAATTGGAGTATGTGTTGGAATACTTTAGAATAATTGAGAGGAGGGGTGGGGGGGTGGTGGGGTGGGGGTGAATCAATTATCTAAGGTCTAGATGTATAAAAAAAACTTTTCACAGCTTATTGAACCCATAAAACATTACTCATCATGCATACATCCTTAAGATTAAGATTATGCAATTACTTAAGACTTGTAGGTTACTGAAAAATCAACTTCTAGAAATGTAAAGCATGAAACATAACAGATTCATCAACACACTTGACACAATGATTTACATGGAAACCCAATATGGGAAAAACTACCAGTAACACACTATTCTTTTCACTCTTCTAAAGTGATGCCCTGTGAAAGGCCAACCTTGTTAAATGTTATAATATACACTATTAAATGTGACCTTGTTAAAGGATTTAAATCACCCTGTTAGAAATGAGCCTTGTTAGAGGACATTAGTGTTGGTCTCAAACTGGTTTTAACAATTGAGTGTCAATACACTTAAGAAAATTCTGAGGTTGATGCTGAGTATAATATAGATACTGAGCTATAGTATGTTCCGAGCCAGAAATTCAATAGGTGCCTAGTAAACTTTAAGTGCAAAGAAAGTTTCAAATGTTGAGTGACAAGAAATGCCGAGTCACTATAGGTGCTGAGAAAAGCATAGATGCTAAGCGATATAGGGTTACTATAGCAACTGAGTAAGACAAAAATCCTATATATGCTGAGCATCAGTAATCAATAAGTGCCGAGTAACACAGAATTAGCATATGAGTTTGTACCTACATAAACTCAGATGTAAACCATTTTTGAGCTGACTCAAGATGAATCTTGAAGGATCTAAATGATAAGATCGAATTTTTTACATTCCTTATGTAATCAACATGCAACCAATCAAAAAAATGGAGAAAGCATGCAACCAATAGAAAAGTGTAAAGATTTGAGGAAAAAAAGATGGATGAATATTGATCATAGATTCATACCTAACCTTAAGTCTTGAAAGCCTTTATAAGGAGGTCAATACCCCATAATTCAATAATGAGAGAATTAAGAGGAAGAGAAAGAAGTTGTGTGGGAATGCATGAAAGAATGTTAGAAAAGTTTTAAGGGGTGTAAGGACTTAGAGGAAGAGCAGCACAACAGAGTCAAGTTGATCAGAATAGAGTATCAACACTATGAATTGAGTTATATTAGATCAGGAAGGATCAGATTAGATTGAGCACAACAAGGATTTGGAATCAGCAATTGAAGATTGTAAGTTATCAAGTCAAGAAATTCTACTATACTTTCTAACCATCGTATGAGGAGAATGAAAATCCTATGATGATAGGTTGGCTTAACAACTATATTGTAAATTCTTTAATAGGGTAACATTCCAAGTGAGTGTTTGTAAATCCTTTAACATGGTAATATTCCAAGTAAGTGTTTGTAAATCCTTTAGACATGTCACTTTTAATAGGGTGTAAAGCCTTTAATAGGGCATGCCTTTCATAGGGCAGACCATTGCTGATGGTCAAACTTTGTAACCTTAACTAGTTACATATTGCTATAGTGATAATTTGTGGGTGTCATCCCCACCCCAATTTTACCTTCTCATTTTGGAGGGTTTCTGGGTGATCAAAATCTTGTGTTATCTATTTCCATGCATGTCTTTACTTTCATATTTATTAGGTATGTTAGATGCATGTGATTAATCTCAGTTAAAATTTTTAGAGGTATAAAACTATTACTTTTGATTCAACCCCCCTTCTTAGAAGTAAATCTTCCAACTTGTAAATTCCAACAATTGGTATCAAAGCCTAGTTATCATAAGGAGAATCCTTACAGCTTGGAGAAAAGATCTAGAAATGAAAGTCTATAAACTTGGGAAGATCATAGAGAACTAGGAAATTGAGATACATCTCATTTTACATTCTCTGGAAGAAGGTAGGGAAGAATTAAGGAAATCATTAAATAGAAGAAGAGAGATTGCCATAGCTGAGAATGATACACAATACAAGGAGATTGATACCTCAAAAGTGTTTACAAATGGATATTCTAAAGAATTTGATATAGTAATAGTAGACTTGATGGAGAAGAATAGAGCTCAAGTAGAAGAGATCAGAACTCTCAAGCTTGAACTAGAATCACAAGCCGTGATGCTTTGTGAAGTGATTGAACAAAAGAAAAGAGCCATTGAAGATAAGGCTATGATAGAAGAAGACAAGAGGAACCTTTCCAATAGGCTAGAGGAAAAGTCAATTGAGCTTGCAAGAATTTCCAACATGTAGCTAGACACCCTAAGCTAGATGATGAATTCACATCATGAGCTGAATGTCAAGGATATTTAGATCTCCACACTAAAGATGCAAAATGAACAACTAAAAACTAACTTAAAAATAGAAAAGGAGATTGTAGAGAGCTTCAACAAACCTAATGAAGCCATCAAGTACTTTTAACAACTACTAAAATCACCAAGAGCCAGTAATGATACTTCAGGACTAGGATATCGGCACTGAAAAAGGAGAGTTATCAAAAGAAAGAAGTGAAAAAGGTAAGAACACTAAACCTACTTATCATTTTTGTGGTAAAAAAGGACATAACTCTAATGTATGTAGTAGTAAGAATGCCCATTAGTATGACAAACCCAAGAACATGGGTCGCTGTCATAAGTGTAACAAGCAAGGACATCGAGTACATGATTGTAGGACTTGAACCATTAGACCACCAAAATTTGAAGGTCACTTCTACAATTGCAAGAAGTATGGACATAGAGCTTTTGAGTGCAGATCAAAGCCCATTTGGACACCTAATCAACTAGCATGGGGAAACAATCATGGATATCACTACAATTGGGACCACAACACCAGACATAGCTATCACTACTATAAAGAATATAGAAACATCCCTAAAAATTGCATAAGAACATAATTCAGTGGAAACTACAATAGATGGTTGAGCCAAACTACATGCTTTAGTTGTTTGAAGACTAGACATATCAACATAAATTGTCCAACAAGGTCAAAGGCACCCAACTCAGAGTTCAACAAAGGAAAAGAGAAGGTATATGTTGAACACATTAGAGGAGAAATAAACAAAACATGGAAGAAGAAAGATGGAAGTAGCACATCTAATAAAGAGATCACTTCATCCAAAAGGTCAAGTGGTCACACTTCATCCAACTAAGAAAAAGAAGGTATGTGGGACTGATATTTAATGTTTTATCATACATTAGTTCCAAAAGAAGTAAGTACTAAAAAGGATAGATCATCATGAATACAGATGCAAAGTTAAAATTTCAAAGTTTTACAAGTATTATCGAGTTGCCCTCAGATGTCGAGTAAAAGATCTAGTACATCTCAAGTTGTCTGCCAAAGTCAATAAAAGTTGAATGGTTAGTTATAGCCAAGTTAGTAGTGGATGTTGAATGAAAGGAAATTCTAGTTGAAGCTAAGGGAAACTCTAGTATATGCTGAGTGGTGGAAATACAATGGAAGTCGAGTAACACAGAATTTCTTAAGGAGTTAAGTGGACAACTGTAAACACACTAAGCATTAAATGCTATGAAATAAGGGTATATGTTCACATTTTAATCATTTTTTCACTATCGCTTTCAAAAGAGAAAAGATGAGAAGAGTGTAGAATGATTTCCAAGTAGTGTTCCAAGCATTTGAGAAAATTTCTACATGGATTTAGCATAGTTTCATCAATTCCAAGGTATTTATACTAGTGCTGAGCTATGCAATTTTAAAATTTCTTTGTGTTTAAATCCTAGTTGGAAGGAATGGCCTCTAGTTCTAGGAAACCTTAGGAGAAAGAGCCATTTGAAGTTCAATTAGTGTCAAATGAAGTTAAGCAACCTGATGTTTGACCTATCCCTGATGTTTCCTATAAGAAAAACCTAGCCAAAGTCCTATGTATAATTCCTCCTAAAGTAGTAATGGTGCAAGATGTTAGGAGATGCTATAACTGTAAGATAGGAGCCATTGGAGATATGGATATTAGGGAAGCAAATGATAGACTATGTGAGAATGGAGTTTTGAAGGAAGAATTCCAAATCTTTGAGAGGAAGGGCTTAACCCATGCCCTAGAGTTCCCAACTATTTTAAAGACTGAATGGATCATAATTGTGTTGAGTAGGATTCATGATGGCAGTTTGTGGTTAGAAGATGGCCCAGTCAAGATACCAAAAAGGATTGTTCACAAGGTAACAGGGTATCCAACCCTAGATCAGCCCAAAACCCTAAGGAGTGACTCCAAATAAGCCATTGAGAAGAATACAAGAGCCAAATGGAACAAGAGAGGCATGACCATAGATACCATTTAGGATCCTCTTGTTGATTTTGTTGTTGGAGTCATTTCCCACAAATTTTATCAATCTAGTAGACTCAACAGTGTTTCATGCATTATAGTAGATGTTGGCTACAAAGTTGTTAGAAAGGGTCATACTTATGATCTAGCTGAACTACAATTGCAGTAAATCAATTAAAATTTGGGAGCTATAAGAAGAACAAAGGGAGCCCAATGCAAATTTGGTACGATTTTGATTTGTAGATTCTTTTATGTACAAAATGAACTTCCATCTTTTGGAAAGGTTAGCTGGAAGAAAAAAAGGTCCATTGTAGCCTAGAAAAATGAATATATTGAACAAATGGGGGTAAATTTTGAGACACTTATGACAACTTATTTTGAAGATTTCAAGAATTCAATGAAACAGACACTTAGGATTCCAGTCTCACTTGTGGAGCAGCACAAAGGACATTTATTTTCTTGTTGACATTGATTACACCTACATTTAAGTAGCCATACCAAGGGTAAGATGGCTTAGACCTCTTAGGTATGAGATAAACATTGATGAGGCAACTGTAGCCATAACAACTCTACTAGTAGAGGAAGTAGATAAGAGTGCACCACATTATGGCACATATGATGTGGTAAGATCCAAAGTAGATATGGAGCTAAATATTGCTTCTACATTGAAGAAAAAGAACAAACTAGTGAAGAAGCTCAAAGCTAAATTTGGAGAAGGGGCTACAGAGGAAGAAGATGATGAAGAGGTAGATGATGATGAAGAGGAAGAGGGGCAAGGGCCACTAGCATTAACCCAAGGCATGGGTGAAGATGCTGATGAAGAAGAAGGTGTAGAGCAAGAAAAATAAGCACCCAAAGCATAGCTCAAGAACAGGAAATCACAAAAATAGCCAACAACATAGCCTAAAGAGAAAAATAAGGCTAAGCCAAGCCCAACGAAACCTACCACAAGGGCAGATACAAGGCCAACAACTAAGGTAGCAAAAAAATAGGAAAAGAAGAAAGCCATAGAGCAGGAAGGGCTAGCACAAAAAAAGAGAAGAAAATATGTGGCACCTCCAAAGTAAGATGAGGAGAGGATAGAGTCAGATAATAATAAACAATTTATAGTGGTAAGTAATACCACTAAATTTGACTTAAAAAATGTTGGTGACAATATTAGGGATAATGTAGATTTGACTAGATTAAAAACTATTGATTTCAATAAGTTAATTAGAGAGGAGCAAAAGATAGTGGAAGAATCAATCTACACTATGATGACCAAGTTCAAGAATGCTCCACTTGAACTAGATAATACCATGCCCAAGGAGCTATATACAATTGTAGAAAATAAATGGTATTATTGCCTAAAAATGGAGAAAAAAATAAGAGAGTCAACTTTGGCTTGTGTAATGTTTGACCTCATTAAAGGTCAAATAAGTAAGGCAAGGAAGAAACATGGGAGAGCATTTGTACCCAAATACAGAGCCTTTAGTATTTTACAAAATAAAATAGAGGATGTTGTGAAGAAGTTCAATCTCATGTGGAAAGTGATTTATGGTCTTCAAACAATAAAATAAGGACAAGAAGATCCCTTTGAGGGAAGAAATAATGATGAGGAAGAAGAGGAAAATGAAAAGGAGGAAGAAGAAAAGAAAGAAAAGGAAGAAGTAATAGTGGAGAAGGAAACACAAAAAGGTGACGTGGCAACAACTGAAGAGTGGCAATAGGAACAAAGTGTGCAAGACACACAACTACCACCACCTAGTCCTGCACATGCAATACCTACATCTACATACAATAATTGTAAAGGATGTTCCTAACACCTTTTGTCAGAACATTAATCCATTGACTACAAAGGATCTAAAAAAGGTCCTTCACTAGACCACACTACAAGCACAATTGTGCACTAATCCATTCTTGGTGAGTGTAGAGGAACTACAAAAGGTAGTAGCTCAGATTACCAAGGAGAAGGTGAATCCACAAGAACCACCTTCACAAAATCCAACAGCTACAAGTGGACAACCACAAGAGCAACCAACACAAGATGCATCTGCTAAGGTTGATTCCATAATTAAAAAGACTTCAACTATTGAGGAGTGAGAAAAGGAGCAAACAAGATAGAAGGATACCTCTAATCCTAAAACACAAAGTCAAGGTGCACCTCCTCTGATCACTATAATTGATCAAGGTAGAACTAAAGAAGACACAGAAGAGGAGAAGACCCCTAAGGAGAAAGAACAAGAGGCAATACAAATGTTGGTCAATTTTCCTACTACAAGGACTCCTACTAAGCAACAAGAACTGATGTAGTACCACTACAAATTTCAGCACTAGGCTCAATCTCTACCAAGGTAGCAAGGGTACTTCACTATGGAGACCTTGCACTTGATGATGAAATATCATACCAAGCTATGACTATAAAACTATGAATATAGAATAGATCAATGAATTGCAAGAGGCACTTGAGAAGAAGAAAAAGCAAGAGATACTTAAGAATGATTATAGATAGAGCCAAGCATTGATAGAAATCAAAGACATCTTTCTAGATGCTTTTAGCTTGCAAGTACTTGATGAAACAAAGCCCATCATGGAGCAACTATCTAACATAGTGGACTAGGTACAAAATGAAGACCTAGAAACCAATGTCAAATTACTTGAATGGTTTGAAAAGAAATTTCAAATGAAGGTAAATGAGAAAATATCTAGTGAAATAACACTCTCTCCAGTGGAACTAGCTAAAAAGGTAAAATTAGTACTTGAGAATATATTCTCATTGTACTCCAAATTGTGTGATTCTTCATACTTCACACAAGAAACATGCTAGAGGATATTGAGCCTAGAAAGGAACCTAAAGGTATCTAGCACATAGCTACCAAAGGATCTAGCTCAAAGTGAGAAGCATTTTTCTACAATGCTTCAAACTCAAAAGGAATTAGCTATACTCACAATAGATGAGGCTAATACCAAGGCCAAGTTGATACAGATATAGTCTGCCATAAACCCACACATGGAAGTTTTGCATAAAGAGATGGCCTATGAAAAAAATGTTTTGACAAAAGATTCCAATCTTTTTACATTGGAAGGCCTCATACACCTTGTAATAAATATATCCATCCAACATAAAGCACTGCAAATTGGATTAGACAATTGGGATGCTACTTTGAAGATTATTATGGAGGTAAACAAATATTTTTTGGCTAACCCTTTGACATAAGTGTCAAAAAAGGGGAGATATAAAATAAATTGAGGGGCAGATTTAATAAATTGAATTGGATTATTGGAGTTTAATAAATTTGGGGAGATAATAACCCAAAGGGGGAGATAACAAAATTTTGAGATTAAGCCATAAAAAATACAAAAATTGCAAGGGAATATGTGTGAAAGGGGGAGTAAAATTAGAGCAGACAAAGAGCAAACACAGATTAGAAATAGAGTAGACAAAGGAAAGGAATGAAAAGGGATAGATAAAGAGTATCAACATGAGACAAATCCAGAATAAGGGATTTTGGATACAGAAATGACACATCAGCTTAGGGGGCGTTACAATTTTTTGAGGTATATAGTCTTCTACAAAATTTTGAATAGGTTTTTAAAGTTTTGTACATATGCCAAACAAGTTGTATATTATACTCATAAGAGATCAAATTCATAATGTTTAGTTCAATTTTTTTGACACTCATGTCAAAGGTGAAGATTGTTGGTCTCAGATTGGTTTTGACAATTGAGTGTCAATACACTTAAGAAAATTCTAAGGTTGATGTTGAGTATAATATAGATGGCGAGCTACAATATGTACCAAGCTAGAAATTCAATAGGTGCCAAGAGAACTTCAAGTGCTGAGAAAGTTTCAAATTTCAATTGACAAGTAATATTGATTCACTATAGGTGCTGAGGAAAGTATAGATGCTAAGCGAGACATAGTTATTATAGGATCAGAGCAAGATAGAAATCCTATATGTGCCAAGCATCAGTAATTAGTAAGTACCAAGTAACATAGAATCAGCATATGAGTTTGTGCCTTCAAAACTCAAATGTAAACCATTTTTGAGCTGACTCAAGATGAATCTCGAAGGATCTAAAAGATAAGATCAAATCTTTTACATTCCCTATGTAATCAACATGCAACTACTAATAAAAGTGTAAAGATTTGAGTGGGAAAAGATGGATGAATATTGATCGTAGATTCATACCTAACCCTAAGTCTTGAAAGCCTTTATAAGGAGGTTGATACCCCACAATTTAGTAATGAGAGAATCGAGAGGAAGAGAAAGAAGTTGTCTGGGAATGCATGAAAGAATGTTAGTAAAGTTTTAAGGGGTGTAAGGACTTAGAGGAAGAGAAACACTACAGAGTCAAGTTGATTAGAATAGAGTATCAACACTACAAATAGAGTTATATTAGATTATGAATGATCAAATTAGATTAAGCAGAACAAGGATCTAGAATCAACAATTGAAGATTGTAAGTTATTAGGTCAAGAAATTCTAATATACTTTCTAACCATTGTATTAGGAGAATGAAAATCCTATGGTGATAGGTTGGCTTAATAGCTATATTGTAAATCCTTTAATAGGATAACATTCCAAGTGAGTGTTTGTAAGTCCTTTAATAGGGTAACATTCCAAGTGAGTGTTTGTAAATCCTTTAGATAGGTCACTTTTAACAGGGTGTAAAGCCTTTAACAAGGCAGGCCTTTCACAGAGCAGACCATTGATGATGGTCAAACTTTATAACCTTAACCAGTTACATATCATTGTAGTGATAATTTATGGGTGTCATCCCTACCCCAGTTTTACCTTCTCATTTTGGAGGATTTTTGGGTGATCAAAATTGTGTGTTATCTATGTTCATGAATCTCTTTACTTTCAGATTTATTAGATATGTTAGATGCATGTGATCAATCTCAGTTACAATTTTTAGAGGTAGAACACTATTACTTATGATTCACCCCCCACCTTCTCAGAATTAAATATTCCCACTTGTAAATTCCAACATTTAGACCATTCACTTAGAATGTTACCCAATTAAAGGATTTACAAATGACTATTAGGTCAACCTTAATCCAAAGGATTTACCCTACACTAATACAATTTTTAGAGAGTAACAATAAGATTTTGATCTGATACAACTTACAACTTCATTTGCAGATTATAGATCATTATTTAGTCCTCAATTTTGCTTGGCCTTCATACTTTGCAACTTTGATAGTTTGTTCGACCTTCAAGCATTCACACCCTTAAGCCTTCTTTCTTAACATGCCATTGTAGACACTTCTTTTAGGTCACTAGATGAAGCAAAACCCTTGACTCCTTATCTTCCTTAGGTTCTTGCACATGACAAACTTGTTTCATGACCAACCATTTCTATAAATAGAAAATTAAGATATTTTGTTGCTCATACTCCATCATCCAATTTAGGGTTTGGATGGATTAGGTAGAATAAAATGTATCTATCCCATATCTCATATCTCTTCTAGAAACTTCTCTTAGAATCCTCTTTGAATTCACCTAGAAATGGTTTACCTTGAATTCTGTGCCACTAGCTCATCAACCTTATCTTCCACCTAGTTCACATAATCCAAGAAAACAATTTTTTTAGCTTAGATCCATCAAATTCATGATCTTTTAAATAATGTAGTAGCTCAATATTATCAAGCTTCTGATGCTCAACACATACTGTGTTGCTCAACATCTAGTGTGAAATTACTCAGCATGAACTAAATTTTATTGGTGCTCAGCATCAACTAAACTTTACTCAACATCCACTGTTCTACTTGGCATACACTAGAATGAACTTTCACTTAGCTCCAACTGATTTTTACTTGGCTTGCTCTATCTTTGCTTGGCACCTACTATCCACTCAGTCAAGCTTGATAGACAAGCTTTTTGTAACATGTTCTTCTAAACTTTCTTAGTGTAACCAACCTTTGTAACCTTAAGTATATTATCAATACATCATGTTATCATTGTATTAACTATTTCTTATACTTTATTACATAATCATAACTCAACCTTTCCTCTAGGTGCTATTGTTATATTCTTTGGTCAAATCCTCTTCATCAATCAAATAAGTGATAGTACTTGAATCTTATAAGAAATTGTCTTATCAACAAATAATAGGTTTGACATTAGTGACAAAACAATGATTTAAACACATAGTCTCTTCAATAATCTCCCTCTTTCAATCTAGTTTCAACAATCTCCCTCAACAATGATCTTTTTAATCCGATCTCAACAATCTCCGTCTTTGGCATTGATGGAAAACCAAATTGATCAAACAAATAAACCAAATGGTAAAAACCTTTTTCAACCAAACTAACTAGGTTAAAATAGTAAGACAATACCAAAAAGAAAACTTGTATTGAAATCTCTCCCTCTATCAACAACTTCCATCTTCCAAATAGGTTACAAAACACTTTCTTATAACTCCCTCTTACTCAATCTCCCTCAAACTAGGTAGAAGTTAGGATTTATCTTTCTTTTCTCTCCTGATCAACAACTATCTCCTTCAGCAATTATCTCCCTCTTAAGATCAAAAAATTCATCCTCTTTGACTAGAATCTCTTGATATAATCTCTCTTGATCAGTAAAACTCTCCCTCTTTGACAACAATGCAAAGACTTGTCATCTTTAGCATGATAGATATAAAGTTTTTTAGTTCTTTGATTACTTTAGGTAGCTCCTAAAGTGAGATCCTCTGCATCAATGTGTAACATATGAACATTAGCTTGCTTGATGCAGGGCACTCCTTTTGTTACTTAGATAGCCTTACATAGGGGTATCACCCCTAGTTTACCTCTTAGATACTCATGAGCATCCTTAGGTAATACTTTTGTGAAGATATCAGCAATTTGTTCCTTTATGTTGACATATTCCATCTTCACCTCTTTATCTTGAACTAACTCTCTCAAGTAATCATACTTGATTACAATGTCCTTAGTCTTTGTGTGCATTACAAGATTCTTTGATATATTGATAGCACTTGTATTATCATAAGAAAGTATCACTGGTTCTGTGATCTCTTCCTTCATTCCTTTGAGTAGCTATTTGATCCATATAATGTTTGTACAATTTATAGTAGTAGCAACATATTTAGCTTCATTAGTAGATTTTCAAGTACAATTTTGTTTCTTACTAATCCATATAACTAGCCTCTTGCCCAAGAAAAATGCTCCTCCATTGATGCTCTTTCTATCATCAATGTTTCTAGCCCAATCAACATTAGTGTAGGCTTTCAATTCAAATTTCTCATTCTTCTTATATTATAGACCAAACTCTTTTGTTCTTTTCAAATATCTCATTATTCTCTTCATAGCCATTGAATGATTCTCCCTGAGATTAGTAGAGAATATTTCAACTATCTCTATAGATAATGCAATGTCAGGTTTGCTATGTACTACATACTGCAATTTGCCAATCATAGACCTATACAATGTTTGTTTCACCTTAGCTAAATCATCATTCTTTGACAACTTGTGTCTTGTCACCATAGGTGTACTTACTCATTTGGAATTCTCCAATCCAAAAGTTTTCAATATTTCCTTGACATACTTTTACTAAGTGATGTATATACTATATTTTATCTGATATGCTTGCAAACCCAGAAAAAATTTGATTTCTCCAAACATAGACATCTCAAATTCTTGCTTCATCTAATTTGCAAAATCCTTACATAAAGCATCTTGACCTCCATTTATGATATCATTGACAAATATTTTAGATAAAAAAATACCTTTACCTTTCTCTTTCTTCATGTATAGATTGATGTTATCATTAGTTCTTTCAAATCCAATCTTCACAAGATAATTATGAATTCTCTCATACCATGCTCTTGGTGCTTGTTTCAAACCATATAGAGCCTTGTGTAGTCTACATACCATGTTCTTATTGTTAACATCAACAAAACCTTCTAGCTATTCTATGTAAACTTCTTCCTCTAATTTACCATTTAGGAATGCAGATTTAACATCCATTTGATAAACTTTGAAACCTTTGTATGCAAGATAAACAAGTAGAGTTCTTACTTCTTCCAATCTAACAACATGAGAAAATGTCTCTCCATAGCCAATTCCTTCTTCTTGTGCATATCACTTGCAAACTAGTGTCAGTTTTTTCCTTGTGATTTCACCATTTTCATATAGCTCATTTCTAAATACCCACTTGGTACCAATGACATTTTTGTCTTCTGGTCTAGGAACTAGACTCCATATTTTGTTCTTTTCTATTTGTTCAATCTCTTCTTCCATGGCTTTACTCTAGTCAACATCTTCTAATGCATCTCTTACTAATTTGGATTCCTTCATACTCAAAAAACATGTATCATTTCTTAATTTATTTCTTGTCATTGGTCTAGCATATTTATTGTAAGGAAACTCAGGTGCGAAAACAACTTCCTACACTAATCTCTTAAGAGACATATGGTGCAAATCCTATTAAAATCTTTTACACTTATATATTCAATATCATGTAAACAACAATATTTTAGCCAACTAAGCATAAAGAAAATAGATAGAGAAAGAAACACATAACACAAAGATTTGCTGATGGGGAAAAACATTTCGGTAAAACAACCCCACCCGTCTAGAACCTACACAATGTATTATCTTCAACACAAGGTTATAATACACTTGCAATGCAAGTTCAACAGTGACAACAGAAGACTCTAGTAGAAACTCATAGTACCAACAATACACTTTCTCGCATTGCATCTCTTCGCAACCCTAAAAATGCTTATAAAATGCACTTCACTTTAGGGTTACTCCCAAAGGTAACCATATTAGGGTTTTTACCATTCTTAGAGAAAATAGGGGTAGAGTGTACAGTACTCAAATTTATCAGTTGCCACATGTCTTCACCTGTCATTGAATCTTCCTGACATACCTCTTACATGTCATAGGAATCCATCATAGTCGTTTTAACCATGATCTCCTTATACACAATTCAAGATGCCAAAACATCAACATTATTTGCAAGAAATACATTTTACAAAACAAATAATAAGAATAGGAATTATCCAAAGTTGAGACACCTTATTCCTAACTTTTATCTCCAATGATTTGAGTTGTAGGATGATGTCTTTTGACATACTTAGACAAACTTGGCTCGACTCTTGTTTCTTCATTTTGTCTTTCAGCTTTAGAGACATTGTGTACATCTCTGTTAGGTAGCTCAACATCTCTTTCATGTACACTAATTGTAAAATTAGAATGTGCATTCACTTCATTCTATAACTCAACATCTATATGTAGCTTAGTTCCTAAATGCAACTCAACACTCATAGGATGTGACTCGGTAGTCATTGAAACTTGTTGTTGATTTTTAGCTTGATTTGCAACATCTTCATTAGTAGGCATACCTTCATAAAAGTATACAAATGATTTGTATTCTTCTAGTTCTTTTAGAGGTCTAGCCTTGTATACCTCTATATATTCATTAAAGTTCACATTTGCACTTTTCACAATTTTTTTAGTGTTAGTATTTAATACCTTGTTAGCTTTGTTTCTTATGAAGTATCCTAGGAATATACCTTATTCAATTTTTGCATCAAATTTACCATTCTTGACATCTTTATGAATGTAACATTTACTTCCAAATGCCTTAAAATATTTTACATTGGGTGAGTATCCATACCATAGTTCAAAAGGTGTTGAATGAGTACCTTTCTTGATTTGCACATGGTTCAAGGTATAGACAACTGTACTTATAGCTTCTCCCTAGTATTTCAAAGAAACATTCTTCTCCATCATGAGTGTTCTAGCATGTTCCATTATAGATATGTTCCTCCTTTCAGCTATTCCATTTTGTCAAGGTGTTCTAGGGGTAAATGTCTGTCTTTTGATTCCTTTTTTATTATAGAATTTTTTAAACTCATTTGATGTGAATTCTCCTCCTCTATTAGATCTCAAACACTTTATATTTTTACCTATTTTTTTTTAAACTTTTACTAAGTACCACTTAAATATTTGGAAAGCATCAAATTTCTATTTTAGAAACATAACTATCATCATCCTAGAATAGTCATCAAAAAATAACATAATGTACTTATCTCCTTTCTATATTTGAACATCAATGGGTCGACACAAGTCAGTATAAATAATCTGTAGTATTCCTTTAGAGGTATGAGTTTTACTCTTAAAACTTGACTTTATCATTTTTCCTAACTGACATTGTTTGCACATTATATTATCAAGCTTCTTAAACTTAGGAAAACCTCTAACTTTCTTCATGTTACTAATGCTAACCAAGTTATCAAAATTAACATGACATAACCTCTTGTGACATAGCCATAAATCATCAAATTTTACAATAAAACAAGTAGCATCCTCATATCAAGATAAAATAGATAACTTCTAATTTGATCACCCTTTCTAATTAGTTTCCCATTTGTGTCATATATCTTAGAAATCTTGTTTTCAAACTCAACCTTACATCCCAAATTATTTAGTTGTGACACACTCAACAAATTATAGTTGAGTCCTTCAATATAGTAAGCACTATCACATAAAATCTTATCTATGAGTTTGATAGAACCTTTTCCTTTAATCAAATATGGTGCATCATTACCAAATCTTACTCTATTTCCATCATAACAATTTAGGTTAATGAACTTACTTTTTTCCTAGTCATGTGATGTGAACACCCACAATTAATGATCCATCTATCATTCTTGTTCACACAATTCACAAGTGTAGTTGCCTCATCTTCATCAGATTCATCCTTCATTACAACATACACCACTTCATCATCATCTTCATCAAATTCTTCTTTTGTTTCCTCTTCAAAAATTTAGCAAGACTTCTTGCCTTTGTCTTTGTAATCCTTGTTGTCTTCATCTCTTCTACTCTTGTACTTGCCACTACCTCTATAGTTCTTCTTCTCTAGACATCTAGTAGCAACATGACCAACCTCATTACAATTGAAACAAATGATGGGTAACTTACCTTTGAACTTACCTTTACATTTGTGGAATCTTATTTCTAGTAGTACTTCAAGTTGTTCAACATCCTCCTCATCTGTATCACTATCACTAAACACATACTTCTTCTTTTCATCAAGTTCTTTCAGCGATACCTTAGCTTTGAAAGCAGATTCAATCTTCTTAGGTTTGTAATTATCAAAGTTAGATAGCTCAAAAGCAGTGAGTCTACCTACCAAACCTTCAAGTGATAGTTTATTCCCTGGTATGCATCTCAGTTCTTGAATTACATAAACTCTAATAGCATATATAGGCAATAATGTCCTTAAAACTTTTCTTGGTACAATATCATCATCTATATTATCAGTATCTCCTCTTATTGCATTAACAACTACTTTTATCCTTTCAACATATTCAATATTCTCACCTTCTTCCATTCTCATATCATCAAACTTACCTTTTAGACTTTTAGCTTTGGCTCTTAGAATATTTGCATCTCTCCATAGATAGTGGTTAGGGCATCCCACATTTTCTTTGCATTGTCAAGAACTTTGATATAATCAAATTCGACATAACTTGGGGTAGAGGCAATCTCCAACATTGCCTGGTTGTGTTCTTTCTTCCTCTTCTTCATATCCTACAATAGTAGGGACACCAATAGGATATACATGCTCCACATAAATGGTAGATTGTGCATGATCTCCAAGTCCTCTAAGGTGTAGCTTCATCAAACTTTTCCATGCAGGAAAGTTATCTCTATTGAGCTTGGGTATTTCTCTTTTTGACATCTTGATCTTTGTGCTTCTAGTACCTTCAAACAAGTCCTCTTAAGCAGATGGATTTGATACCAATTGTTTTAATACTTTAGAATAACTAAGGGTTGGGGGGGGGGGGTGTAAATTAGTTATCCAAGGTCTAGATATATAAATAAAACTTTTCACAACTTAGTGAACCCATAAAACATTATTCATCATGCATCCTTAATATTATACAATCACTTAAAACTTGTAGGTTACTATAAAATCAACTTGTAGAAATGTAAAGATTGAAACATAAAAAATTCATCAATATACTTAACACAATGATTTATGTGAAAACCCAATTTGGGAAAACCACAATAACATGCTACTCTTTTCACTCTTCTAAAGTGATGCCCTATGAAAGGCAAACCCTGTTAAAGGTTGCAATACACATTGTTAAATATGACCCTAGTAAAGGATATAAATCACCCTATTAGGAGTGAGCCTTGTTAGAGGACTTTACACCATTCACTTGGAATGTCACCTAGTTAAAGGATTTACAAATAACTATTAAGTCAACCTTAATCAAAAGGACTTACCCTAGACAGATACAATTGTTAGAGAGTAACAATAAGGCTTTGATCTAATACAACTTACAACTTTATTTGTGGATTAAAGATCACTATTTAGTCCTTAATTCTACTTGGCCTTCATACTTTACAACTCTGATAGCTTGATCAACCTTCAAGCATTTATACCCTTAAGACTTCTTTCTTAACATGCTATTGCAAATTCTTCTTTTCGGTTACTAGATGAAGCAAAACCCTTGACTCCTTGTCTTCCTTAGGTTCTCGCACCTAAAAAACTTTCTTCATGACTAGCCATTCCTATAAATAGGAAATTAGGATATTTTTCCACTCATTCTCCATCATCCAATTTAGGATTTGGATGGATTAGGTAGGATACAATGTATCTACCTCATATCTCATATCTCTTCTAGAAACTTCTCCTAGAATTCTCTTTGAATTCTCCTAAAAATAGTTTACCTTGAATTCTATGCCACTAGCTCATCAACCTTATCTTTCACCTAGTTCACATAATCCAAGAAAAAAAACTTGTCAGCTTAGATCTATCAAATTCATGATTTTTTAAATAATGTAGTAGCTCAACATTATCAAGCTTCTGATGCTTGGCAGATACTATGTTACTTGGCATCCACTATGAAATCACTCAGCACAAACTAAAGTTTACTGGTGCTTGACATCAACTAGACTTTACTTGGCATCCACTACTCTACTTGACATACACTAGAATGAACTTTACTCAGCTCCAACTAATTTTCTTGTTGACTTGCTCTATCTTTTCTTGACACCTACTATCCACTTGGTCAGGCTTGGTAGACAAGCTTTGTGTAACTTGTTCTTCTAAACTTTCTTAGTGTAACTAGCATTTGCAATGTTAAATAGATTATCAATACATCGTGTTATCACTATCTTAACTAATTCTCGTACTCATTACATAATCATAACTCAAACTTTCCTCTAGGTGCTATTGTTACATATTTTGATCAAATCCTCTTCATAAATCAAATAAGTGATAGTACTTGAATCTTATAAGCAATTGTCTTATCAGAAAATAGTAGGTTTGACATTAGTGACAAAACAATGATTGAAACACATGGTCTTCTTCAAAAATCTCCCTCTCTCAATCTAGTTTCAACAATCTCCCTCAACAATGATCTTTTCAATTTGATCTCAATAGTATGTGAATGGGAGTACTCAACTTTTGATGAACATGTTGTATATCTATATTCCTTGCCACAACATATCCTTCTTTTCTTTACAATGTGTATTTTCCCTTGGCTTTTTATTACTCTATTTGGAAGGCATTTCTCAATCTCTATGGCTTGGTTTGGATATGCTTGTATCAACATCCCTTTCTTCTCATTAAGAGTTTGCATGAATCCAACAAAATTTTCCATAATTTTATTTATCTTATCTCCAGAGTATTTAATGCCTACTATATACTTTCCATTTTTCCTTTTTCACTTCCTATTCTTGTAAATAAAAATTATTTCTTATAATATCCTTAGGAAAATAAAAAAGATGCTCATATGATTTAGCTTTAGTCCTATCTTTGAACATGTCATATAAGCCTTCTGGGTCAATAAATTAAGGACAAGATTGAGCCATTTGGTATCTACCAAGAAACTTACCTAGATGTCTCCATCCTCCTTTAGTGAGTACAAAATTGTGGATGAATATGAAATTTGGAAAAATTGTCCCTTTGGATCTACCCAACTGCTCTCTTTCTTCAACCCCTCCTACTTGCCATAAAATTTCAACAATTCCCACTTTAGAGGAACTTGATATGGAAGAACATGAGGTTGCCCCTAGAAACCATATAATCTAAAAAGAGAAGATATAGAGTAAGGGATAATACCCCCCCAATCATTACTTACTTTCACACCCTTGGCATGATCCTTAGGCTTGATCAACTCTAATAAGGGCTAGGGTATCTTGGGGTTATCTCCAATCAGGAAAATTATCTATCAAAATGCACATAACTAGCATCTATGACTTCCCTTGTCATATAAGCACTCCATAGCTGAACTAGTAGTTTCTCCCCATCTTTTTCTAGCTCTAGTGTCATGTCTTTTGAAAAGATAGAAACAATCTTGGACAAGCACATGCACATTAATAAAGAATACCAACAAAAGGGCTTGTCCACCTTACCCTTGTTGATGCCAATTAGTCCATTGTGAATCACCTCAACTGAGTAGGATGCAAAATCAAGAATAGAGCTCATCTTGTACTATAAGATCTAAGAAATCATAAAAATAAGAGACCTAGGGATGTGATCTTGTTCATCCATTCTAATTTTTTTTTATAATGATACATAAAGGGCGTGCACCTTGGGAAATATTTATTTAGCAAGGGCTCAGGGGTATGAGACATGACTAGTAGAAGATTCCCTACCATTACAAAATTCTCCTCAAGTGGCCCTCCTTGAAGGTATACCAAATGAGCATCACACCATGCTTGTAGATCATCAAAATCAATCTGTTCATGAAATGCATGATTAGGGTTTAGCATGAAAACATCCCCAACAACTTTAGTAGTCATCCTGAAAAGCTTATCTCCTATGTGGTGCATGACAACCCTCAACATAGGATCATAACTCTTTGACAATATGGTCAACAAATTGTTGTAAAAAAAAAAAAAAACCTGGGACAACTAATTTTCCAATATCAAACTTCCAAACATTTCTTAATGAAGTATCATGTTTTCTCAGAGAAAACCATTTTATGAACAATTCCAATCCACCCATTTTTGTCTCAACATCCCTCAACCCATTTGCCTTGTCATAAAAACCTTCACCAATCAACAACCTAGGGTTTTTAGGAACCAAATCTTTTACTTTAATTGCTTCATTGGTGGAAAGGGGATATTGCTCAAGGAAATCATCATGCACATTTCTATATTGATAATCTATCTTTCTAGAGAAATACCTTCATGGAGGCATTTTTATCAATTCAATAAAATTGAGACTACAATTCTTCAAACAACAAAAGCATTAGTCACTTACCCATAATTTTTTACTTGAGAAAAATAATCTATTCACATCAATTGAATGTGTGGAAAAATCAAACTTTAAGCTTTGGTTCATTGTGCTTCATATATCTTTTTGATTTGTAACTAGTTATGGAATGAATCATTGATTTTATGCAAAATTCCTTAACTCGAATTTTCTTTGATACACCATTAATACTCCAACAATCAAATTGTGTATGTTAATCCATGAATTTAAAAAAGACTATTGATTTGGGCATAATTTGACGGTGTTGATTTAAACTTAATGATTACATCACCTTTTACCTAGTGGAACATGTGTGAAAACCTCGTATTCTTGCTTTGGCTAAAACTTGAGCATTTTTATTATGTGAGAATATGACTACCGTAGATCCTTTTGCATTGTATGGTCACAAAAGATCCTCACTATCATTACATTCATTTTTAGAGCTGGGCCCATTGAGACACGCATCAAAATTTCACATTCTTGCTTTGCATAAAAACCTTGCACCTTTAGTATGCAAAAATATGACATCCGCTGATCTTCAAGCAATGGATGATTAAGATTTCTACCTATGGCTATATGCACAAAAAGAACCATATGGACTCATGGAAAGTTCTCACATTCTCACTTTGGGTAAACTTTGAACATTTTGGTTTTGCAAGAATGTGACAGCCAATGATCATCTAAAGATTTGATGGCTAAGAGAAAACATTAATATTTCATATATTTAGTACAAATGGAAAATCAAAACAAGCCAACTAGAAACTTATGCTAACAACATCCTTTTTCAACTCATAACATAGGCTACCCCCACAAATTCCACATGTAAGCACCTCGCATTATCACTTTGGTTAAACATGACTGCATGCTAATTTTATGAGAATATGACTACTGTTGATCTTGATACGAATCTATGGCTAGAAAAGTACTTGTTCTTAAACTATTTTTGAACATAAAATGACCCACATCGACATTTGTCAACTTCTTGCATTGCCACACTTTTTAAAATGCTTTCATCTTCATCTTTTGAGAATATGACAACCATCAATTTTCCTTCTGATCAATGGTTGAGAAAAATATCTTTTATTATATATTTTGAGGACCCATAGGGACACATGGAAATTTGTCATATTTTTACATTTCTTAAACATCAAACACTTTCACTTTGTGATAATGTGACAACCCTTTATCATCACTTGAATAGATGATCAAGGAAGAAAGTTCAATCTAACTTATGAACAAATATGGGTGTCATAACTAGCATATTTCAGCAAAGCACCCTACGGTAAGACATTATGGCCCTACTAGGATATGTGTTAATATGTCACATTTTTGCATTTCTTAAACATTGATCACTTTGAATCTATGAGGATGAAATATCCATTGATCTATAAGAAGATCAATGAGTGTTGTAAAACTATTGACTTCTTCATTTTTTAGGTCCCATAGGACAAGTGTCGTTCTATTGATTTCTTACTTTGGTTAAAGGTTTTGCATCTTGAATTTGTAAGAATGTGATGCCAGTTGATCTTGAAGGAGATCAATAGCTATAATAAAAAATTATGAGAAAGGTTTTTAACAAGGAGAAAGCAAGACATGGGCTAACCATAACATGAACCTAGGTTAAAACTGAGTTATGAGCTAGGGAAAATGACAATTTCAGGAAAGATTTTAGAAATGAACATAGAAAAAACCTTAGAATAAGAAATTTTAAAAGATATTAGGGATTTTCAAATCTCCCTCTTCAATTTGAAAAGTTGTAGATTAAAATTTTGAAAACCTGGGGCAAGATGAGACACTAGGGCACAATAGTTAGGCATTTCTAGGGTACAACCTAATAATGAGGAAAATTAACCCTAGTTGCTCATATAAGATACCTAGAATTTCATAATTTGAATTTTATTGATTTTTACCACATGAAAAACTAGGCCAATAGATCCCATGAAGAAATATCCTTGAAAACCACACACAAAAAACACAAAAACTACACTACAAGAATGTTGTAGGTGAGTGATCTCATAATGTGTGTTTAACAATGGTTAGGAGATGCATTAATTTTGACCAGCTATCCACACACACCAATATAAAGAAATTGTCACATCTAATTTAGTATGAATTTAAGATACTTAGCTTATTTCGCACAAGATGAAAATGTGAAGATAACTATTATATGTGATCATTGATGGTGGGAGTACTATAAATCTAGTGTCAGAAAAGATGGTCACAAAGTTAAAATTGAAGAGGCAAAAACACCCGTGTCCATATTGTATTTCCTAGGTGCAGGATGACCATAAAGTCATGGTCAATGAGAAGTTCCCAGTGAAGTTCAAGATTGGAAGATACTAGGATGAGGTGCTTTGTGATATCATACCTATGGACATATGTCATATGTTGTTGGGTAGGCCATAACAATTTGATAGGCATGAGGTACATGATGGACATGCAAATACCAACACTTTGACAAAGGATGGAGTGAAACATAAGTTGAAGCCATTGAAGGAAAAATAAGAAAATGCATGTAATACACTACTAGAAAATGTTGTGTTGATGAAAAATTGTTCCTAGAGGGTATGCAACATGAACTATGTGTTTTATTATAATTTAAAAGATGGTAAAGAAGAAGTGAAAAAGGTACCTACAGTGGTTGAAAATATATTGGAGTTTCCAGATATTGTCTCTAATAATGTACTAGATTGATTACCACTAGTAAGAAAAACTAGTCACCAGATGGACTTGATTCAAAGAGCTAGTTCTTTGAACAAAGAAGTGCATAGAATGACACTAGCAGAAAGTGACGAGTTGAATAGACAAGTGCATGAGTTGTTATAGAAGGGTTTGATTTGAGAGAGTCCGAGTCCATGTGCTATAAAAAAATTATCAACACCTAAGAAAAGTGAATAATGGAGGATGTGTATAGATTCTCAAGCTATCAAAAAGATCACAATAAACTACAAATCTCTATTGTTGCAGATAGATGATATTATGGACTGTTTGAGTAGAAAACTATATTTTAAAAAGATATATCTAAAGAGTGGGTACCATAAGATTCACATCAGACAAGGAGATGAGTGGAAAAGTTCCTTTAAGAAAAGGGAAGGATTGTACGAGTGGTTAGTCATGCCTTTTGGGCTAACAAATGCACGAAGCACTTTCATGAGGCTCATGAATGGGGTATTGAAAGAGTTTTGTGACAAAGGAGTTAGTGAACCTAGGATTTGTAGTTTTAGGAGAAGGTCTAAAAATGGACCCTGTGAAAGTGAAGAATATCCTTGAATGGTCTACTCCAGGGAGTGTGAGTGAGGTAAGATATCTTTTGGCTAGTTTATCTAAAATTTTATAAGAAGATTTAGATATATTTGTGGACCCTTGACCAAAACAATGAGATGAGATAGAAAATAATTCAAGTGGACTATAAGTTAAGATAAGAGTTTTAATATGTTGAAATAGAAAGTTACAAAGCAACATTTTTTAGCACTTCTAGAATTTAATAAGGCATTTCAAGTAGATTATGATGCTAGTAGTACTGCAATAGGAGCTATTTTGAGTCAAGAAGGTAGACTTGTTGCTTATTTTAGTGAGAAGTTGAATGATGCCAAATGAAGGTATTTTTTTTATGATCAATAATTTTATGCTATAGTTTAGGCATTGAATAAGTGGAGAAACTATCTTCTTCCTAAGGAGTTTAATTTGTATAATTATCATCAAGCTTTGAAATATTTGAATAGTCAAGGAAACTTTAACCAAAGGCATTTGAAATGGGTTGATTTTTTTCATAGTTATATATATTTTTGAAACATAGGAGTGTGAAGTCTAACATAGTTGTAAATGCTCTCAGTAGAAAATTTTTTTTGCTGACAGAGATACAAAATGAGATGGTTGGGTTCAAGGAACTTAAGAATTTATATATGGAAGATCCCAATTTTGGTGGAGCTTGGAGGGATTGTACAAAACCTATTATTCTTGATAAGATGAAATGATTGGATTTCATAATCCAAGATGGTATATTATTCAAAGGAAGTCAGTTGTGCATTCCAAAAAGTTATATGAGAGAGAATCTCATCAATAAGAAACATAGAGAAGGATTGTTTGGTCACTTTGGTAGAGATAAAACCATTTCTTTGGTTGTTGAGAATTATTACTAGCCATAGTTGTAGCAAGATGTTAAGAATTTAGTATAGTGTTGCAAGTATGTCAGATGGGAAAAGGAATGAATAAGAATATTGGGTTGTACTAGTCATTACCAGTACATGAGAATCCATGGGAAGATGTCAGCATGGATTTTGTTCTTGGTTTACCAAGGACACAAAAGGGCATGGTTTTATATTTGTGGTGGTTGAGAGGTTTTCAAAGAGGACACATTTCATTCCCTATAAGAATATTTGTGATTCTTTTCATGTGGCATAGTTGGTTTTTAGAGAAGTTGTGAGACTAAATGGTTTTCTAAAGAGCATAGTTTCTAATTGGGATACCAATTTTGTTCATATTTAGTTCAAGAAATATTTGAATTTCATCTCATCATATCATCTGAAAACTCATGGACAAAGAGAGGTGGTGAATTAGGGTTTAGAGTTTTTTTGAGATGCTTGGTTGAGGATAAGCCAAAAGGCTAGGATTTTCTTTTACCACAAGAAAAAATAGCATAAAATAATTCTATCAATAAGAGTACTAGTAAATCATCATTAAAAATTGTATTTGGGAGCAATCCCCAATATGCTTTTGAATTGAGGCAGTTGGATAAAAGAGAGATAAGTAGTGGTGAAGTAGAATATTTTGTTGAACATTCAAAGAACATCCATGAGGAACTAAAGAAGCACATCACAAAGATGAATACACATTATAAGGCTAAGGAAAATATAAAAAGGATCTATAAGGAATTTTAAATTGGATTTGAAGTCATGGTTCACTTGAGAAAGGAGATATTTCAAGTTGGTACATATAATAAGTTGAAAATGAAGAGGTTTGGACCATGCAAAATATTGAAGAGGTATGATTCTAGAAATGCCTATGAAGTAGAGTTTCCTATTGATCTAGATATTTTACCACTATTTAACATTTAAAATTTGACATAATGTTATGAAGGAGGTGATGGAGATGAAGTTGTGGAATCATAATGGAGTAGTTAGGCATCTACTTCAACTACAATGGAGATTGAGGAGATATTGGATAGTGGAGTTGGAAGAAGCACAAGGAACAAAACCAATGAAGACTATCTAGTCAAATGAAAAGGGAGACTAGTGGAGGATTGAGAGGATTTTGAATATCTTGGTTTTACTATTACTAATTGAGATGTGACAAGGTCACTTTTGAAATTACCCTATCTAATGCAGGAACATCTTGGGTTTAAAGGCAATCTTGCATCACCAATATATATATATATATATATATATTTTTTTCATTTTCCATAAGGGCTATTTTAGTACTAAGTTACTATTTATAAAAGTGTACTATTTTTAGTATGTGGGTCATATAGTATTATAATGTTTTGGTTTCATAGGTGGAGGTTCATCTTAATCATATGTTCCTTCTAGTGGAGCTACATTATCATATCATATGTATTGCAAAATTTATTGAGGTTTTTGGGTACAAAACCTTTGAGCTTAATTTTGAATGCCTTAGAAGCTCTAGAATGAGGTCATACCTAGGTTGACTAGCACTTGTGCATGTCAAGTGCTATAGTTCAAGAGTCAACATTTAAAAAGTACTTATAGCTGAAAATCAAACATATGGTTTGAAAGTTATGGCTTCTAGAAGTTGGGGTACCTAAAAAATATAATTACGACCAACCCCATGTAATAAATTAGAAAATAAATTTTAATTGGATTTTTTTCAGCCTCAAGGGCTAGGGTCAATGTCTAGAACCTTCCTAGGTGATGAAAAATTGTCTATATAAGGAAGGCCCATAGTGATGTTCAGGCATTTTTGGTGACAGTCATAGCTCTTTCTTACAAATTGTTGTAATGAAGGCACCCATGTGGGTTTTCATATTGTAATTTTGTAATCCTACCTTTGTGAAAATGATAATAAGCCCATATTTTTCTCTCTCAATTTGTGTTGTGTGTTGTAGTATTAAGGGGAGCACCCTTCATCATATGAACACAACTAAAATATTTCAAGATTACTAAGGAGGATATATAGCTGATCCTCAATATGTTATCTACACTTGGACTTGAGTATTCTATATTTTTTCAAGATTTCATATCAATTAGGTATCTATGGGAGTCACATATTTTGATCCTAATTTTGATACATTTAAAAATATTCTAATCCAAGAGTAATGAAGCTAATTCAAATGGGTATCATCAAGAATCCCAAATCAGAAAAATTGATTGCAAGTAAGCCTAAGGTATAGAAAGAATCAATGAATATTGATTAGAAATAAAATAATGAAAATAAAAAGGTACAAAAAGATTCTAGAAATTCTTCTCCAAAAAAAAATCCATCTAAAAAGGAGAAGCCCACATGAGCATATTTTAAAAAATTAGGGCATGATGAGAACTAGATGTTATTAAAAATAAATTAACGAGTTAAATAATCTTTTACCAAAGAATAAAATAAATTTACATTCAAAAGAATCATCATATTCATCTAATTCAAATTTAGAAAAATAAAATAGGAAAGATGATGCAAGAGCATCCTGGGTGTAAGGGAAATCTTGCATCACACAAAAATATTTCTCATTTGTCTTTCAACAAGGGCCATCTAAAGAATTTCTATTTGGAAGCTTAATATTTTTAATAAGTTGTCCATTCAAGCTCAAAATGTTCTAATTCTTCAATGAAGGTTCATTTTAGATACATTATATTGTTGGTAAAGTTTCATTGCAATATCAAGTCTATTTGTGAAGTTATAGATTTTTTTGGTATTAACAGTAGGGTATAAAAACTTTGAACTCATTTTTTTAAGGCCTTAGAGGCTCCAAAAAGGGGTCAAACCTTGATTATTGGAGCTTGAATCAATTAGAAACTACAAAGCAATTTTTGGCATTTTCAAAATGGGGTCATAATAGTCAATCAAGCAATTGGTAATGAGTTATGGTTCTTAGAAGTCACACAAGCTAAAATGAACTAAAATGAAATCCATTCAAATTTTCTTTTGAGTTCTAATTTTTTTAGGCCTAATCTAATGTAATTAAATATGATGAATAATAGTATTTTAGGTTCGGTCAACCTGAAGGTTTTTTTGTTAAAATTTCTAGAATCTTCTTGGGTAGTGGAAAATTACCTATATAAAGAAGGTCCGTAGGGTTGTCTAAGACAATTCTAGGGATTTTTTTATGGTGGTTATGAACTATAAAATATTTTAAGGAAAATGACCATGTGGCTAGGTATGTTATATTTATGCAATTTGTAATTCCATACTTTTGGAGACAATAAGAAGCCCATTTATGTTCTTCTAAGTTGTTATTTCTCTATTCCTATTGTATGTTTGTGTTATTAAGAGGAGCACCCTTAATTAGCATAAATTGTTTGAATTTAAAGATTTTGAGTCAAGGAGATGGATCTTTGATTTTATAACTTAACATCATATGGATTCTTCAAAGAGTATGCTCTCTTTACTTTAACCTTATTTTTCACCAAACATCCTGATGCATAACAATGCATAAATGAGTATTTTTGGGAAAGGGTATCTTGAAATAAACAAAGGATCATTTAATGATGTTCTTATGTACCTTTATTATTAATAAATATAATTTTCATAGATAAGATCATACATGGTAGATCATTAATTTTAATTATTAACATTCTCACTATTTTCTTCTATTGTTTCTTCAACTGAAATGCACACTAAAGCATCTAGTATGAACACATTTAGGAGATTCATTATGATTAAGTGAGTCTTGGTATTTTTTAAATAAGGTTCAAGAGACACACAATATTCTATCTCATATATTCATATATTTTTAATGATTTTGGAACTATTGTGACTTGTATTGAGTTGGTATAGTATGACATTCATTTTCTTCCAAATAGCTCCTTGGGATGAGTAATCAATGTAATGACCCCACTAGCAAGGACAAGAATACATTTAAAAATAATGTTAGAATTTATATAATAATAAATTATATTTCCCTATTCCTTCCTCTATCCTAACCCTAACCTTAAGACATCTAAATATTGGGATTGATAACCCTCTTGAGGATCCTTAGGTCCTTGGTTACTTCTCTATCTTCTATTAAGTGCTCCATTTAATGTCCTTCCCAAAAAAGACATTCTCTATCTAGGGTCCTTGTCACATATGCTATGTTAACATCTATAGAATATTCCAACCTTATAACTATATTAAGATCACTCCCTTCCCTAATAAGGACTCTCTTGATCTTAGGTCATTAACCATATTAAGATCACTCTCTTCCCTAAAAGCATTCTCTTAATCTTAAGAATTAAATTTTTTAAATCATGGTATCATTCTTGTAAGAATTTTCCTTAGGAAAAAATTTACCCAAGACCAAGGAACTCAAAACATAAGCACAAATTAGACCAAAGTATGATCAGAATAACTGTATAGTATTCAATAAATGTACAAGTACACTAGGAGTGCCTAAATATAAAAGCCTCTGAGATGCATCTAGAATGCCTTAGAATTAGCATCATGATAGGTCATACAACTAGGCACATGTCCACCAGATATGGGTTATCCTCCATTAAGCACATAAGTAAGTGCGATGATGAGACGATAAGCCTATAATGGTGTGACATGAAAATCAATGTTGTAGACAACATGTGCTAAATTAGGAGTGTGAATAACTATGTTGTCTACATGAAAAATCAATGAATGATGCAAACTCCCTTGTTGTAGACACAATGTGCACAATTAGAGTTGCATACTTCTGTGTTGTCAACATGACAACTCTAGAAGATGCGCAAAATCCTAAGTGTCTCATAAAAATAAATAATAAAATAATGTGAAATAATAAAATAATTCACTAACCTAAGTAAACTTAAGTAAAGTATAAATAGTAAATACCTATTTACACCAACACCCCCCCTTAAATGCAACTTAGGGGAATGCACTTAAGCTCACCAACGCATAGTGGGTCTTAGCTACGAGGCCATGTTAGCTACCCATGTACAAAAGCAATGGTAAGAATGATGCAATGCAATCTCTCATAAAGTAGAGAAAGAGGGAAAAACTCATGGGAAAAACCCTCCTCCAAAAAGAGAGATAAGTACAATAAAGAAGATGAGAGAGAAGAAAACTCAGAAGAGGAAAAAATCCCTCCTAGAAGAAGAAGAAGAAAAGAGAAGTCAAGGGATTCCCCTTTTTGCAACATCCCATACCCCCAAGAGATCTTGCAAATAAGTATACTTGACCTCGGTGAAGGGTTTGGTGAAGATATTAGCAATTTGCTCTACTATAGGATAGTACTGTAGTGCAATGATATGCTAATATATAAGCTCTCTGATATAGTGCATATGAACCTCAATGTGCTTTGTCCACTGATGTTGAACTAGATGCTTAAATATTTCAATGGAAATTTGCTTGTCACAATGAATAACTGTAGGCTTAGGTAGATCAAATCCAAACTCCTCTAAGATGTGCTATAACAAAAGAGCCTCTATAGCTGCATTGAAAGCTCCTTGATACTCAACCTTTGTGGAAGAAAGAGAAACATTATTTTGCTTCTTAATTTTCCAAAAAATAGGGCTAGAACCAAGGTGAAATATGTACCTTGAAGTGAACTTGTGAGAATCTAAGTCCCTTGCATAGTCTAAGTCTATGTATTGAATCAGTTGAAGTCATGTTCCTACTGCATAATTTATCCCATGTGTATGTGTACCCTTGATGTAGTGAAAAATGCACTTGGTAAATTTCCAATGAAGCTCATGAGGTTCTTGCATAAAGTGTGAAACCATACCAACTACAAAAGCAATATCAAGGTTTGTATGTGTCAAGTAAATAAGGCTCCCAACTAACTATCTATATAAAGTAGCATCAACAAGTGGAGTGGTACACTTAGCCTCTAGCTTGACACTTGGTAGAAATAGAGTAGGAGTAGGCTTGTAGTCACTCATGTGAAACCAAGAAAGAAAGGCAAGAGCATACTTGGGTTGTATAAGTGTGATTCCTACTGAAGACTATGTGATCTCAATGCCAAGGATGTAATGTAACAAACCCAAGTCTGTCATGGAAAATCTATCTTGTAGAGAGGTCTTGACACTAGAAATGATGGATGAAGTGCTCCTTGTAATGATCAAGTCATCTACATAAAGCACTAGGATGAAGTGTGAGTCATCTTTTCAAAAAATGTAGACATTTGAATCAGAGTGACATCTGGTGAAACCTGCTGAGAGGAGGAAGGAATCCATTTTGGCATACCAAGCTTGAGGAGCCTACTTTAGAACATAAATAAACTTCTTCAGTTTGCAAACCATAGTAGAATCCTATACGAACCCCTGTAGCTACTCCATATAAATTTCCTCATGAAGATCACCATTAGAAAAAGTGCTCTTAACATCCATCTGGTGTACAACCCAACCTTGAGCTGAAATAATTGCTAGTGTCAGGTGAATGGAGTTCATCTTAGAAACTGGTGCAAAAGTCTCTGTATAGTCAATACCTAGAACTTGTGAGAAACCTTTGGTAGCTAGTCTAGCCTTATGTTTATCCACACTTCCATCCCTACAAATTTGGTTTGATAGATCCACTTGCATTAAACCACTTTTCTTCCCTTAGGAAGGGGAACTAAGTACCATGTGTTATTTTTCATCAATGAATTATATTCTTCCTCCATAGCCTTATACCATTCTAGAATCCCTGATGCTTCCTTAAAAGACTATGGATCTAAAGTAATGGCTATGTATACATGTGGACTTGTCTTGTGACCTAGTCCTTTGAGTGTTTGAAGGATTTCCCACCAATGAACCTGCTACATTAAGATTTTTCTATGCCCAACAAGGTTTAGTGGAAGAAGAAGAAGGAATTTCCTCAACTATTTGTTGACCTTGAAAAGGTGGTGTCCTACGAGTCAAAGTTGGAGGAATCTCATATTTTGAGTCACTGTCATCACTATGATCACTATCCATGAAGGAGGAAGAAGGAGGAGTTGAAGAAGCCAAACTTGGACATGTTTCTTAAAAATGAACACTCCTCTCATAAAATATTTCATGCATCTATGGATCCATTAGTTTGTATGCCTTGAGATGATCAGGATATCCAACAAATATGCATGGTTTTCTTTGTGGTTCTAATGCCTTTCACTTTTGTGGAGGTATCCTTGCCCATGCTAGAAAAACAAAAACTTTGAAGTGATTGACACTTGGTTTCCTACCACACCAAGCCTCAAAAGGTGTTATTCCATCTAAGGTCTTATGTGGACTTCTATTTTGGATGTAGTTGGCACAACACATGAGTTCAACCCAAAAAACTTGATCTAGAGGCTTTTGTTGAAGCATACAAGTGGTCATTTCCTTAAGGGTCTTGTTCTTTCTTTCAGCTACACCATTCTACTATGGTGTGTAGGCAACTGAATGTTGAAGATCTATCTCCTCATGTGTGCAAAAGTCTATAAGCTTGGAGTTGACATATTCTCTGCCATTATCTGTCCTTAGGATCTTGATGGATTTCCCTAATTTTTTCTCAACTTGAGCTTTGAATGTGATAAAATTGTCAAAGACTTCACTCTTATGACTAAGAAAAAAGACCCAAGTGTATGTTGAAAAGTCATCAATAAATGTGAGAACATAGAAGGCCTTACCAAAAGATGGTACTGGAAAAGAGCTAGCTACATCACTATGAACCAATTCTAAAACAACAATTCCTTCCAAGACTTCCCCTTGTCATATTTCTCTTCAAGATATTTACTTGCTTCATAACCTAAACATACACCCTCTGAGAACTTGACTTGAGGTAGACCAATGACCATTTCCTTATTGCTTAGTTGTTGTAGGTAGTGATAATTAAGATGCCTAAATCTCTCATGCTAAAGTTTACTTTGTGTGTTTGAATGAGTCAACAAGGCAAGTGACGTGAACTTAGGAACAAAGTGTGAAAAAGAATAAAGTCTTGTCTCATGGTTTTCCTTTCCAACTGCCACCATTGAATCATCTTTGAGATTTTTCACCACTATTGTATTGGGGAGGAACTCTACTTTGTTGCCACACCAATAGTGAGTTATTTGATAGATGGGGAGAAGGTTGGTGCTAAGATTAGGAACATGAAGTACATCCTTGAAGATGCCATTTTCCAACTCAACATTCCCTTTACCTTCTACTTCAACTTGAGTATCATTCCCCACATAGATGTAAGGTATATTTGATGGTTTCAAAGAGGAAAACTGCTCCCTCGAAGCACCCATATGATGTATTTCTCTTGAATCAAGAACTCATTCCTCAGCATTGTTTGTACTTGCAAAAAAAGCTTGTCCCTTGCCCTTTGAAGTGAAAAATGATCCCTCATCCTTATATTCATTTGGTACATCAATTTTGTGTTTCCTCATTATGTTGACCAATTCATCAATCTGCTTATCTTTGCACTCATGTTCATCATGGCCATTCCTCTTACAATAGAAGAAAGTTATCTTCTCCTTCTTGTTGGAATTGTTCCCCTTTTGATTATTTTTGGAAGAAGACTTTCCTTGTTGTGAAGAAGAATGTTGAGTGGAAGAAGATCGATTTGAGGAAGATTATTGTTTTGAGAAGGACTGTTGTGTGCCATCTTGTGGCTTAGCCTTCCATTGCTTCTACTTCTTGTTGGATTTTTTACCACTTGAATTACCATCATTTGCTACCAAGGCTTTAGTTTTGGAAGACTTGAGAATTCCTATACCCACTAGATTGTCAAGTTCTAGGATCAACATTTTTGAGAATTTCTTGAATGAAGGCTTAACATAGGCACTATCCATGGTTAATTTGTGTGTATTAAAGCTAGAAACAAAAGGAGCATATTCAAGTGGAAGATGAGTCATGATATGTTTGATCATATTTCCATCTTTAATGGGTTCACCACAATCCTCCAACTATGCTATATACATTTCTACTTGGGTAAGATAGTCCTTGATGGTGTCCAAATTTCTAGGATCCAACTTGAGAAGTTTATCCTCTATGGTGTAAGCCATGTCTTCATCTATTGTCCCATACAAAGCTTCAAGTTTAGCCCAAACCTCTATTGGATCTATAAGCTTCCTAATGTGAAATTTGATAGGATTAGAGCTATTTTTCAACAAGGTTCCTAGGGTAATCTCTTGTTTGGATTCTCAGTCTTCTTTTTAAGCTTCATCTACATCAGTAGGAGGTCTCTTTTCTGCACCAGTGATATAACACAATAAACCTTTTCCTACCAATGGCTCTTTAATGTTTTCTTTCCAAGTAACATAATTATGTCGAGTTAACTTTGAAAAAGAACCCATAATGCAAGAACATAAGATCAAGGAGACATAGTACACAGTACACGCCCCCCCTTTTCACTCAATCAAAAAATCCCCCACCCCCCCCCCCCAAAAGAATGATTTTGGCACTTTATATATAGTTTGTTTACAATGGGCCACTTGCCTAAATGGAAAAAGTGGAATTTCTGATTTTGCTGATTACAAGCTCTATATAGAGTATAAATTTGGACTATTAAAATGTAGCTCAAAATTACAACAATTGTGAAACAATACAATGCAAAATAGGACCTATCTCTGAAAGTGGTATTTTTGTCCAAATAAGACTACAATCTGACTGTAGATTTGAAAACTAGATGAAAAAATATGCACTTTCAAAAAAATGAAACCTAAAAAGGAGTCCAAATGAGCCCGTACAATGTGTTTGAAGTTGCAAAAAGTATGCCTAGACAAGTACAATCACCAAAAAAATCTTATATTGATAAATCTGTGCTCCAAAACTAGAAAATAGCTACACCACTAAAAAATTTAGGAAATTTTACCCAAAATCAAAAGAAATTGCACCAAATTTTGAGTCTGGATGATTGAGGTATGGCCATTTGAAGTCAGGCTACCAAATGAAAACTACATCTAAATAGGGGTCTATGGAGGAAAACACAATGTTAAATTTTATGGTCAAATGGTCATCATAGAAGTTAAAAAATGCCCTAGAATGACAATTACATAAATGTCAATTTTAGCATAGGAGTTTGCTAACATCAATGTCTATGCAAGCCTATGATGATGTTACCTTGTATGGATGCTGATGTGGCATGTATGAATTGTATGAAAAAATGACATGTACCACTGACCTATCATACAAGCTTGCTAACATGGGTGATCATCATGGTAGGTTACGTGGCATTGTTGTATGTGGTTGTGTCAGCATTCACCACGTGGTAGACTGATTTGTCCACATGTTAGCAGTGGTTTTCTTGCATGTGTAAGTCTCTGAATTAATCATGGCACTATCTTTTTTATATATCAGAGAATGAGCTTGGATGTTAGAAACTTTTTGGTGGTAGTTGAAAGTTGAGTAGCAGTAGGTGGAACTCTTGTGCCAGAAGGATAGTGGTTAGAATATGTTTTTTGATTTTTAGATTAAAATATGATCAAGGACATTAGTCCCACATGAAGTGTGCGGTGGGCTTTTCACTGTATAAAAGGAATCCCGCTTGAGTGTTAAGCAAAGCCACTGCTCTATATTGTGGCCAAAATTTGGAATGGTCGGCTCAGATAAATGTTGATGCCAATGATAATGTTGGTGGCTTAGGCTAGAATATATTGAATAGGCCACTCACAAAAAAATTGCTTAAGCTTGCAAATTAAAATCTTGCAAAATAATTCGTACTGTGCATGGCCGGGGTGTGGTTGCCCAATGCCTAGGAATTTTTTTTTTTCTCTTCTTGGATGCCTAAATTGAAAAAAATAATTTCAAAAAAGCACCAAAAAAGCTGAAAAAACATAGAATTTATTAGATTTGAAAATCAATTAATTAGATCAAAAAATGACCATACCCATACTTGTAAATTGGGCCTTTGGATTTTGATTTGCAAAAAAAATTTGCCTCCCAATTGGCTATGGCCTAAAATAGGAAAATTTATAGTCAATATTCACCAAATCATTGCTCTAGAAGCAATGGAGAGGTCTGCTTCAGCTCTAGATGCTCCCAATTACAACTGATGCTCTGGATCTGAATTGGGTCCCTTAAAGAGATGAAGCAATGAGGTCTCCAATGGCTATGTGACGAGTATCTCCCTTAGCTCTGATACCATGTAGGAATCTACCTTAGGGTATAATTTACCCAAGACAAGGAACTCAAAACACAAGCACAAATTAGACTAGAGTATGATTAGAATAATTGTATAGTATTCAATACAATGTAAAAGTACACTAGGAGTGCAATATAAAGGCCTCTGAGATGCATCTAGAATGCCTTAGAATCAATATCTCGATAAATCATACAACTAGGCACATGTCCACTAGATATGGGTTATCTTCCATTAAGCACAAAATTAAGTGTAATGATGAGAGGATAAGCCTACAATGGTGTGACACACAAATCAATGTTGTAAACAACATGTGTTAAATTAGGAATGTGAATAACTGTATTGTCTACATGACAACTCAGTGAATGATGAAAACTCCTATGTTGTAGACACCATGTGCATAATTAGAGTTGTGTAATTCTGTATTGTCAACATGACAACTCTAGAAGATGCACAAACTCCTAATGTCTCATAAAAATAATAATAAAATAATACACTAACCTAAGTAAACTTAAGTAAAGTATATATAGTAAATATCTATTTATGCCAACAATTCTCTTAGAAATCTATGACTACATATACATATATAATTTCATATTTATGTATAAGTATAAATGATCCATAAGATATATTCATAATTACAATATAAATCTATTCTAATTACAATAAATATATACTCATAATCATACTTTCTTTAACTTTACTTGATCACACAACTCTCTTGATTAGTTTGAAAAGAATTCATCTTTATATAAGCTTCACCATTTTATTATATTATCTTCCAAGATATTTTATCTCCTTTTTAGTACTAGACAAATGAGTAGGTGAAGAAATATATTTTATTCCATTATTGATTGTGGTGTTTATACCTATACCTCTTCTAATACAATGTGATGTAATAACCTTAATAAGTTTTTCATTTATGTTTTATTGTTCGAATGGTTATGTGAGGCCTCACCCAGACTGTCATGGTATAGATGACACATTTGCATTATGATACTTCTAATTCAACATTTTCAAACACTTTTGAGACTATAAGGTTATGTCATTTTAATATCTGCATTTTGATGATCCATACATTAGGACCTAATTGATATAATTAATGATTCCATTTCATGTTCTAAATTATTTCAATTGCTTTAATAGAAATTGAATTTATAGAAATGCTTGAAATGTCAAACTATAATGTCAGTGTTAAAGGATAGATTTTGTTATGCAATAGAACCTAATATTGTGAATGGGATGATCAAACACACATGGATGCAAATTTATGACATGATAGAATTAGATTATGATAATTTCTAATATGCAAATAAATGTTATGGATTATGATAATTTGTGATATGCAGATAAATGTTAATTTGATTATGATGATTTATGATATGCATATTTTGATATTCTAACATTTTGAATGATTAGAAAATGAAACTTAACTGAATTACATTAATATGGGTTACGTAACATTTGAAATTATATGTATTTAAGATATATATTTTATATGACCTCTTTGGACTACTGATGCTCAAGTTTAATATGTAGGAAGTGGAACCATGCAAATTTTGGAGGAAACAAGATCTAAACCTATGTGAACACAATTTAACTAAGGTGAATCTTTGGAAGATTTAAAAGCCTCATTGTGATGTATTTTATCTCATAAATGTAAGTTTTCTTGTATGTGGAAATATTTTAATCATAAAAATACATTAGGAACATGTCATGGTGATGTGGAATGTGCTTTTATGTGTCACTTGACACTTCTAGATTTTGCGTGGAATAATATGTCATCTAGGGTTTTGGTCATGGTGAAATTTTACCCTAAAACTAATTACCTTGTTCATGAATAAGTAAACCAACTTGACAAGGGGTAGGATGGTTCACAATAAAAGGAAATTCGAAATTGGACTTTGCTAAGGTTTTGAGGGGTCATTAGGTGGTCCCAAAGTGCCTTTTTAATGAAAAAGAGCCACCCATATGATAGTATAACATGTTAGGGACCTAATTTTGACCATGTGAGTGCCTAGTCTGCTTAGAGGGGCCCTTTACTCATGCATTCCTCCATCAATTGGAAATTTTAGTTGTCACATTTGTTTTCTCCCATGTCTCCACTAAGTCAAATATAGAAAACTTTGAGGGAGACAAGTTTATAAGAGGAAGTGGCTTGGTATTGTTGCTGAAATAGTTAGTAGGAAGGCCTTATTAGAGAGTCTTGGAAAAACTAGTGGAGTGTTCACCGACTCTCTAAGTTTAGGGACAATTAGGGTTTTGGAGGAAGACTAAGGGAGCTCTACAACAACTATCATTTCCTTTAGCTTGGACAAAGGTTGGTGTTTCAAATCATGGCCATTTCCTTTCTTTTAGTATTTCATCATGAACTTGCAAGTATGAAGTATTTGTTATCATAACATGCATTGTATTGTAAATCTTTGTATGGTGAATTTTTGTACTGTGTTTTGATGGTGTGAATATGTATTGTGTTTCATGAAATTTCTTGATTTTCTTTCTTGATCTTCTTGTTTTAATTTGAATATCAAGTGTTGTTATGGGTGTGAGGGCATCACTCACCCTTTAGAAAGGGAAGAGAAGTCTAGGGTGAAGGGCTTAGTTGGGCTTGAAATATAGTTGAGAACCTTGGAGTATGGGCTCCACTAAATGCCATATAAATTCATATCTTTCTTTGGGGGTGATAAGGGAAATGATGGTGTAGAAAGCAAGTTTATGGAGTATGGGTTTCAAGGATGCTATAGTTGATGGTAGTATGTTTGGAGGATTTTTGTGAAAGCCTCAAAAGGGCATGGAATTTGTTGAATTATGAAAGCCTCGAAAGGGTATGGAATTTTTTGATTTGTGAAAGCCTTGAAAGGTCATGAAAATTGTTTATTGCAGATATAGAATGATATGGAGAGTTTCCTAATTGAAAGCACACATTCACCCTATGTTAAAGGTTCCATTGGTGAACCATTGTGAAATACCCTTGGGTTGGAATTGTTCAAGTGTTGTAATGTGATGGTTTATGCATTTTTAAGATTGGAATGAAATTTAGTTTGAATCTTGTTTACCTTGCTCAATGGATAGCTTCATAGAAGCCTAGGATGGGAGGTGAGCCTCCATGGTTCCTAGTTTGTGTGTGTTTGCAGGTTTTGTGAAGATGGATCCCTTGAGGATATTAAGTTTTCACCCTTGATGATGTTGGAAAAGATCAAGTGTGTAGAGAGACAAATCTTCCCATGTTATCACAAAATGTGATGTGATGTTAAGTCTCCATTTTTTTCAAATGTGATGTAAAATGAAATTTTCATATTATTGCATATTGTTGAAAATGTAAAGTTGAGAAAATTGAACAAAGTAGCCTTTCCAAGAAATGTTCATTATGAGTTTTCACAATAAGTGATTTGATGTATTATGAAGAAGTTGTGTAATGAGATCCTTCTTATGTTAATGATAAATCATTGGGTAGGAATATTTCATAGTATTGGTGTGAAATATTTCTTTTGATATAATTGATTCAATATTGATAACTGCATTGTAAAATTATATGTTATTCATTCAATATAATGGAAGGAAGTATCATTTTTTGATATTTCATTATATGTTTATTACAATTAGTTCATTTGGATTTCAAGATCTAAAAAAAAATTCCCTTAAGTTACATAACATCATCACATTGTCAAACATGTTCATTAAAATTCCATGGTGGGATTAAAGAAATTTAGCTTGAGGAAAAATACATAACCCAAATCTAAGAGGAAAGTTGTTGTAGGTGCATATTCTATTCTCTAGAATTTGTATGGAGAAAATTTAAATGTGTTGAAAATTATTACAAATCAATATTTTATTGAAATGACATATACCCAAATCTTTTTATAAAGATGCAATTAAATAACTATTTTAGAGCAAGAAAACCAAATAATAATATACTAATTTAAGGACCTACCTAAGTACCTAAATTATGTCTGCTCACCTTGGGATGTGATAAAACACTCCAAGTGTGGTCACATGGGTAGAGGTGTTCACTTTTAAATTTGAACCAAATAAAAGAAAATATAAACTCACAACACTTTAACCAAAGAAAAATAAAAGATAAAATATTTATACCAAATTTAATTATATATGAATCTATGCTACCTAGGCATCATCTTTAAAGAAGGAAGGAAACCATGTTCAAAACATAAACAAATCTTACCATGGAGAAAGAAAATAGTGGACCCCACTAGGCAGCCATGTCCTTGTCATCACCTCAAGGCTTAGGAAAAAAGCAATACATTTGAATTCCCATGTCTGACATATGTCAGCAAACACCCTAGGTGCTTACCATTTTAAAATGAGGTATTGTATAACAATCACATTTCTCACCCACCAAATCATACCTAGGGAGGAGTAGATGGAGTTTGGGGAAGTGGTCCAAGGCTATTTGATGTCTTAGCTAAATTGGCTTGGGATCTAGACTACTTTCTTTAACATGTTGCCCCTAGGATGATGTGACTTTTGTTACCTCACCTTGGGAAGTACAAAAGGGTATGTGAATCATGAGTAAGGGGGATTTCTTTGTATAAAAAAGCGGAAAGTCATATTATTAAGAGGATAATATTTAGGGCTTGGGTTGTGTGGGGTCAAGTATAGGTAGATGTGTAAACATTTATTTTATTTAGTATTAGGATAAAATGGGAGTTAGTAGGTAATGTGAAATAGTAGGTAAGTATGTTTTAAAAAAAAAAGTATTAATGTTTAGGGTTAGAATATATGGAGACGTGTGCTAGTGGTTAGGGTAAAGGAAGTTATGACATGTTATGGGTGAAGTATTTATGCCTTGGAAAAAGGTTAAGTCTTAGGTGGCATAAGGGAAAAGTAGGTGGTAAGTATATTGGTGATGGTATTAAATTATTTTGTTATTATTTTTATTTCCTATTTAGGTATAAAAAAGGAATGTATGTTATTAAATTGAGTTATTAGGATGGTGGGAGAATGTATTTTATTAGTTGGGATTATTAAGATGTTTAGAGAAAGTCCTTATTAAAAGGATTAGTGGAATGTTTTGGAGGAGTAAGGTTGTATGTGAGTGAATGGTATGGATTAAAAAATCAATATTTAGGTGTGCTAAAGCGTTAGATTATTAGATTTGTAGTGAATAGACATGGAATTGCAGGGTGCAATTAGCAAATCAAAAGATTAATTGATAATAATAATAATAGATAAATAATTAACTAATTAAAATAAAATCAATTAAATAATTAATAATTAGCCTTAAAATAAAATAAAATAAATAGTTAATAATACCTAAATAGTAATGTATCAATACGTTCAAAGTTGAAAAAGGGGTAAGATGTAAGAAGTTCACTAAAGGGGATGTATATACATACAAATACATGGAAATTGAAGATAAACAGATAAGGCATGTAATAAGGTTGCAACTTATATTCAGAACACTTAGGACAACTATGAAACATCTTTGCATTCACAATCATTGAATCATTGCAACTACATTGATATGAAATTTGTAATTCACTTGTATATACAAAGTATCTAACTTTGGGGTATAGAAGGTGAAAATTCAAAACAATAACATCATCTAACTATGTCGTTATGATTTAGAATTTCAACCAATGATAGAAAAATAGGTGGCCTTGTAAAAATTTGCTGTAGGAAAAAATTACCCAAGACCAAGAAGCATAATAACTAGCACAAAATAGACCAAAAAAGTATGATTAGAATAATAATATGATATTCAATTAATGTTGATTGATATCAATTGATTTTTTAGTACACTAGAGGTGTCTATATATAAAGGCCTCTAGAATGCTTCTAGAATGTCTAGGAGTCAGCAATATGATAAGCCTCATAACTATGAACATGTCCACCAAGAATGGGTTATCCTTCATTAAGCACATGAGTGAGTGTGATGATGAGAGGATAAGCCTACAAAGATGTTTCACATAAAATTATGTTGTAGACATCATGTGCTTCATTAAAAGTGTGAACAATTATGTTTTCTACATGACAACTCAGTTGATTATGTAGACTACAGTGTTGTAGACACCATGTGGTAAAATAGAGTTGCTTACTCCTATATTGTGAACATGACAACTCATATGAGTATGCAAACTCCTAGGTGTTTAACCTAATAAATAATAAAATAATGCATTTATCCTAAGTAAACTTAAGTAAAGTGTAAATAATAATTATCTACACTAACACCCCTCCTTAGGTGCAACTTAGGGGAATACACTTAAGCTCACAAAATCTATGATGAAATGTAGAATGTGTCCCATCTGCTAGGCCATGTTAGGTACCCAATTACAAATGTAATACTAAAATGAAATGAATTCTCTCTGCAAATAGAGAAAGAGGGAAAACCTCATGGGAAAAGCCATATCCCAAAAAGAGAGATATGTATAATAAAGAAAGATGCATGAATAGATGAAGTAATCAAGACCCCCTCATTATGACACAAATCATGTATATACAATAGAGAATCCAGCAATGAAATCCCCCCCTTAGCGAAGGATCTCATAATGATGTATACCTAAAGACAAAAAAAAATCCAATGCCAACAAATAACATTTCTCCCTTTAAGAAGAAAATACACCAAGTATAGGTGCAAATATGCTTCCCACCATGGATAGGAACATGGAAGAGGGATTCATATGTAGTATACAGTGGATGTTGCCTCTAAAGTCTAATCAAATGTTGACAAGTTCTTATTGAATGAAGATGCCATGAACCAATCTGGTGGATGCCCAAAATAAGGTGGAAACCAAGGAAGCATGATAATGTATGATGCTAAATCAAGATCCAAAGATGATGAAGCATCCTTATAGGAAGATGGAGGAAGAGAAGCAATGCCACCTCCCCTCAATAATGTAGGCACACCTATGAAAGAAGTTCCTTGATGACTAAAGAAGTTGCATAGTGAAACCTGAATGATGGTCCTTGATATGGGAAGAAATGGTGCCATAGGTGTTACAAAGAACACTCCCCATATAGTAGGAAAAATCCTCAGAAAATATGAAGTTTGGGGAAACTAGGATACAATCTCCATAGGCTGATATGACTCCTCATAAGTGAAGAGTCCTTCTCCATCTTCTATAAAGGAATGTCCATAATCATGTCAGAATGATTAAGTGGTTGAGGGTTAGAGTGTGCCCTAACAATGAGTGAAGAAGTCTCCTCAACAAAGAGAAGATTGATATCATTGATGATGTCTCCCCAATCTTCAATGTGAGACTCCATGAACAACCCTGCAATGTCTAGAAGAAAGTCATCCCATGAAGCTAAAGTAGGAATACATGGTAATTCCTACTGCACTAAATTAGAAGCATCTATGGCTAGAACTAAATTAGTAGAATGTTGGTAAACAAATTTGTTCTTTTTAATTATAACTCTTAAAGCCCAAACTTGGAACAATATCTGGTTATGAACATTTGATAAGCCACCTATGGGTGAATTGGCTTTTCTTTAAATTGGTAGGTATAACTCCCTAGAATTGATTTGTAATGAATTACATTTTTCTCTAAACTAATTCAGGGTATCTTCTTGACTTGAGAACAGAAGAGGTAGAACCAAGCTAGACCTAAATAGAATCTAACTCAGGCAAATAAATTTTTTTGAATATCTAAACAAGTTTATGAATTCACACATCATATGAATTCATATAGCTTAACTGAATAATGGGTAGTACTAAACTAAGTTAATTTCAATTTGAATTGTGGTTAATAAACAAAAAATGTTGAAGGGATTTCCCTTTGAATGAACAATGACACTACCTACCACATTCATTCATTGCTTCGAAATAGGGGAGTGAAACTCTATTCTTTCCTCATTTCAACTCAAACAAAAGAGAAAAATAAGACTAAATCTAATAAAAATTAGAATAGAAAATAATTGATATAAAATACCATTCAATTGTCTTTGCAACAAAAGTACTTCATGCCAAAAATTCATCAAACTTTTATTAATCTTTCAATCTCATACATATACAATTTTGAGATGACCATTACAATGGAAGTTCAATCAGTTCATCTTCTCAAGATTGACAAATGGCAAAGCACTAATTTGTCACATTTCAATAATTACAAAAGAAAAGAAAAGAAAAGGTATAATGTGAATCACTTCAATTTCTTTCCCTTTTCTGCTTTTTCTCTGTAGGCCTTGGTGACAACTATGATTGGGATGAGCTCTTCATGCCTAGGTATGTGGATATTGGTGTACCTTAAGAGCCATTTGAAATGTTCTCTAGCTAACTCCTTTACAACATTTAGTTGATTTGGTAGTTCCTCTATGGCCACGTGTATGCATCTACTAAGTGCTTGGAGTTCAGCAACCCTATTTTGACTATGGGAAGATATATTAGACAAACTATCTAGAAATTTGGAAAAGTTCTCCTTCATGACATTGATCCCAATAAGCACTTTTCCATGGTCACTAGTTTGAGAATCTATATGTAGTCCCTTCATAAGTTTAAATCCTTTGTCTTGTATCTTCTTAACTTTATCCTTTGTTTCTTTAAGCCCTTTCTCTGTGGACTGGATCATCTCAGTCTTAAACTACATGCTTTATAGCCACTCAAATAGAGGTTTATCTCCCTTTGGCAAGATTTTTGCTTCAACCACTTCCTTGGCCTTTATTTGGATGATCATCTTCAAGAGGGAGATGCAATTATCACACTTCAACCTTTCTCTAGACATAGTATTTCTATTTGATATAATGTTATCTTTTTCTATTTCCAACCTTAAGATAACATTGCCAATCTTCTCTACAATAGTAGCTCCTTTTGAGTTGAGCTTCTTAATCCATTCTTTACCAATTTGATCAAAATTACTATCTTCTTAGAGTTGAGAGACGAGGACTTGAACTTCAACAGTAGTAGGATTTTGGGCCATTGATACTCCAGAGATGGCTGCCAATGGAGTGAATAGCTGTCTGATGAACTTATTCAATTCTTCTATCTCAACCTTCATTTTGGTCTTAGAAAACTTTAGACTTTCTAGCTGCCCCTTGATCACCTCATTGGTTGACTTCCATAAGCCAACATTGGCATCATTCCTAGCTTCTCCAAGATCCATAGAGTGTAGAGTAAAATCATCAGTAGTCATGTCCTCAATCCTCCCTCTTTTATTGGGCTTGGCAATATCCATTGTTAGGTGCCCTATTTCTGGATCTTTCCTAAGTATGGACAAGGTTTTCTGCTTCTTTACTTTTTCCAATGTAGATCTAGAGAAGATTGTGAGAGATATAGTATCTTTAGCAAAAGTGTTCTCATCTTTCCTCTTCCTTTTTATCTCTAAAGTATCCTCCAACCAGGAGTCAGTACCTATCACCTTGGAGGCCATCTTGAGTGATTCTATACTAAACATCTTTCTCTTAGCTTTAGTGGCTATCAAAATAGTTGAAGAAAAATGATTATTTGGATCTCGAGAGATAAGCTTAGAAGAAATTTGACCTTTATCTACTTCTGGAGTCTTCTTTGTTGCTTTATCTAACTTAGTTTACTCACTACTACTGCTCTTTCCATTGCCTAAGTCTACTATCTGTATTGAAGAGCCACTTGGTTGCAGAAGTATAACACTTGCTAGTAGAACAAGACTATGATGAGGAGAAGGAACTGGAATAGCATGGGGAGAATGAATTTGAGAAACATGAGGTGATGGAACTAGTGTAACATGGGGGGATGGAATTGAGGTGGCCATGTTATCCTATGGTTCCTCCATCTTCTTTTCTTTAGTACCAGTCTAGGCTCCAATGACTAGAAGGGAACCATCATGACAAGTCTTGGCTATGGGGACATTCCTATCTAGAGGTTGATCACCTCCACTTGAAGGTTGAATGGGCCCTTGAGTGGAAACTATTGTTATACCTGGTGTAGCACTTTGAGATGAGGAAGGTGTTGCAGCTGTTGGAGAAGCTTGAGTGGCTACACCTTTACTCCGATTCCTCTTAGTTGTCCATTAAACCCATTTCTCCATTCTCTTGATGATTTTGGCCATCATGATATCAAAATTCTCCAATACATCTACATATGGCTCTAAACTAATAGGAATCCCCCTTAACTTGGTTAAATAAGTATTACTATACATATTTTGGCCATCATCTTCCAAGCCTTCTACATCAAAGTTGATACCATATGTTTTGATTTGCTCCACTATGAGCCGAGAAAAAGCACAATCTCTTCTTTCAAGCTCATCTCTATAGTCCACCCAGTAGTATTCGATAGTGGTAACATGTTTGATCTCACTCCCAATCTACAACACATCTCTTGCATACCCATTCAGGTCAAACATAGGTCTCATGACCTCATATGGCTCCAATTGATATTTAATCTTGAATGCTTTGAGCATATTTTTTGTGTCAGAGTGAGACTCACAACTATAAGCTCCAACCTTCATAGGGAATTCATAACCATTCTACTTCAGGCTTGCACTCAACATGTTCACTTAGATCGCCTACCTTGTGATCTATATCAACACAATCATATCACTCAAATACTTGGGAAACTTCAAAGGAAATCCATCAAAAGCTACAAGATGCAAATAGGAGAAGGATGAGAACTAGATAAAATAGCTACCAAACTGACTAATAGCCCCCATTGCTTCTAGGATGAACCTCCTATTTAGGCATCCTTGGAGTTCCTTACAAAAACTCATTGTAAATACATCATTAACCTTGACATATTCTGCATAACTATTATATAATTGTAAACATGGATAGAACTCATAGCTTTTCACATCATTAGGAAAGTTTTCTATTCTAGGAATACCTAGCAAAAATTGTAGAGAAGCTAACATATAAATCAAGAAAGAAGATATGTAAAAGGTATTGTAAAACTTTGCAGTACTAAGGGCTCTAGATAGATGCCCACTTACCTCATAGGCCCAATCAACATATTGTGTGTCTGAATAGATAATTTTTAGTAGAAAGAAATACTATTCAAAAAAATTAAGTGCTTCTACCTCACCTTTCAATATGTACAAGAGAACCAAAATGTCTATGATCTTAGGCTTGAGATCAGTGCTGAATAGAATTTTAGGAACCTTCCTCTTGGTGCCCCACATCTTTTGAAACTAGGATCTCATAATTTCTTTTCTCCACACCATTTTCTTCAAAGAGAACTCAAACATTTCTCCTCCTACTTTCAACTCAGAAAACTCTTCCCGTTCTAAAACACAAAGGCAATTTACTATAGTTTTCCTATCAATAGAGATTAGAATTGTATGATCAGGTAGCAGAATTCGTCTGGTATCTAGGTTGTAGTGATTTATGCATTCAACAATCAATCAGGGGCTTGAATTGCCACTAGAAACCTAGCTGCTTCCACTAATCCACTTCCTTAGAGCATCTCAGTTATAGGATGAATTGGCTCTGACCTCAATCTCCTTTGAAAATCTTACATGTCATAGAAATGGATCAAGGTGTCTATGAAACTCTGCAATATAGAATTGCTTCCATTAAGTCTATCAAACCCAACAAATTTGGTTGCCATTTTATCTGAAGAAGAAGTGAATCAAAACTTTGAATTTGAACGAAGTGTAGAGGATAAAATTTGCAAGTGTAAGAGATTCAAAAATGTTGTGCAATTCAATAGCATAATAGTTCAAGAAAAAGCAGTAATTTAAAAAATTGTTGTGTTTCCCTCTATATAGAAATCCTAATTCACTTGTTAATCTTCAAGATCCGTGCCACATGAGCAAATTAAAGGATAAATCCATTGGATTAGTAAATGTGAGAGTTTATAATGGAAATTTCCATGTCTTTTCATTGTTTCTATTGGCCTAATAGTAACTTTCCTTTATTTCATACTTACCTTCCTATTTTTCACCTAGTTTCAGAGAATTAAGAATGGAGTACTCTATAAGGAAATACTCACCCAGCCAAATTCTACTTACTACACTTTTCCAATTGTGATTATCTTGTTTCCATTACCATCTTAAGGTTTCTTACATGCAATTTGTGTGCCCAATTTTCTTATGAAGTTGATTTCTTCATGAATGTGGAAAACCACCTTCAAGGGTTGAAAACTCGCTGAGGAGAAGGCAATTTCCATTTTTTTGCCTATGCTTTTAATTTCACTTTATCCTTCACGTTAGTATGCCTTTTAGTTTTGAAAAAGCTAAAAAGGACTATGAAATTCAAAGGGGGGCCCACTTACTTGTTTTTCTCTTTTACAAATTCCTTTAGTGAAAAATTGACTTCATGGGTTGAAAGCCCACTGTGGAGAAGTCATTTTAGAGTTTTCTGCTCAGGGTGATTCTAAGCACCATGATGAATCCTAATTGTTTTCCAAGGAAAAATATTGTGATGAAAATAAGGCTTATGCATAGAACAACTCATTCCCTTTTTTCTTTAGTTCATAAGCCACATTTGTTAACCTCTGCAGAAAATCACCTTCACGGGTTGAAAACCTACCAAGGAGAAGGTGATGTTTGATTCTCTGCAAGCTTCATTTTTTTCACGTGTAAATCATGATAAGCCATGAACAAGTCCATCATTGAAAATAACTTTGTGAACTTCTCCATTGAATTAGGTTCTAGACTACCCACAAACTTGTGACATCAAGGAAAACCCACCTGGCCATGAAAGGTGAGAGAAGGGAAAGATGGGAAATTTGATGGAGAATATTTTCACCTAAGGAAGAAAGACTAGACTTAAACATACCTAGACCAAACTAAGACACAAAATTTTCCACTTTGCAAAATGGGTACATGATGAAAAGTGGGGCAACATAGAAGAAACATGAGCATTAGGAGGTAAGATCTTATCTAGAGTTGGAGGTACCATAATTGGAGTGACTTGAGGTAGAAGGTCCTCTAGAAATGGAGGAATTGTAGGATCTCCATATTCTTTCCAAAGAGTCATCCAAATGTCATAAGGATAAGTGAAATTGTCAATGACTTTAAAGAAATAAAGAGTGATACTGAAATAAATGATATCTAAAATTGTTTTAACATGTGGTATATCGATGGTATAGAGCAGTTTGTTGGAACATAGATAAGGAAATACTTCCTCATGCTCTCTTAGATGATCAATTATCAAAGCACTCCATTTTTGATAGTTCCTCTTTGTCAATCTCGGTCTAACACCAAACCGACATCTGAAACAAAACTCCATGAGTTAAATGAATGTATGCACCCCCAAAATGAAAATATAACCAATCAACCCCCTAATTTATGATTTGGTACTTTATAGGTAATGCTTTTACAATAGGCCACTTGCCAATTTAGGCCTTAGTGGACTTCATTTTTTTTTTTTTACAACCTCCTTTTATAGTTCAAATCTAGAACTGTATAATGTAGCTAAGAAATACAACACTTTTGAAGTAGTACAAAGCAAAGAAATAACCTATTTCTAAAAGTGACATTTTTGTCCACACAAGTCTATAATCTAATTGAGAATCTAAAAAGTAGATGAAAAATTATTCACATTCAAAAAAATGGAACATGATTTGGAGTCTAGATGAGCTCGTACGGAGCAATTGAAGTTGCAAAATGTAGGATTAGATAGGTAAAGTCACCAAAAACTACAAACATTGACAAATATATGTACCAAAACTAGAAAATAATAGCACTAGTGAAAAGCTCAAGAAATTCTAGCCAAAATAAAAAAAATTGCATCTGATTTGGAGTCTAGATGATTGAGATATGGCCTCCCAAAGTCAGACTATTAAATCAAAACTGAATCTGGAGAGGGGTTTGATAAAAAAACTACTTAGGTTGAATTTGAAATCCAAACAATCATTGTAGCAATGTAATTTTTCCTAGGGATGATGGTCAAATGACTGTCAAATTTAATGGCATGAAATAGTGACATCAACAAAAAATATCCTCCTCACTGACATAGCAGATGACTGGTCATATGGAATGTATAGACTGTACGAAATTACTTGCATGGTAACACATGTTTGATGACTAGATAGTCAATGTGGGTGGTCCAAGTTGGTAGTACAAACATTTTGTTAGTTGGAGCCAAAAAATGTAGGTGTTATCGGTGGGAGGATTGAAAAATAATTGGTGCTGACAAAGTCCATCCGAGTTATGAGCACAATGCCAATAGAAAGAAAAAGCTGGTGTGGGGTAGTAGGATTTAACCCCACATCCACCCTACATCCAATATATGGAATGTTTTAAATCCATAACCAAAGGAAGGTGAAATGGCTTAAGAGCTGCTGACTATGATCTTCCGTAGTTTATATGATGTCATCGCCAAATTTGTAAGCTTGTGCTTGACTATTGATATAAAATGTGACTACTAGTTATAATGTAGATTCAGAAGGAATTTATAAGAATTTTCTAGAAAAAAATAAAAAGGAATATGCCAAAAAATTAAGGAATATTCCACCTGTAGGGTCCAGGATTTCACCACCTGGTTCCTACAAATTTTTTTTTTTGTAGGCCTAATAGCCTATGTTTTTTCAAGCAATAATAGAAAAATTGTAGATCCAAAAATTCTAAAATATTGTAGAGGAAAAATATAAATCCAAAAATAATTTATGAAGATTTGAAAATGATCATACTAGATTTGCAAATTGGGCCTTCAGGTGCCGGTATGCAAAAATTTTTTTGCCTCAAATTTGACTATGACCCAATAGAGGCAAATTCATAGTCAATTTTCATTAAATTGATGCTCTGGATGCAATGGTGAGGTCCGCTTTGGCTCTAGATGCTCCTAATAGCTATGGATACTCTAGATTTGGGTTAATGTGTCCTCAAAGAGGTGAAGCAAGAATGGTCTCCAATGGCTATGAAATGATGCCTCTATGGCTCTGATACCATGTAAGAATTTTCCTTAGGGAAAAATCACCCATGACCAAGAAACACAATAACTAACAAAAAATAGACCAACAGAGTATGATCAGAATAACAATATGATATTCAATTGATGTTGATTGATATCAATTGATTGTTTAGTACACTAGAGGTGACTATATGTAAAGGCCTCTAGAATGCTTCTAGCATGTCTAGGAGTTAGCAATATGATAAGCCTCACAACTAATCACATGTCCACCAAGAATGGATTATCCTCCATTAAGCATAGGAGTTAGTGCAATGATGAGAGGATAAGCCTACAAAGGTGTGTCACATAAAATTATGTGGTAGACACCATGTGCTTAATTGAGAGTGGGAACAATTGTGTTGTCAACATGACAACTTAGTTGATTATGCAAACTCCAGTGTTGTAGACACCATTCACTAAAATAGAGTTGCTTATTCCTGTGTTGTCAGCATGACAACTCATATGAGTACAAAAACTCTTAGGTGTCTAACTAAATAAATAATACAGTAATGCATTTATCCTAAGTAAACTTAAGTAAAGTGTAAATAATAATTATTTACACCAACATGCCTCTCATGGAAAACTTGAACTCTGAATTTTTGAATGAAACAAGTTCCTTTACATCAATTAACTTTATCACCTCTAAAATCAATGATTGAATTGGTAACTTTCTAACATCCTCATGGAAACATGAAATGGGTTATCCGAACACCTCATAGTTTGATAGAAAGATCATAACAAGTATAGTTCTTTACATATACTTTTGAAAAAAAAATTGGTTATGTTTTGCCTTGCGTAAATCTAGGGCATGACACTTTGGTATCAGAGACTAGTTTTCAACACTAGGAGTCTAACCCATTACATTTCAACATACACAATAAATTCTAACCTTGTGTAAGATGTATTAGTATACCTAATTTAACCAAAATCTATGGATGAGCACTCAGAGACATAGGGGATACGCAACTCCCTTCTAAGCTATTAGTTCTACAAAATGAAAATTTCTTCTCTCCTTTATTAGGGAACCTTGGTATGACCACATCATTCTTGTGAAATTTTTATTCCATGTGAATTATTGTTGGTTCTTGTTACAAATTTTGTGTTTATATGTTTTTCCAACAATGTGACAATTATCATTTTTCTACTTAGCTAGATTTCTTGATTTTGGTCCCATTATGCCTCAGGGGCATGTTTTGTCTTAATTGGTATTTACCAATGTGGCAACATTTTTGTTGTTTGCCAGTAAAAATTTTACTTTTATTTTTGGTTTTATGTTACTTATGAGGCATTTTCTTGAGAATTATGTTGACAAGCATATTGCATTGAGATGCAAGAAAAGAACATACCAAAGAGGATCGTTGACAAACCATCTAGAAAATTAGTGCACTATTGAACCTTCTTATTATGCATTGTAAAGTTACTAGACAAGATCTTTAAGACACCATCCTCTTCTATGTCATAAATATGAAAATATTTAAACTCCTTGAAAACTCTATTAGCACAAATATAGATTGTATCTTATACTTGTTAAGACTATAGGAAAACATAATGTTAAGAACGTTAAATAAGGGCATAAACAATTTATTAGTTAGACCTTGGTAAGGTAAAGATTGGTTTATTGGCACCAATAGTAGAAGACTCAAGTTGGGGCAACCTTGGTAAAGACAACATAGGTAAGATCCTAATACTTGCACCTAGTTGATGAACTCTAGGAGGAGGTTCATGCCTAGGAGGGAGGATGTAAGGCCTCACCCAGACCATCATGGTATAGATGACACATTTGCATTATAATACTTCTAATTCAACATTTTGATACACTTTTGAGACTATAAGGTTATGTCATTTTAATATGTACATTTTGATGATCCGCACATCAGGACATAATTGATATAATTAATGATTCCATTTCATGTTCTAAATTATTTCAATTACTTTAATAGGAACTGAATTTTCAAAAATGCTTGAAATGTCAAACTATAATGTTAGTATTAGAACCTAATATTGTGAATGGGATGATCGAGAACATATGGATGCAACTTTATGACATGATAGAATTAGATTATGATTTGATGCAAAATGTTAAATTTGATTATGATAATTTATGATGATAATTTATGATATGCAAATAAATGTTAATTGGATTATGATGATTTGTGATATGCAGATTAATGTTAATTTGATTATGATGATTTATGATATGAAAATTTTGACATTCTAACATTTTGAATGATTAGGAAAGGAAATTTAATTGAATTATGTTAATATGGGTTATGTAGCATTTGAAATTATACACATTTATGATATATATTTTATATGACCTCCTTGTACTAACTAATGCTTGAGTTTAATGTGTAGGAAGTGGAACCATGCAAATTTTGGAGGAAACAAGATCCAAACCTATGTGAACATATTTTAACTAAGGCGAATCTTTGGAAGATTCAAAAGCCTCGTGTGGTGTATTTTATTTCGTAAATGTAAGTTTTCTTGTATGTGGAATTTTCTTAATCATAAAGAGGCATTAGGAACATGTCATGGTGACATGGAATGTGCTTTTATGTGTCACTTGACACTTCTAGATTTTGTGTGGAATGACATGTCATTTAGGGTTTTGGTCATGGTTGCATTTTACCCTAAAACTAATTACCTTGTTAATGAGTAAGTAAACCCACTTGACAAGGGGTAGGATGGTTCACAATCAAAGGAAATTCGAAATTGAACTTGGCTAGGGTTTTGAGGAGTCATTAGGTGGTCCCAAAGTGCCCTTTTTGTTAAAATGAGCCACCCATATGATAATATAACATGTTAGGGACATAATTTTGACCATGTGAGTGCCTAGATAGCCTAAAGGGCACCTTTACCCATGCATTCTTCCATCAATTGGAAATTTGAGTTGTCACATGTGTTTTCTCCCATGTGTCCACTAAGTCCAATATAGAAAACTTAGAGGGAGACAAGTTTGTAAGAGGAAGTGGATCGATGTTGTTGCTAAAATAGTTAGTGGGAAGGCCTTATTAGAGAGTCTTGGACAAACTAGTGGGCTGCTCAACCACTCTCTAAGTTTAGAGATAGTTAGGGTTTTAGAGGAAGACTAAGGGATCTCTACAACAACTATCATTTCCTTTAGCTTGGACAAAGGTTGGTGTTTCAAATCATGACCATTTCCTTTCTTTTAGCATTGCATAATGAACCTACAAGTATGGAGCATTTGTTATGGGAAAATGCATTGTATTGTAAATCTTTGTATGATGAATTTTGGTATTTTTTTTTGTAATGGTGTGAATATGTATTGTGTTTCATGAAATTTCTTGATCTTCTTATTTTGATTTGAATGTCAAATGTTGTTATGGGTGTGAGGGCTTCATTCACCCTTTGAGAAGGGAAGAGAAGTCCAGGGTAAAGGGCTTAGTTGGGCTACAAATATAGTTGAGAACCTTGGAGTATAGGCTCCACTGTGTAGGAGTTGATGAAATCCAATTTCGCAGTCACCTAGATCACCTACATGCAAAATAACCTATTGAAGGGAAACCAAGAAGGAAGAGGTGGAGCTTGGAAAAACCCTAAATGGACATGAGAGAGAAATAATGCAAAACAATGAAATTGTATTTACAATGGAATGAGATTTGAGATACAATGAGAGAGCCCAAATATAAAGGCCTCATGGAAGCTTGTAGAAGAAGCTGGAAGGTGGTAGAAGATAAGGTTGACAATCAAGCGCCCTTCCACAAAAAGGTGGAATATGCTAGAAGGGAACAAACTCTCATGTTTTCAACAACTCATCACTACCTGCATTAAATACTAAATATTAAATAAATGCATTAACCTAAGTAAGCCTAAGTAAATAGAATAAATAATTAATAATTAATTAATTATTTACTCTAACACCCCATCTTAAGTGCAACTTAGGGGAATGCCTTAAGCTCACAAAACTAAGATGAAATGCAAAATGGGTCCCGATAATGAGGCTATATTAGGTACCCATGTACAATGCAAAGAGATGGAACCTCTATAAATGGGGAAAGAGAGAAAACCACATGGGAAAAACCCTCCCCTAAAAAGAGGTAAAAACCTAGTGAAGAACAGGAGAAGCCTCCAACTAGGGGAATGTCCCCTAAAATAGGAACAAAAAGTGATCATGAAGAGCATCACTAAAGCATGAAGAAGTCACAAAATTTTCCATTAGAAAGAAAAATACTAATCTAAAGAACCTCCATGTAAGAAGAAGACACAAATCGAGTGTGCCTATATGGTAGATGGTCCATCTCACCGAAATGCATAGGTAGCCAACCACTATAATTTCCTCATATATAGTATCAACCACTGAATACATAGTTCACACTATTGAACCATTAAACCAAGGATGCATTAGAACAACAACATAACCCTCCCTTAATGTGAACGGGGTGAGATGATAGGAAACTGAGAAGGTGGGCCAAAAATCTCTTACAGAAAAATAAAGAATGATGAGAGAGGAAGAGTTATAAATACCTATAAAGACATGGTCACACTGATGCTACATGGGACTAATGTCATGGAAGGTACACTCACTTGACAAAGGGAGAAGGCCTAAAATTGCAAACAACTATCCCCCCCATGGTGCTTTATAAAAATAGTGCAAGTACAACTGACTCAAAAAGAACGTTCATGAATCCAAAATGAAAAGGTGGCACTTTGTCTTAGTGCATATACAAAAGAGCTTACAAATGATGTCCACGATGATCAGAATAAGAAAAAAGCTAACACAAAAGATAGGATAGCCTAAAACAAAAGAAACTGTGCTAGGAAAATGATCCTCAAACCTAAAACACCCAAGATATACACCATAGAGAAAAAATGCCAAAAACAAGATAGAAAGAGAATGGGCCAGAATCTAAGGAAAAATACCACATTTTTGGAAAGGTGAAAAACCAACTTTCCAAAAATATAATGTTTTCAAAAAATTGACATGGGATGCAAAAGATATGCATGCTAGAGTAAAAAAAATAGAACTTCACAACTCAACAAAAAAAAGTGCAATAAAACTACATCAAAACCTAAAAATACCTACACCAATGTCTCCATCTCAAAACCAACATTTTGATGCTTCTTTCAGATAAAAAAAATACATTCGTATGCTCAAGTTATGGCCAGAAAACTAAAGGTAGGTCAAAAAGGACCCTGGAGAGGTGTAAGAGGCATGTTGATGTAGTGTTGACATCATGATGACATCAATAGAACATAGGACTAAATTTGATGGCCCAACAGGTGTTGAGGCAAAAAAAAAGCATCCACGTGGTAACCATATGGCAAAGATGACGTAGTAGGTCCACGTGGTAGAGTGTCATGTGGCACCCATGCCATGTTTCACAACTACACTAGTGCTGAGTGGAAGAAAACTCCTTGCGAGATGAACAGGGTGGCCAAGTAGGCAAAGTAGTGTAAGGAAAAAGGTCTCCTTGTAGCAAAATAGAGGATTAGTAGAGAGTAGGGGGTAAATGCAGGTGGCGGTGGCCAGATCAGGGGGTGTTGCTGGTGACAAGCGATGCGTAGGAGGTGGTGGCTCTGCAGCGAGGAAAGTGGAGGCGCAACTAGGGTTGGCAAGGTGCTAGCGGTATGGGGGTGGCCCTGTAGTGGTTGCTAGTAGTGCCACAGTGGCATGGCCCAAAATTATTAATTTTTTTTTTAATGCTCTGTTCGTCCATACGAATGTACAGAAGGGCCTGTGACTAAAAAAATTTTGCCTCCCGGAGCCCTGTCTCCAAAATCGAAAAACATTATATGGATCTTAGCTGAAAAATGCCTTCTAAATCCAATGGTAGCATTCATTTGGGCCCAATGTGCTTCAAAAAAATTCTCTTTCCTTAAATTGAAGAAAAATGCACAAACAAACTAGGGTTTGTGTCTCCAAATCGTGGCTTCAAAAATCCTTCAACAAAGAAGCAACAGGGAGGCTCTGATACCATGTAGGAGTTGATGAAATCCAATTCTGTAGTCGCCAATATCACTGACATGCAAAATAACCTATCAAAAGGAAACCAAGAAGGAAGAGGTGGAGCTTGGAAAAACCCTAAACGAACATGAGAGAGAAATAATGCAAAACAATGAAATTGTATTTACAATGGAATGAGATTTCAGATACAATAAGATAGCCCAAATATAAAGGCCTCATGGAAGCTTGTAGAATAAGCTAGAAGGTGGCAGAAGATAAGGTTGACAACCAAGCACCCTTCCACAAAAAGGTGGAATATGCTAGAAGGGAAAAAACTCTCATGTTTTCAACAACTCATCACTACATGCATTAAATACTAAATATTAAATAAATGCATTAACCTAAGTAAGCTTAAGTAAATAGAATAAATAATTAATAATTAATTAATTATTTACTCTAACACACTATATGCCATCTTCATTCATATCTTGCTTTGGAGTTGATAAGGGAAGTGATGGTGCAGAAAGGAAGTTTATGGAGTATGGGTTTCAAGGATGCTATAGTTGATGGTAGTATGTTTGGAGGATGTTTGTGAAATCCCTGAAAGGGAAAATTTGTTGATTTGTGAAAGCCCCAAATGAGCATGGAATTTTTTCATTTGTGAAAGCCTTGAAAGGGAATCAAAATTGTTTGTTGCAAATATGGTATGATATGGCAAGTATCCTAATTGAAACCACACCTTCATGCTATATTCAAGATTCCATTGGTGAACCATTATGAAATACCCTTGGGATGGGATTGTTCAAGTGTTGTAATGTGATGTTTTATGCATTTGTCAAATTGGAATGAAACCTGATTTGAATCTTGTTTCCCTTGCTTGGTGGGTGGCTTCATAGAAGCCTAGGATGAGAGGTGAGCCTCCATGATTCCTAGTTTGTGTGTGTTTGTAGATTTTGTGAAGATGGATCCCTTGAAGATATTGAGGTTTCACCCTTGACAATGTTGGAAAAGATCAAGTGTGTAGAGAGACAAATCTTCCCATCTTATCATAAAATGTGATGTGATGTTATGTCTCCATTTTGTTTCAATGTGATGTAAAATGAATTTTTCATATTATTGAATATTGTTGAAAATGTGAAGTTGAGAAAATTGAACAAAGTGGCCTTTGCAAGAAATGTTCATTATGAGTTTTCACAATAAGTGATTTGATGTATTATGAAGAAGTTGTGTAATAATATCCTTCTTCTTATGTTAATGATAAATCATTGGGTAGAATATTTCATAGTTTTGGTGTGAAATATTTCTTTTGATATAGTTGATTCAATATTGATAATTGCATTCTAAAATTATATGTTATGCATTCAATATAATGGAAGGAAGTATCACGCTTTGATAGTTCACTTTATGTGTATGATAATTAGTTCATTTGGATTTCAAGATCTAAAAAAAAATTCCCTAAGTTAGATAACATCATCACATCATCAAATGTGTTCATTAAAATTCCATGGTGGGATTAAATAAATTTAGCTTGAGGAAAAATACATAACCCAAATCTAAGAGGAAAGTTTTTGTAGGTGCATATTCTATTCTCTGGATTTTGTATGGAGAAAGTTTGAATGTGTTAAAACTTATTACATATCAATATTTTAATCAAAAGGCATATACCCAGAATCCTTTTATAAAGATGCAATTAAATAACTATTTTAGAGCAAGAAAACCAAATAATAATATACTAATCCAAGGACCTACCTAGGTACCTAAACTATGTCTACTCAACTTGGGATGTGATAAAATACTCCATCTCTAAGTGTGATCACGTGGGTAGAGTCGTTCACTTTTAAATTTGAACCAAGTAAAAGAAAATATAAAATCATAACACCTTAACCAAATCAAACTAATAGATAAAATATTTATACCAAACTTAATTATATATGAATCTATGCTACCTAGGCATTGCCTTTAAAGAAGGAAGGACACCATGTTAAAAACATAAACAAATCTTACCATGGAGAAAGAAAATAGTGGACACCACTAGGTGACCATGTCCTTGTCACCACATTGGCTTAGGAAAAATGTAATACATTTGACTTCCCATGTTTGTCATATGTTAGCAAACACCCTAGGCATCTACCTTTTTGAAATGAGCTATGGTATAACACTTACATTCCTCACTCACCATCTCAAACCTGGGGAGAAGTAGATGGAGTTTGGGGAAGTGGTCCAAGGTTGTTTGATGTCTTAGCTAAATTGGCTTGGGATCTAGGCTGCCTTCTTTAAGATTTTTCCCCTAGGATGATGTGACCCTTGTCACCCCACCTTGGGAAGTACAAAAAGGGTATGTGAATCGTAAGGAAGGGGGGGGTTAATTTATATAAAAAAGGAGAAATTCATATTATTAAGAGGATAATATTTATGGTTTGGGTTGTGTGGGGTCAAGTATAGGTAGATGTGCAAATTTTTATTTTATTTAGGATTAGGATAAAGTTGGAATTAATAGGTAATGTGAAATAGTAGGTAAGTAGATTTTTTTAAAAAGTATTAATGTATAGGGTTAGAATATATGGAGTCATGTGTTAGTAGTTAGGATAAAGGAAGTTATGACATGTTATGGGTGAAGTATTTATGCCTTGGAAAAAGGTTAAGTCTTAGGTGGCGTAAGGGAAAAGTAGTTGGTAAGTAGAATAGTGATAGTATTAAATTATTTTGTTATTCTTTTTATTTCATATTTAGGTATAGAAAAGGAATGTATGTTATTAAATGGAGTTATTAGGATGGTTGGAGAATGTATTTTATTAATTGGGAATATTAGGATGTTTAGAGAAAGTCCTTATTAAGAGGATTAGTGGAATGTTTTGGAGAAGTAAGGTTCTACGTAAGTGGATGGTATGGATTAAAAAATTAGTATTTGGGTGTATCAAAGCATAACATAGATTATTAGATTTGTAGTGAATAGACATGGAATTGTAGGGAGCAATTAGTAAATCAAAAGATTAATTAATAATAATAATGATAATAGATAAATAAATAACTAACTAAAATAAAATCAATTAAATAACTAATAATTAATCTTAAAATAAAATCAAATAAATAGTTAATAATACCTAATTAGTAATGTATCAATATGTTCGAAGTTGAAAAAGAGGTAAGATGTAAGAAGTTCATTAAAGGGGATGTATATATGTATAAATACATGGAAATTGAAGATAAATAGTCAAGGCATGTAATAAGGTTGCAACTTGTATTCGGAACACTTAGGACAACTATAAAACATCTCCGCATTCACAATCGTTGAATCATTGCAACTACATTGATAAATTTTTTTTACTTCACTTGTATATATGAAGTGTCTGAATTTGGGGTATAGAAGGTGAAAATTAAAAACAATAACATCATCTAACTCTATCATTATGATTTAGAATTTCAATCAATGATAGAAAACTAGGTGGCCCCTCATGGAAAACTTGAAATCCAAAATTTCAAGTAAAACAAGTTCCTTTACACCAATTAACTTTATCACCTCTAAACTCAATGATCAAATTAGTAACTTTCTAACATCCTGATGGAAACATGAAATGGGTTATCTGGACACCTCACAGTTCGATAGAAAGTTCATAACAAGTATATTTCTTTACATATAACTTTCAAAAAAAAATTTGGTTGTGTTTTGCCTTGCATAAATTTAGGGCATGATAGGTTATATTCCCTTCACAATGAAATATATGACGACCCCAATGTGAGGATACATTTGGTCCTTATTCATGGAAAATATCTTCTTTGACTTTTCCTATCATACTACCAAAATGTATACACGTCTTGGTATTATTTCTGATCCGTTGATGTCTTGTTTGATAGATTATCATCCCTCCATCTTATAATGTTTTTTTTTGTGATCTATTTCTTGACATGATATTTCAATTTTTAATATATTATACACTTCTTTTTATTCTTCCATCCCATTCCATGATAACCCCTTTCATGTACTCTACCAAATGCTAATGGGTCTTTGAATATATCCATTTGTTCCTTTTTTATATTGATCCTTTATATTTTTTTTTGTTGATATATATTGGGTCTTCCATGGATGGATCTCTTCATTTGATAACCTTAATTACCAAGGTCTCCACATGGAACCTTAAACATTTTTTTTGATGAATAGATCTTTTCCATTAAATTAAAACTTTAAAGATACATATTCACAAAAAAAGGGGCCAAGGGATACAGGATCATCGTGCACATTCATATGGCCCAAGGCCGGAGATCAACTATTCATCAAAAAATATATATAAATAGAAATCTAAAACTTTAGGTTGAGAGAGTAGTGCCAGCCAAAGGAGGGTCTTTATTATTAGAACCCCATAAATCCTTGGGGTTGGTGGTTGGATCAGGGAGAGCACAACCATCAGCAACAACAACATATTTATCTTTGTCTTTATCTTCCTTGGCCCTAGAGAAATGACTAAATCTAGCCAAGGGAATGCTCACTTGGGGTCATAGGGAGTAGACAGACAACCCACATCAACACTAGTAGGGGGAGCCACTAGGGATCAACTTGAGCCTAACCTTTGAGGAGGTGAGGTCGAGCAATGATGACTAAAAAAGCCTCCAATAGGATAATGATGATGAGGCTACAACCTGGGGTTCTATGAGTAGTGAGCAGAACCACTCTGGCCTCTCCAATGACTATGAGGAGGAGTATGATCACCAGATAAAGTATTCAGAGGCACTTGAGTAACCATACAAGGGGTATTTCCCTAGTGAATAAGTAGCTCCTGTAGGTGAGCCACTTCTAGTGCAACTTTGTTAGTTTGTACTTGAATCTACATCATGAAATTATTACATATACATGCTTTAGAGTACATTGCAACATAAATATCAAGAAAGTAGTGAGAAAATAAAACAACATTGTGATATTTCTAGATTGTGAATAATAACTCCATTCTAAAAGCATGCCAAATTTGGGCATATTTAAAAGGGAGTTTGGGAGCATCACCCAGAACCACAATTTTCCATGTGAAGGCCTCATGATGATAAAGCCTAAAGAAATAAAAAATCTAGAGCCAATAATTCTAAGCTTTTCTGCAAAACCAAAACATATGCAAAAAGCTATTAGATTGGCCACAAAAAGGGCATCTAGGATCAAGAACACCTAGATATCGAAGCTGAGGACCCAAAGGAAAACCCTGGAAAAGAAGACACTAGAAAAAGTGAGAGATCTTTGGCTCATTAATAGTATGCCAGACAATGGAAAATCTAAGACTCCAAGTCTTATGAGAAGAATGTAAATGCCAATGCTGATTAAGGGTATCAACCATTGGAAAATGGGGCACTAGCCACCAATACCCCAGCTTGGGTTGTAACTGATAATTGGAGTGGTAGGGTACCACTTCCAATCTTTCCACCATGGGTGGGATTAGTGAATTCCAAGTTTGTGTAACAAAATAGGAGGAACTGCAGAAACAAGAAGATCAATTATTTATTGATCTGGACAAATAAGCCTAAATTACACCTACGAATCCTCCCATTAGTGAAGGCTCATTGTAACCCTAGAAAATAAATCTTTGGATAACTTGATACCCCTATGAAATAAATGCATAGCACTAGCTCCTTGAATCTTGGCTAAAGGAACCCCTTGAATGGAAAACAAAGGTGACCACCAAAGGCTTTATTGATTCATCGAGAGCCCATCTCTGAATCCATTACCAACCCAGTGAAGCCAAGGCTTAATGGCTTCCTAGGATTTTCAAATACTCTTAGCAACAAAAGTGCCCTAAATCTGAATAGGCTCAAGAGTCACAATAAGGGTTGAAAACCAATCCCCTTCTAGGCTGGACAGTTAACTGAAAAGCCTGAAGAAATGTAGTGACTTCACAAAAGTTTCTAGGCCTCATCTCCAGTGAGAGCCTGCATGACCCATTTGGCATAGAGGGCTATCCCCTACTTGTGGGTGGAAAGCAAGCCAAGACCACCAAAATCCTTGGGTAAATAATAAAAATCCCATGCTACTTTGTGAAAGCCATGATGCATAGCATCAGAGGCCTAAAGAAAGTCCTTGAGAAGATGTTCAAGCTTAAGGTATGAGGCTTTGGAGGGAGCCCAACAGGAAGAATAATATACATGAGTAGTAGCAAGCACTTTGGAGCATATTTGAAACTTTCTTGCAAGTGAAAGGGGCTTAGTGATCCAATATTATAGCTTCTTCTCAATTCAAGCAAGCACAACATTCCATGACTCCATAGGAGATGCTTGAAAAGAAAAGGGAATACCTAAAAATTTAAAAAATTTCACCTTGTTGGACCCATTTCTATTCATAATGTTGCAACCAAGGAGGACCTAGTAGAAAAGATTGTCTGTAGCAAAGGGTTTTGTGCCATTGGATAGTAGACCCTGAGGCAAGATAAAAAGTATCTAAACACTCCAAGGCATTAGCAATATTCTCCTCATCCTCAATCAACATGAGGAAAGCATCTACAAAATGGCCATTGACTAGCTGAGAGGTTGAATTTGGTAAATAAATACCATGCACCAGACCTCAAGAGATGGCATTGGCCAGCAAATAACCAAAGTCCTCAGATACCAAAACATAGAGAGAAGGTGCAAGAGGACAACCTTGGTGAATAGATTTGGAGAGCCCAAAACCTTTAGATTGATGACCATTAATGGTGATACAAGTAGAGGCATCCCCAAATAGCATCTATTGATTGACAAAAAACTAGGCCAAAACCCAATGCTTGAAGCATAGAAAGAATAAAGGGCCATTCAATACAGTCATATGCTTTGGCAAAATAAATCTTCAAGAAAAGGGCCCATTGCTTAGATTTCCTAGCCCATTCCATTCCTTCCTAGACAAAAATGATGTTGTCCAAGATATAACAAGAATTGATAAAGCTAGTTTGTTGAGGTTCAATAATCTGAGAGAGGAAATGCTAAATTTTAAGAGAGAGGGCTTTGGCAATGATCTTGTAGGAGACATTCAACAAAGTGATGGGCCTCCAATTGTAGATCTCTTTAGGATCTCCAACTTTAGGTATGAATTTAATATTCCCTTTGTTGATAATGCTACCTAATGAATTAGAATTGTAAGCTTCAAGATAAACTTGAAGCAGATTAGGGCCAATGTCATCCCAAAATGTCTTGTAGAACTCACAAGGGAATCCATCACATCTAGGGCTTTTTCATCAGCCATGGATAAGATATCTTCCTTTAAGTCTACAAGAGTAAGCTTTTGTTCACAAAAGGCATATTTTTTAGGAGCAAGTCTATTGGAAGTAACATCAAAGCAAGCTTGTAGTTCTTGATCACGTGCAATAGAGGGCCCCTAAGTCATAAAAACCTACTCATAGTGACACACAAAAGCCTGAAGAATATTTGGCAAGTTGGTGAAAACTTGTTGATCTTCATAGATGCACTTGATACCCACAGTAGAATGATGAGCCCTCAAAGCACTAAAAAATTCCTTGGAAGCTTGATCACCAACCTCTAACTAATGGAGATGGGCTTTGATCTAAGCTCCCCTAATAACATAACTATCTACAATTTTCTTCTAGTGCTAAAGGTTGGCAAGTTGAACCTAGAGATCCCTATCAAATGGATTCATGGTAAGAGCCTTAGAGGCTATATGTAGATCAAGAGTCATGGCTTCATAAGATTGCCTATGGTACATAGCAAGTTTTTTTCCCTAAATGTGAAGAAATCTTGTAGTATGAAAGATAGCATCATTCCACCATCTAATCCAACCAAGGTGATTGTAGGGTTGAGGCTCAAGATTCCAGACATATAGGATGTGAGTAATAGTTGGTCCATGGGACAACAAGGAATTGTTGAGGTAAAATTGGTTTTTCTATAGGTGAGACTAAGCTATCTACTAGGTGAAGGAAAAGAGGATGGAGGAGTGGTTTGACAATGTAACATTAGGTAGAGGAATGATAGGCAAGGCATGCTTTTAAGAAAAGGAAAAAAAGGACTATATAGAAATCATAGCCCTATCAAGTCTTTTAAAAACTCTATTAGATCTAGCTCAAAAATTGGACCAAGTGTGCCAACTCCCATCAGGGTGGTCACGAGTAACATTAGGATCAAAAAGTCCTAATTTATTCTACATCTAAAACCAAGCCTCTCATTCACTTGTTGCCCACCTAAAGGACATAAGACCTTTCTTTTTAGAGTCTAGCTCAATCATATTAAAGTCCCCATAGAAAACCCATGTCACAGGTGGCAAGTGATCCACCAACCAATGCCACAAGTGTGAACATTCAACAACATCATTGCAAGAATAAATGTTAAGAATACCAAAAGAATGATTCTAAAAAAATAACAAAATCCAAACTACCTTGTGAATAGGGTTAGAACCATGCAAAAAAAGAGAGGAAAGTAAAGGAGGGGAGAGAAGAGTAACAACACCACCTCAACTAGCTTCATGTTGAGAAGTAAAAATGACACTATCCAACCAAATAACATTATAGGATGAGGTAAGAAGAAACCCAACCACTTTAACTTCCTAGAGGCAAGGCACATCAAGATCAAACTAATATTTGGTATCACACACAAAATATTTTCTAGGGAGGTCTGTCAGCCCCCACAGATTCCATGACATGCAATTCATGGTAACCCATCTTGCATGTCATCCTCATCCCCAAGAGAGGAGAAACTATTGTACAAAAAAGAGGGCTGCTCAAAAGAAGGGTTATCAATAGAAATGACCCTTTGAAGCTTCTCCCCATTGTCAAAAAGCTCATCATGTCCATCTAGGCTACGAGACTGGCATAGCTTTTGTTGGGAAATCAACACTACTTGTGACACATAAGTCCAAAGAGGATGTGGGTCTAGGGTATGAACACCCATTGTACCCTAGCCTCCAAGGTTTGAAACAGGAGGTAGAGGGAGCAATGGAACTAGGGATTCAATGGATATCTAGCTTGAACTAGATTTACCATGATCCATAGGAACAGAGCTCACCTTAGCCACAACCAAACCCTTTCCTTTCTTCACCACCATAGTCCATTCATATTTCATGGTGGCCAGAGTGGGCTTTCTTTTCAAGCTAGAGGGATGATTATGGTCCAACAAGGGATAATCCCTAATCTTATGCTTAGATGACTAGCATTGATAGTAGGTATTCAGAATGTTAAGGTAAAGCACCTTCTAAGTAAAGGTGGTACCACCTATCTATATATCCACTATATCTTTGATGTCCCTAGATAGGTCGACCTCAACACAAACCCTACATTGGGGATGAGTGTTGAAAAACTTGTCTAGTTCAAGGCAAACAACCTTGCAAATGGTTTGCACAATAGTAGGTAAAAAAGACTAGCAAGGAATGGGAAGCCTAGGGAACTCCACCCAAATGGGTACCTTAAGTTTATAATCATTAAAAATAGCAAACTCTCATGACCAAAACTGAAAAATTAGGAGGGAGGACCTTATAGTCTAGGGATCTTGCACAAAAACATGTTCAGCTTGGCCTGCATCACCAAAATGAAAAATAAAAAAGCCTTTGATAAGGCTTTGAACGCCTTCAAGGTGAATACCTTGAGGTTTCCAAACCATGGAAAGCCATTCCTACAACATGCTTTGAAGGAGTACGACCCACAAAATACCCAATGAGGGTTTTTTGTTATAGCCATGTGCATGCACTATCAAACTCCTTGGCATTCAAAATAATACCAGGAGATGAATTACCTCGTGGAACACTTTGGGAACAAATTTGCATGGGCATTTGGTCAGTGGATCCATTATCTCCATTAGCAACAACCACTCTAGCACCAGCATCAACTGTTGGGTCAGAGAAGGCCAAACTCGTTATAAATGAAAATAATCCTACAGTAAATGATGTATGACAACTAGTGGAAACCAACAAGGATTTAGATGGAGGCCATACAAACCCTAGCAAAGCTCATTCCTAGAATAATGTTTCATATTTCAGTTTTTCCTTAACCATTATTTTGGATCATTGTCCTTGTATTGGATTAAGGAATATCCCATCTATCTTTTGGTGATATAGGATCTCTATGGGATATTCACATTTATTGTTTTCTATCTTATATTCCCATTTATTATGTGATATTATGAATTCCAAAGTTTTTTCCATGTTCTTCTTTCATGTGGTAGTATAGGCTATATACTTCCCAACTGCGTTATTGAAAGGTCGTGAGCTTAGAGTCATTTCTTCATGTGCCCACATTGGAGTGTGCTGGTTTATAGCTATTAAGCATGGTTAGTGTATGTTAATGTTATTAATGTAGGGTTTAACTTTATCAATTGTATTAATTACTTTATATATTTTTATTTATTTATTCAATTAGCATTTATATATATATATATAGAAAATTAATTTATTATTAAATTAGTTTTGACATATTTATTTATTTAAAAAATTGGTTAGCTATTATGTACATATCCTTATAAATAGGACTATTTGGTATGGCTTAATATTAGATTCTATTATCCAAAGGGATATTACAATCGACAAGCATTTGAAAGTTTTTTTTTTTGTGAGTTCTATCTTTTTGACCTATAGAGAATTATTGCATGCATGGATCTTCTCTTTTATGAACTTCTCCACTTTCTTTAGATGACGAGATGAATTTTTTTTTTTTGACTCATTTCTTTACCCATATGATCATTCCTAATAATTTGACATGATTTCAATCACTATTGAGAAAGATTTGGAGGAAAAACCTTTTTCTTTAGAGAATATATTTATATCTATTTTTGGATTTCCATATTTACAATGTTTTCTAGAACACTTGAGTTCAACACGATAACTTTAAACATTGACATGGGGACACCTGAGCAGAGTTCAGAGACATCTTTCATATTCATCATTCTTCCTATAATTTCATTTAATGAATGTGAAGAGATTGTATGCTACATCATTGTTTTTATTTATTCCTAAGGTAAGGCATATTATTTATTAATTTTGTATCTTTTTCAACCTCTTGTATCAAGCATTTACTAAGAAAACATGAAATTTTACATTGAGGAATTGCATAATATTTATTTTTCTTCTCTCTTGGAGGGTGGGGGAGAGATATTTTTTCCCCCTATGGGGTTTCTCTACCTCATATTTGAGATATTTAATCATTATAAATGGGTAGCTAACATGGCCTTATCTAAGACTCATCTTCATGTATTCCTACCTAGCTAAGCTATGCTTAAGGTGGGTGTTGGTGTAGGTTATTATTTTACCTTATTTTAGGGATTATTTATTTTTCCTACACATATGTTAAGATACCTTATATCATATTAGAATAATCAAGATGACACAATGTAAAATCCTACAATTACAAGTGTCATTCATATCCAACTTTTGGAATTGTAATGTCTCACCCTCTTTGGATTTATTAGTTTCCTCCCCATAATCTTTTTCTTTTCTTTACTTGAGTTGGAAAATATACATGTTTAGGATTTATTAGTTACCTCCTCATAACCTTTTTATTTTTCTTACTTGAGTTGGAAAACCTACATGTTTGGCACTTACCAAGTAGGAAAAATTCCACCTATTTTTGGAATTTGACATTTTTTATACCTCTTGGGATTATATTCCCATACTATACTATACATAATCAACATTTTCATCTCCCTTATGAGTTATTTAGGCTCATTTAGAGCTAATTAAGACACATTCATACCATCTTAGTTAAAATAAGGTAATTTTGATGCATATTATATTAGTATGAGTGTGATAATATCATTATTTTATTATTGCACCATATTACAACACTTCATCCTCTTTTTTGATCTCATTTGATCTCATGTAGAAGGCTAGTCTTCATTTTTCAAGTGATCCTGGGAGAAAAATTTCATCAACTAATCTTACAATATCAATTTTTTTAAATTTTATAGATTTGAATAATCTTAAATTAGTTATCTTATTTAAAGAAATATGAATACATTAGGTAGTGATTTCCTTGTTCAAACTAAAAATTAAAAATTGATACATTCAAAACAAGCTATGTGTAAGGTCATATGTATATGTCTAAAATAAAATGGTTTGACTAAAAAAAATATTAAATAAATACACAATATAATATTATAAAAAAAATCCAAGTGGTAGAAATTAGTGTAAAAATCTATATTAAAATTTTTGTTTATCTTTCCTATAAAAAATAAAATATGTATGACATCTTGCACATCACTTGAAAAATATTGTTTAGCATTTAAAAATTTGTAAATTTATGTAAACATTTTACAATTTGTGATGTTGTAAATTGCACCCTATACAATTTCACATTACATAATACCTTACTTTGGTTATGATTAAGAAACTTATGCATCATAAACCTCTTCGAACCATAGGTTTCCACCTTAATGGATGGTTTACCAATTGTTGCAATTAGATTATGGTTAGGCACATGTGTACAAAAAAAATGTCAACATGCCACACCAACACCCCAAAAATATTTTTGACCATATTGGCTACTAAGATGTTACACTTTTTTAATTTTATTTTGGCAATGCAATGTCCCTATCAATCCAAATTAACATGAGGGCCACAGGATATTGCTTCAAACCTCTGATTTTTCAACCATTTGGAATCTCATGCAATCTTGGAACTTCATATTTTCACCTCTCATCATTGAGAGATTTCTGCTACTTTCCAACCCCTCACTCTTTCCTTCTTCCACTCACAACATCCATTATCCCCCCATTATCATTATGAAAGTGTCATCTTGTAAACTCTATTTCTATAATTCAATTTTTTTTCATCTTGAGAATTATTATTGTTGTTTTACTACATCAGTGTCTCTTTTATGTACGAGGATGTGAACTCCTTGGGATTTCACATTTTCATAAAATATTGATTTTGTTAGGATTTATTGTTTCCTTCATTTATATCCTTTTATATGATCTTGTCTAAGGCTATCCATGGATTTATAAATATTAAAATAGAGGGTTGGTTGATGTAAACCTCTTAACATATCCCCCCAATGTTTTCTCTTTTGTGTGTAGGTATAGGAGAAGATAAATATTTTAATATTTATTGAGATTAAATAACATAATTTGGTTATATATATCTATGTCATCTTCACAACTTATTTATTTTGGATTGATTTAGTATTTTTATTTTAGTAGTTTTATAGTCATCATATATTTTTTTCATAGTCTTTACTATCTAGACATAAACAATAACATCCTTCTCTATTTATCTAAGCTAATCTAGTTTTTTTATTCATGTAGGATGATAATGTCAAAGCTATAGAAATCTCAACCCATAGCTCCCAAAAATCACTTGCATGCAAACACTTATCACAAAAAGAGAGAAGCAATACTATGGAGGATTGAATTCATGGATCTATGAAAGAGGAAACATTCTTGATGTGCAAACAAGGAAATGCAATTATATTGAATGAATGAATATCAAAAAGAGAGATTGATCCTTATAAAAGGATATTAAAACCATAAAATGTAACTAACCTAGGTTGCATGATAATAATTAATAAAATATTTAATTATTATATGCCTAAAGTTTAGCTTAAGTAAACTAGAGATAATAAGAAAATATCTTATTACTCTAGCACCCTCCCTTAAGATAAACTTAGGGAGTAGCTAAAAACCTAGAAACTGCTACTAAAAGTAAAATTGGGCCTTTAAGGAAAAAACTTGAGGAGGTACCCAATCACAACCAAATCTATAGAAAGAGAAGAAATAGAGAAAACCACATGGGAAAAACCCTACTCCAAGAAGAGATGGAAAAAATGCTAAACAATCTAGTGAAGGAATGCAAATGCCTCTAAACTAGTTAATGTCCTCGAAGTATGAAGAAGCTACAAAACTCTAGCAAAAAGTGACCACTAATATGGAGAATCTCCACTAGAAGAAAATCCAACTAGTTAGAGAAGACTATAATTTGTGTGAGTGTCCTTAGATGAAACTAATCAAATCAAGAAGCACACAAAGGAAAAAAACTAAACTCGAAGCTATAGATGGCATAAAAACAAATCCCGAAGAGATGATCAATCAATTATTAAAGGCTAAAACAAAAGTAGGTAGAAAGAAGAGTGTCTATAAATGATCCATCTCACCAAAATACATAGGTAACAAACCATTGCATTTGGCTAGTATATAGGAAAAAATATTAAATACATAGCTTACTTTGTTAAACCAAGGATGCATAAGAACCAATAGGAGAGCCCCCATAATGCAGACAAGGGTGAAGTGATAGGAAATTGAAAAAGTGGGCCAATAGAACTACATGTCAAGGAACCATGATCAAGATACACAAAAGAATACAAAATAGTGTATTGAGGTGATCAATCTTAGACACATCATGAGGCTAATGTTATAGAAGGGACACTAATTGGAAAAAGGTAGAGGGAAAACAAAAGAAAACATCAACCTTGCATGACACTTAATAAAAGTAGTGTATGTACACTAAGGCACATGATATAATAGATTCCAAGAAGACATAAATTTGTATGAGTTCCCTCAAATGACATTGTTGACACAAAATTCTACACCCTTGCTTGAGGTATGACCCTCAAGTGACCTTGTGTAACATGGAAACAACCTCCAAGTGTGGGACTTGCACTCTAAGGTTGAATATCTAGAGAAAGCCAACTTTCTCACTATTAGGATGCACCTACACTACCACTTCGAAGGAAAAGGGAGAGAGAGAATAGAAAATAAAGGCAGAAAGGGAAATGGGGTGATGCACCAAGATAGAAATATGGTTAATACCTCTACCTATAGATGCACTACACATCAATGAAATACCCAACTACACTAATCTTGACTCTATTATACCTTTTAAGAAACCACATGCAGGTTTGGAACTGGTCAAAGTTTTGAAAGGAAAGGAGTTTCACTATACAACATTCTCTAACAAACTTAACACAACATATAGATTTGAGAAAATGAAAAAAAAATTCAAAACAAGGAGATAAGCATGCACAAATTAATGAATAGAAAGAAGAGGTAAGAACATAAATATTTCATTAATGGAAGGAAAAAATTGTATAGCATAATGTTGCTTCAAAATATGCACAGAGAAGTGCTTGGAAAATATATTTACAACTACCTTTTAAAGATTTTAGGCATAACTCTGATTTAACATTGAGTTAAAGCCCCAACTAGGTAGAGTTGAATTGTAGATGAGAGTAATAACTGAGAATTAGCAAGAAATCTAATCATGGAGTGTAATCTGATGCTTGAAAAGGTAGAAAGAGACCAAAATTTATGCACCCAATCACAAGAGATCAAATCACTAAAATTTGATCATTTCATGCATTAAAGAGGCATGGAGTGAAATGGAAATTTGTCAATCAAGGCCCAATAAGTAGTTGGTCATTGAAGAACTGGTTTAGATGGTACGGAATGGCCAAAAAATGGGAGGAGGGATAACAAGACATGTTATCCACCCACAACATGTAGGGTTGACCATGGGGAATAAATATGATTTTCCCAAATTTGAATGCTGATTGTTAAAGAAGGTCTCATTTATTTCTAGGCAGATGAGTGAGATGTAGCAAAGAGACCTCAAGATAAACTAAAACCAATGATTCTCATAAAATTTTGGGGTTTGGGGTCTTGGAGAGGCTTCATGGTATGAATAAATACTAGGATGAAGATACATAGTAGCATGTTATGCAATTTTGGGCTTCTATGTCTCATGGCTACATTATGGTAGGAGGAAGAATCAGAATGGAGATGCATGTCAACATCATGTTGGATGACACATTGATCCAACCACTCACTCAAAAAGTATAGAAATGACAAAGATGATGCAGGAAGTAGGATCCTCCACCATGTGGCATAATTTTAGGATTTGGAGCCTTGAGGAAGCACTGCAATATGAGGTAACATAGGAATGGCAATGCGTGGAAACATCTCATGCCTTTGGGAAGATGTACATATAGCTCACAAAAACATGAGAGCCATTAGATCTCATATCAATTATATCAACCCAGAGAAAATTGAGCTAACTCGATCAAAATAAGAAACTACAACTTGATAAAAGAACAAGCTAAGTCAACTTGGTCAAAGAAGGGACCAAGCTAACATAAAATATTAGCTGCCAACTTTAGCACGATGATCCACTACATAGAAAACAACCCATTGAAGGTCTCTCTAATCAAATATTGGTGATGGGCTAAATGGGGGCAAAAATGGGTGACATTCTTGGTGACTTAGAGGGGATGCTTTCCTACTAAGCATGGATCAGTGGCCTTAATAAATTCATTGGGTATAGAGTCACCAAAAATAAAGACACATGATCCCACTTGCAACTTCACAAAATTCTAAAACTAACAAAAAAAAAACACTCTGGGAAGCTTCAGAAAGCTTAGGAAAGTTGTGCACATACACTTCTTGGAAAGCTAGAAACTCTTGCTCTACTATGTACAAATATTTACAAAAAATTGATCAAACAAAGCCATTGACTAACTTGTTGAAGTAGCTTTGTATCCTCACAAGTTGATTTCATCTTCTATGGATAAGGCTAGTCAAGTGAATCAGCAAGTATGACAAGTATACTACTACATGGAATTCCTTCCTCCCAATACTGGAAATAATGAAGCTTTCTAGCACTAGGGCATTACTTTGTGGAGAAAAACATACTTTCTCATCTTTGTGATCTTCATCCTCATGCTCTAGAATGAGCATGACCTGGGGAAACATGCATTTTTGCAAAGCTAGATACCATATGGGTTATCCTCTTGAGGATTTTGCATCTAGGCAGTCAACCTTGATTGTATTGTGCTTTGTAAGCTCCAAATCCTTATGGACAACAAAATTTGGCTATGATGGTTTGGCTAGTAGTGTTCTCTCCTCATGTTGCTACTAAAGAAGATGCTCTTCATATATAGGAGATGATGACTCAACATTTATGGAAGAGTATTTTGCATCAAACTTGTCCAAAAGGTCATCCTCATAATTGATCTACTCCATTATAATTGCAATAATATGCATAGGTTGAGGGGAAACCTCATGCATGTTAGCATGTTCATCCTCAAGGATAGAGCTATTCTTAGAATCCTATTTTACATCCTCCATAACATGGAGGGTAGTCTATTTCAACATATGTTTTTCATATAGGGAAGATGATTTTTTAGAGAGACATGAGGTCTCAAGCTCATAGAAATCAATCTCCACCATTTACTGTGATGTCCCCATTTCACAATAGTCCCTATGATGGATTGAAGAAGAAAGAAAATCTTCTTCTTGGATTGTCTTCTCTATTGTGACATTGCATGAGGGTTGGGAAGTAGCCTCATGCAAATTAATGAGTTCCTCCTCAAGGAAAAGAGTGTTCTTTTGATGCTTCTCCTCCTCATCCTCCTACTACAACACTTGTTCTTCAATTGGTGCCTTCTCTTTTTTGTCTCTAATGTGGGTTAATATATGTCAACTCCTTCATGAACTATAAAGAAGGGACAAAAATCATTTTGGGGCTCATCATCATTGACATGTGGAGGTTTTTGAAGTGTAGATTGAGGTTCAAGGAAGCTTGGAATAGAAATTTGAGGAGGGCCACCTTGTCTAAAGCTAGAAAATTTCCTTCTTGGATGCTCTTTCACTTTGTCTCTCTACATTTGGGCAAGCTCGAGTCTTGCCTCCTCCTCATATTTCTTTTTTTTTTAGTTCTCCCTCCTATTGCAACTAGAAAAGACCCTCATGAGCCTCTCTAAAAATATCTATAGTCTTAGATACCAACTAACACACATAAGGATTAGATATCCACATATCCTTATCACTACACATCACATCAATCCAAGAACTCATGAGGAGAATCATGAAAGTAAAGTTCCCACTATCAAAAAAAACATAAGGATTATTAATTTCTTTAGAATTCCTTACCAAGTTGGAAAAGCCAAGGAGAAAACCATATACTTGGTCACATCGCTCTTCTAACTTGGCCTTGGGATGAGAAACTAAGAAGTCCAATAATTTGATATTGCAGGGGAGATCCAACCTAAGGAGGAATCAACATATGGGCTTGATTTTTTCTTCCTCTCTTGCTGCTCATGGAACTCTTGGACTGAAATGTACTTAGGGGGGAAATCTCAACATATGCATGGCCAAAAATAATATGAAGGTTTGGGGTAAAAATGGCCTCTTCATCATATGGGGGAAAATGGGAGGAATCTCTATGAAGTGGATCCATGATAAGGTAGCTAAGGAAACAACTTCACAGAAACCTTGAGGAAACATAAAAAATGAAAATCATACTAGGGTAAAAGCACAAACCTGTGTCACCTTTTATAAAGAAATGGGATAGCAAAATGTGATAGTTCAACATTAATGACAAAAAAATGTTATTTGTGTTTAAAATATGAAGATGATGTAAACTGATGAAATGTGTAGAATTGGATGAATTTTATGCCTATAATTTTTATAATTTTTTTGAGTAAGAATTTATTCATTTTATTTTATTTTTAAATTCCTTTTTTAACTGTAAAAAATATATGGTGTAGTTCCTGTCAAACATGTATATCCAAATCATCTTTTTTTGTTTTCATTTGAAAATATCTTATAGATGACATGTATAGCTAGTGAACAAAAAAATAAATGATTATTTTTTCTATATATTTTCTTTGTTATAAGTACTCAAGTTTGACCTTATTAGAATCCAATAGTTTTTTCCTCCCGTCTAAACTTCCCTATCAAATCTATACCTTCTTGAAAAAAATTACATATTCGTGAAGAGGATTCTCTCCTCTAGAGATAAATATAAATATTTAATTTTTTTGATATGATTTACCACTTTTTTTCCTTTTTTGAGGGAGCATCTTCTAAAATGTTGAAATATCGACTTATAATATTTTCAGATTATAACATATTATAACTAATCAAAACAATATAATTTTTATATAATGATGATATTAAATATGAGATCTATAAAAGGGTATTATTAGTTTTTGAAAAAAATGAGTTTTGATAGAGAAATGAGATTTGACCAATAGGTTTTGGTATCATAAACAATGACACAGATCTGTGCTTTTACCCACTAGCACTTGGTCTATTGAAATCGATATATGTATAGAGTTGCCATGGTGTTAGATAAAATTCCTCTAAAGGCTGATTTAATTGAGAATAACACCCAATTTCTTAATGAATAGATCTCAATAGACTAACCAACAAACTTATGTAGCTAAATTTGTGTCTCCCACTAGGTGTGCCAAAAATTGTTGACACAAAAGTCTACAACCTTGCTTGAGGTATGACCCTCAAGAGACCTTGTGTAACATGGAAATAACCTCCAAGTGTGAGACTTGCTCTTTGAGGCCAAATCTCTAGAGAAGGCTGACTTCCTCACTATCAGGATGCGCCTACACTACCACATGGAAGGAAAAGGGAGAGAGAGAACATAAATTAAATGCAGAAAGGGAAAGGGGTGATGCACCAAGATAGAAATATGGTTACTACCTCTACCTATAGATACACTACACATCAACAAAACACCCAACTACATTAATCTTGACTTTATTCTACCTTCTAAGAAACCACATGTAGGTTTGGAATTGGTCAAAGTGCTAAAAGGAAAGGAATTTCACTATACATAAACTGCTAATAGACTTAACACATAACATAGATTTGATAAAATGAAAAAGAAACATTCAAACAAGGAAATAAAAATGCATAGATTAATGAATGGAAAGAAGAGGTAAGAACATAAATATTTTATTAATGGAAGGAAAAAATTCCAAAGCATTATACTCCTACAAAATATAGATAGACAAGAACCTGGAAAACATATTTACAACTTACTTTTAAAGAGTTTAGTTATAACTTTGATTTAACATTGAGTTCAGACCCCAATGAGGTGGAGTTGAGTTATAGACAAGAGTGATAATTGAGAATCAGAAAGAAATATGACCATGGAATGTAATTTGATGCTAGAAGTGATAGAAAGAGACCAAAACATGTGCACCTAGCTGCAAGAGATCAAATCACTAAAATATGATCATTTCATGCATTAAAGAGGCATGGAGTGCAAAGACATTGTGCCAATCAAGGCCCAAGAAGTAGCTAGACATTGAAGAATTGGTCTCGATGGCATGAAATGGCCAAAAAATGTGGGGAGGGATAATAAGACATATTATCGACCTACAACATGCAGGGTTGAATGTGGGGGATAAATCTAATTTTCCCAAATTTGAACATTGATCGTTGGTGAAGGTCTCCTTCATTTCTAGCAGATGACTGAGATGTAGTGAAGAGAACCCAAGATGCATCAGATCCAATGCTTATTGTGCAATTTTGGGCTTTGGAGCCTTGTGGAGACTTCATGATATGAAGAACTATTAGGATGAAGACACATGGCAACATCCTATGCAATTTTGGATTCTAGGTCTTGTAGAGGCATTGTGGTAGGAGGAAGCACTATAATGGTGACACATGAAAGTATTACGTTGAATGACATGTCAATCCAACCACCTGCACTAAAAGAATAGACATGACAAAGATAATGTGGGAAGTGGGACCCTCCACCATGTGGTATGATTTTGAGTTTTAGAGCCTTGAGGAAGCACTACAACATGAGGTAATGCTAGAATGACAACACGTGGAAATGTCTCATGCCTTCAAGAAGATGGGCAGATAGATTGCAAAAACATGAGATCCATTAGATCTCATTTCAGTTAGCTTGACCAAGAGAAAAATAAGCTAACTCAATCAAAAGAATAAACTATAGCTTCATAAAAGAACAAATTGAGTCAACTTGGTCAAAAAAGGGACCAAGCTAATAGGAAATGTTAGCTGCCAAATTTAACTCAATGATCCACTACAAAGAAAATAACCTATTAAAGGTCTCTTTGATCAAATATCGATGATGGGCTAAATGGGGACATAAATGGCCAATAGACACCTCTCAAATAAGAAGGAAACAACAAGGAAAAATAATTAAAGAAAAAATATAGATAGAATATGACACTTTATCTTAGTGCATTTGCATAAACATGCTACAATAGATGTCAAAAAGAATTACAAGAGACATAAGGCTAGTAAAATATATAGTATAGCCCAATATGAGTCGTTTAAAGCAACAAAAATGATCTTTGGACCTAAAATAACCAAAATATCCGTCAAAATACAAAAATGCAAAATAAAATAAAATCATATATTTGGAGAAGAATCTAGAAAAACAACTAACTTTTATGGAAAGAGAAGAAATCAAGCCTTCCAATGATATAAAGTTTTCCAAAAACAGAGATTGGATGCTTAAGATATGTCTCCAAGAGAGAAAAAATGTACTCCTAACTTTAACAACCAAAAATGCCATAAAATAGAATCAAAACTCAAAAATACCTATACCACTATGATGGGATTGGAACTAGATTTATAGTGATATCTCATTTACAAAAAATAGAGTACGTATGCCAATAATATGAACAAAAAATTAAAGAGAGGTCAAATTGAGCTAGAAGGTCAAACAGGTGTGCTAATGCATTGCTAACATCAATAGATGATGGGCCTAAATCTGATGCTCAAATGGTTGTTGAGGAAAACAAATGCCATAAAAATGTCTAGGATGCTAGAAAAAATCCAACTCACTAGAAAAAAAAGATAGAGTTCTTGGGAAATGGAAGTTGGTGCCAGAAAAAGTAGATTTGGTGTCCATATAAATGTACATTTCCCAAAGCATGGATAAACTTCCTAATCAATGACAAATTGCCTTAAAAAATTATGAAACTACTAAAATCCCCACAAAACTACCTTGGGCCCAAAATACACTAGAAGACCCCAAAAATGCAAAAAACCACCAAAACATCCACCTTAATTAGGGACCATATGGCATGAGCATTGGGCATAGAATCTAAGGTAACATGAGTAGCACCGAAAAATTGGAGCAGACTCTTGGAAACAAGGATGTGGGGTTGATAAATAGTGTTGATTGAAGTCAAAATACAATCTTTTCATGGCAGGTGGGTCCAAATCCCAATACGATGATGGTGCTAATGGAGCATGGGCTGCCAAAAGAAATATAAATTGCTAAAAAATATGGACTAGGCATGCATGGGAGGAAAAAGAAGGAATGGCCTAAATAACACATTTTTGCTAGTACAAGAGGCCTAATATGTGTAGATTGTACCTTCAAAGGCCTGAGTGCATCTTGTGGGTGGGTCCCAAGGAGGTGGGTAATTTCTAGATATCCATATTATAGGTACATGGGTTTGTGGGGATTAAAAAAGAGTCACATCTCATACTAGAAAGTGTATAGGCCCAAGTAGGAGAGCCACATGTCTTCTTGAGGAATGACTACAGAGAATGAGGTGGAAGGGTGGGCTAGATGCCAAAGACATGAAAATTGAAGAACAAAGGCATTGTTGGTTTCTAGGATAACATGCCAAGAAGGACCAGTGCATGCTTGGAGGAAGTTTGGCCTATTAATAGGACAGGTGGAAGCCACATTGACTAGTGGTATAGGTTTGATAAGGGCCCAAACATTTTCTCCTCCCTTTTGCAAAAAAATACTTCCCTTGAAAGCATGCACTCTTTATTTAAATTGCATGGGACTTTTTTATTAAGGCATGCAAAAATCTTGATTTTGAAATAAACAAAAAAATTTACATCAAAATATTATTTTTGCAAAATAAAAAATAATCACCACCTCATAAAGCATGCCCTAGCCATATGACCTGTGTGCAAAAATATTTTTCCTCAGAAGTCAATGTTGTCCAAAATGGACATATTTTATATGGAAATGGAGGATTTTAAGCTCTCTGAGGTCATTGGTGATGTCCTTTTGGGCTCAAAGTGGACTTAAAAAAGGTCTTCCTAGATCCAATACAAAAAACCTCTTAAACAAATAAATGCAAAAAATTGTGACCAAACCTCTCATGAAGAGAACATCATGTGCATGAAATTTTGGAGCTTTGATACCATGTTGAAGTTGAGGAAAGATAAACCCACAATTCCCAAGAATCACTTGCATGAAAATACCTATCATAGAAAGAGAGAATAAAAGTTATGAAGGCTTGAATTCACAAATCCATGGAAGAGTAAATATTCTTGATGTGAAAAAAAAGAAATTCCAATTGTATTGAATGAATGAATGTTACAAAGAGAGATCAATCTTTATAAAATGATATCAAAAACCTAAAAGGTAACTAACCTAGGTTGCATGATAATAATTAATAAAATATTTAATTATTATATGCCTAAAGTTTAATTTAAGTAAAATAGAGATAATAGGATAATATCTTAATACTCTAACAACTAACACATTATGTTATCATCCTAGACTCACACACTCATCCTCCATAGAGATCTCATTAAGCTACCCAAGTGACCTAGATTTGGTTTTTGTTTTAATTAATTAAATTATATGGTCTTCATACTAATAAGGATCTATACTTGTAGGTATTGGTCTTAGCTATCCAAATAGTCTTCATATTTTCTTCAAATTGCTTCAATGACATCTCAACAAGGTCTAGCTTGAGATCCTCCTTTACAATATTTTATGGAAGATCAACTACTTCACATTGAATTCTACTTGGATGGCTATACTTGTAGATTTTGTAAGCCATGGAAATTGTATCAAATCTAGTTTTGGGATTTGAAATGGTGGAAACTTTTAGTACTCTTCCATCCCATACAACACTGGTGTGTTCTTCTATCTCTTTCCTTTGTGTGACTCTACTTGCTTTTGCCTTCTTAGTTACAAGATATCCAATCACCATATGGATAAAAGATTTGGTGATTTCACTAGCTCATCCAACCACATTATCACATTGTGAACTCAACTCAATATGATCCTAATCCATTCAAATTTGAAGATATTTGACAAGTACAACACATGAATTAATTTCTTTATTTCTAACTGTTTATACTCATGCTTGAGTTAACCATCCATAAACAATTTATTGTATGATTTTAAAAGTTCATAGTCCCCCACTTTGCCAATTATACATTAAATGAAGGCACAAATATTTTATACAAGAAAAATCCTTGGGGAGTATGATGAAAATGGTCCAATCTCATTGATCTATACAACAAATTCAGGGTATAATTTTTATTTGGTTTCTTCACAATCCTCACTGCTAATCAACTTAACCTTTCCAATCTTCAAAAACCTGGTAGATGCAAAGATTGACACTATTGCTAAAGTTTATGAAATTAGGGTTTTGGTGAACACATGAAATAAGATTATATGCACTCATATTCCACCAAATTGTCTTGCACAACAAGAATCACTGTCAAATTCACTAAATAAAGCTCATAAATCAATAACACTTAATAAATAGCATTTGTACATATTTTCTCTGTAGACATAAAAATGCAAGGCATAAAATGGAATGTTTGAGCCCTTATTATAGGTAAGGTTTCTCTTTGTGTTAGGCAGGGCATAAAAATGCTTTGTATTACAAACTTGGTCTACACACCCACCAACCACATTTTAACTTAGTTTCCATGCAACACTTAGTCAAGCTATACTCCATTATCTGTTAACTTTCACATTGATTTTCATTCTTGGTAGAGTTCACCAATTTCACTATTTTCCTCTTTTGATGTGAGTTATCCTAATGCATCTTGCAATATATAGATTTGGACTTCATTTCATGAATACAAGGAGCTAATGTAAGATATAGAAATTTTAATTTAGTTCCTATAACTTCCTATATGGTTGAGTTTTAAGTAATGGATTCACCTTGTCCATTGGATGAGGTGTTACCGATTGAAGCATTTGAAGCTCCACTTTCTTCAATTTTCTTTCTCCATATATTTCCCATCTGATTTTGAATCTCATCAATATCAACCTTTCTCTTTCCCTTGGTATCATCTTTATTTGGTCTTGATACTTGGTATCTTCAACCATTTCTTCAGTGACTAACATCATAAAAATGAAAACATGCCATACCAATATTCCTCCAATTTCCAAAACTTCCTCCAATGTGTAATCCCATATAGTTGGATGCAATGTGACCATATCTTCCACATTCTCTATAGGTAATCCTTGTGCTATTGTCCCAACTAAAAGTGTTACCTTGTTTTCTCAATATCTAATTCAATTTTTTCTGTGATCTGCAATCTCGTGACTTGTTTCTATACTTATTAAATATGTAAGTTATTTCAATAACTATTAAACTCATATTTACTAGGAGATTGATTAAACTTGGATCTGCACTCATGTAATTGATGACTATAATTATTTTAATTATAATAATAACCATCAAATTTAGGAGTAATATTAGTCTTATCAACCTTACTCCTACAAACATTTTCCACGTGTCCAAATTTTCCATAGTGATAGTATATAGGATTCTTTGGCTTTGGATTTGTATACTGTAACGCCCCGCCAAGGGATCCAAAAGAATTAACCTAAAGTTTCACTAAGTTTGCTAAACATTTTTTTTTTTTTTTGAAGTAAGAATGTATAACATACACATCAAACACATAGTAGCGGAAGCAATTACATGTAATCATCAACAAACATACATCACAAGCTACATTCCTTAAGGATCCCAAGACGTTGAGTCACATTTAAATTTAATTAATTCTAAGTCTAACAACTACCACATACATATGAAAGAATAATCAGAAAGTCCAATGTCCATAATATACATTTGCTCCGAATGCCTCTTGGCAATTTAATTCGGAATGCTCAATCATCCACTGTACATGTCACAGGGTATGGAAGGCTTAAAAGAATATACATATGTAAAGATAAAGATACATCATCCTCAAATCCATGATACAAAGTACAGTAAAATAAATGGAACTAATAACATACCTGATACATCCATACATCCATAATGATAAAACATCTATCATAAAATCTAACCATCCATCATAGTAATCCAAGAACATAGTGAAGGTAAATGCCAACCAAGAAAGCTCCAGCCACGGTGACCACGGATGGATCTCAATGGTAAGAGTAAAAAGCACTACCACCCGACCACGTGGAACCTAAATGGTCCACTCCCACCGTGCTGAGGAGATAGTCTCAAGTCCCAAACAAGGTATCAAACACAAAGCACAAGTACTCTCTAAGTCTAGGAAATCCTAAAAGTATACTAACTCAAAGGTTCCAACATAGAAAGACATCTAGACCCAGAGGCACCACAAAGACACGTAGGAAACCTGCTATGCAAGCGGGAAAGTGTCATCACAAAAGTCACGTAGAAGTTACCCGAGCAATCCCTTAGGAATCCCGGGTCCCTAGTGATTCTTGCGGCCACTAGTATCCTCTCGTACTAACGAGACATACTGCAGAATGCAAGGTCGTAACCAAGCGTTCTCTCTACCCCATCCTAGCCTGTACTAGCACTCATGGCATGGGAGAGAACATACAATTATCTTATTAGGTTCATTTAAGTCAGTATTTAGGTGAGATGTTTTCACTTGTTAACACAACTTACAATGGGTTACTCCAGGCAGCCTCTTAGGGCCCCGATCCCCATTGCAAGCCACTTCCCGACACTACACATAGATAACCTACCCTAGGCTCATGAAATCACAAATCAAAGAATCATAATAAAATCATCTTAGTCCTATACAATCAACTGAAAAACATCATAAAGATAAGACACCAAATTTACATCAGATCTTCATGAGCAACAAATAAGCATCAAATAATAATCATATGATCACAACAGTTCTCTATCAGCAACTGAAGGCATCAATGATAAATCAAAATACTGATCAAAGACTCCAAAATGGTCAAGTCAACACATGACATGATCAAGAACTTAACAAACACTTCAGTCCTATCAAGCGACCGAAAGCAATCCAAGTGTAACTGATCGAGACTCAAAAATGGTTATCAAATATAACTGATCGATGACTCAAAAATGGTTATCCAATATAACTGATCGATGACTCAAAAATGGTTATCCAATATAACTGATCGATGACTCAAAAATGGTTAAGTCAGGTATCTTATATACATACACTTCAGCTTCACACCAGGAAACTGGAAAGCAATAACAAACAGTAATCACAAACATGTCATAGAGCATACCATCACATTACCAAGGTTGGGTATAAAAGATCGAGAACAAATCATCATAACCTCACATTCACAAACCCCCGAGCCTCTGGTAACAACCTAAGACTGGCCAGCACTAAGTCAACCCCAAAACCCCAAAAGAACATAGACAGACATAGAAAATATCAAAGTTTTGGTTTGATTGATAATATACTATTGAGTTAATGTAACGTTTCAATTTTAGTTTCAAGGTATGATTCTAGTTCAAAAGATTTCTAGATTACCCTACAGGTTGACCCATTTACTTGTTCGAATGAAACTAGAATTACCCTCCCATCATATTTTAAAACAATAATTCTACAATTTATTTCCAAATAGAATTCATCATTAAATAACTTTAATTAAATTAATTTTTATTTTTTTATTTTTTTATTTTTAAATAAATTAATTAATAATTAAAGATCTAAACGCTCATATTAATATTTTCATTATTATCAATTTATTAATATTTAATCAAAAATTATTTATAAATTAGTATTTACATAACTATATTTAAAATGCATTAATAGTTAAACATTTAAAATGCATTAATAGTTTAACATTTAAAATGCATTAATACTTCAATTATTAAATATTGATAAAACTAATAATAAAACATTATTAAATAATAATTAATATTTTAAAAATTATATATAATAACAATTCATTTTTTTTTTAAAAAATGAATGCAAATTTATATCATTACAAAACAAAGTCGAATTCCAAATATATTGGAATGGCACGAATTAAATACGTTTAAGCGATTATAATCGCTGGCCCCAAAAGCCGGCGGCTGCTGTGCAGCCGTACCTGCGACTGTGGTCGCAGTACGACTGCGACAGCAATCCGCACGTTTAAGCAATTATATTAATTTAATTTAATAATAATATATATTTAGAGTTCGTTTTTAAATAAATGCTAAATATTATTATAAATTGAATAAATATTATCACATTCTAAAATTATACTTAAAATTTATATTTCCAAATTTAATTCTTTTTATTTAATTAATTTCTCAATTAATTAAATATAATCAATTATTAAAATATCATAATAATTTTCTATTAAATTAAATCATTAATTAATCCTTTTAATTAAACTTAATTAATAGAAAGTACATCAAGGACTCATAAAGCAACATACGAAAACCCATCATAGAAAAATACATACTAAATCAAACAAAAGGGTTATAATCACGAAATAACATCATTTGATGCATTCGGAGGGTACTTAACTCAGATACTTGCCCTAATTATCAATTAGGACAATTGGCTAAAGGGTTTAGGAATTGGACTTAAGAGTTTATCCCCCCTCTCTTACCATTGAGATAATGCGATAGGGTACGCTCATCCTGGCAATTCAGGGAAGTCGATACCCGGTACCTGCAACCTGCATAAAATCCACGCATGTACAGACACAATATTCTAAGCTAAACAAACAATGGCAGGAAGTGGTGCATCGTGTAGATCCCGACTAGCAGGTGACTACGACTCCCTTCCTTAACCACATCAGAAACACCATACATAAGGAAAACAAACACGCACACCATACACATGCAGTATGGGGTAAGTATCCATAAGAAAGCACATGTGAGAATAAACCATCTAACTAATCATCATCGATAATTGAAAACATTGAATAATCATCATACATGCATGAAATATAGAGTACCAAGTCATCTCATCATATAATAAATTGAGTGTAAAACAACATCTGATAATTTGAAAGTAATGCTACTAAACATCAAGTATAAAACTAGCCTAAAAGAGTTTGGCAATTAAAACAAAATGTGAACTAGGGGTAGGCACTACATATACACATTATTTTTTTCATCTTGATTTCTCAGTTATAGAATGCTCGATAAAGCCTAGTCCAATTTTGTTTCTCAATCTTCTCTATCCTTTTAATTATTCATCCAATTTCCTCATGCTCTCTTTTGATCTCCTTAGTCTATCATTGATATCCTTTTCATTATTTAGTTCATTTTGTACATTTTTATTCTAAGACCTTAAGTCAATAGTTTCTTCCATCTTCCTACCAATTATTTGGTTAGCACCAAGAAGTTTATTTACCATCTCATAGTGGCTCTAGGTTAATCTTATGATTTTAGTATCCTTGGCATCTAACCTTGTATTGATTTATCTTTTATCATCTTCAACCATTATTTTATGATCCTCTACTTGCCTCTTTTGTTCCAAGATTTCACACATCCTTACTGATTATGGTTCTTGTTCTTCTTCAATGATTTCTTTTACTTGGTTAAGGTTTGAGTCTTCTCCATCAAGTCTAATATAACAACTTTAGATTATAATTTAGACATATTACCATCAGATAATTCATCAATCACTTCTTCATGATTTGTAGTGTCTTTTATTTGATGTGCTAAATCCTTTATTCTATTCATTGACTACTTCAACTTGTCCCTTATTTCATTGATCCGACCTAGGAAAATATTTGTTTTTAGCCTTTGATTCTCAATTCTCTTATCAAGCCTATACCTTTCCATCTTTTGGATCTTTATGCTTGTGTGGTAAAAATCCTTAACAAGAGTTCTAGTTCTAACACCAATTGTTAGAATATTTGGGAAATGTAGGATGCTGAGAGGTTTGGTGAATTAGTATCCTTTAAAATTTTAAGATCTTAGATCATATATTTCCCTTCTTATAACTAATCAACATGTGCATGCATAAACATAACTTCATAAACTAAAACTTATCTAATTTAATCCATCATAAGCACATAAACATAAAATATAAACACATGTAACTTATTGACACAGGGTAGAAGGAAGAAGTTGAGTCTCAATTCCATGGAAGCTTGTGGATTAAGATCATGCTCTTTTAGAAACAGGCACCCTTTTTTAAAAAATGGGTACTTGTATTAAGCTCAGGTGCCCGATCCAAAATCCAAAAAAGGGCACCCATTTAAAAAAAATTAGGTGCCCATTTTTTATTTTCAAAAAATGGGTACCTATTTTTGAAAAAAAAAATTTTGAAATTTTAATAAATGGGCATCCATTTTTAAAAACAAAAATGGGAAAAAAACATTTTTTTTTTTTGGGATTTTAAATGTGTTTTAAACGTCGATTTTACTTTTTCAAAATAGGCACACATTTTTTGAGTTTCAAATAATGGGTACCTATTTCTTACAACATGGGGTGGGATTTTTTTCTCCTGCCTCAAATTTTGGTTCAGGATAGGCTTGGTGAGACCAAGACCATGTCTTGATCTTGCAAGACTTCGCAAGGCATTGAATAGACAAATTCACGCATTGCCATAATTTTTAGAGGGTCTTCTCTATCAAATTTTTTTATGAAACAAAAACCCATTATAATTCTCACTGTCTTGATTTCAAAAATATGTATTTTATAGTGTTATGATTTTATTTACTATTTTTGCATTATTTTTAATCAAAGGTGGTACCTAAATATAAAATAGCTAGGTTCACTAAAACTTTAATAACTTTTTTTATTTTATGATTTTTCTTAAATTAATTTATAAGTCATCAATCTACATACAATTCTTTTGAAGTTAAATTTTTTTTTTTGAAAAAGTGAATTTTTGATCAAATTATGGTGTTCATACACAAGAGGGTTTAAAATTTACCTTTATAGCCAATTAAAAATTAATAATAAAATAATTATTCAATAAAAAATTAAGGAAACATATTATCATCAATCTTTGGTGTGTTAGGTAACTTCCTTTAAAAGGACTTACAAAAATTAATTTATTTGTGTCAAATTATGGTGTCTGCACATGAGTATGGTAAGGTCCTAAAACAAGTATTTTGAAAACATGGTTTTTAAATATCCATACCAAAAAATATATATATCATATGGGTAAACAAATAAATTACATATTCAAAAAGTAGATTTTGAACACTATAATTTTTATTTATAAAGTTTTTTTATATTCAATCTGAAATGCCTCAAATTTTGACATCAATTGACAAGAAATTTCAAAAATAGGAAAAACACTTCCACTTTTTGCCCAAAAGTGAGACCCAACTTCTTGCATTTACCCACACTGATTTGGTTATACAAAAACCATTGGTTAGAGGGATAACTATGATAAGGATGACACCCACAAATCCTTCACCAATGCAACAAGAGGTTGCCTGTTAGACCTTACAATGGTCTCACTTCTGATGAGTTACTCTACTAGGAGTAATATAATAGGATCTATTAAAATCCACCTTTCTCAAGGATTCTACAACATTTACACAATGTACACTTGGTTAAGAGATTTACAATAAAGATTGCTAGGTTTACCATGCTAAAGGGATTTACCTACTATAAGGGCAAGAAAGTAACATTGGATTGATTTTAATGATATACAACTTACTTTGCTAAATCAAATCTTTTTTTTTCTCATTAACCTTATATCACCTCCTATGACTTATATCTCTAATCCTTCCTTCTCTTTGTTTCTTGGCATCTCTTCTCTACTATAGTTTCTTCACTTCTTCATTTCATCAACATAACCCTTCTCCTTATAATACAACACCTTTCTCATAGCTACAACTTAAAAATATTATATACAGGTCCTTGTATAGAAATATTTTATCACTTGATGTTTGACCTAATTAGGGTTTATGAAAATTTTAGAGTTTGTATCTAATCAAGATCGATGATTTTTATTCATCCTTATAATCTCATTTTTCTTCCTTTTATTTAATTGGTTACAACATCTACCTTGGGATCTATAAAGTAATGCAATAATACTAATAAATATTTTGAAATATTATCCTCAATCCATATAAACCATTTTCTCACTTGGTAAAATAGAATCACATTGATTTCTATGAAATCTCTAACTCTTAGGTCCACCCCGTGTAGCTCAATATACTCTATCTTTTGGCTTAATAGAGTTTTTGTCATTCGGTAATCTCTTAACTTGGTAATTCTTGAATAGCTTGGTTAAACCTTCATTCAGTATACATGTCCCTACTTGATATATATAACACTCTATGATAACGACACTATTCTCTCCTATACTCATGAACAATACTATGACTCAACAACTATTTTTACCAACTGATATCTTGTATACTTAATGATGATAGTTTGGCACTAATGACATAAAATAATGCATATAGGAGTAAAAAAAGTGGATCAATTGGGGTATAGTAGAAAATGGTTTATGTAATACCACTTGGTGGTTTTGTGGGGGCTTGTTACTATAAAAATAACCACAAGGGTAGTTGCAAATCTGCAAGACAAGGTGCGGCAAGTTACATAAAGGAGCATTGTGGACATTGGAAGCATGGCATGGGATGTGTGGATACATGCTTGTTAACATGGATTGCTTAGTTGTGGCTATGGTTTTGAAGGCTTCCATAGTTGTATTGAAATGTTCCTTTTCTTTTCTGAATAATATATGGTGATTTTTGCTTTTGGAGGCTTGGATTTTCCCTCAATGAGGGTTTCCTAGGGTATATCTTGTGTCACATTTTTGTGGGTATGTTGTCTATATTCTTGCATGTGGATTTTAAGTGCTTATTTATTTCAGATCTATTATGAGTTATGTTGAAATGGTGATTTTTTTGTTGCAAGTTTTCTTATAGCATTTAAGTGCCAACCACTTTAAAATCTCCCCTTAATCCTAAAAATCTCCCCTTTGGTATTGATGGAAACATATGATGAAAAACTAAAAATGCCAACTATTTAACTATTTTAGATTGATGGTTCAATATAGCTTTCCCAACAATATCCACACAAAAATCAACTAAATGTAATTTTCTAACTATCCCTCATTGACACCGATTCTTGAATACTCTTCCCATAGGTATTTCTCTCCTCCATATATATATATATATATATATATATATATATACAGATACATACATAAACACACACACAGACACACACACATACACACACTCCCCCATTGACATCAATGAAAAAGGTGTTAATATAAAAATCTAAGAATATGAAGTGCTCTCATTATTATATCTCTAAGGTAGCTAAAAGTATCTTTAGCCATTAATTTATTAAATATATCTGCTATCTATTCTTTAGTATTGATATATTCCAATATGATTTTCTTTTATGCTACCTTCTCTCTCATAAAATGATATTCAATAGCAATATATTTGGTCTTTTCTAGATTCTTTGACATGCTTACTATACTTGTGTTTTCATTGTTAGTCAAATTTTTTTCCTTATGTTAGCTAATATCTTTTATAAGTTGGAAAAACTAACTCACAAAAAATGAGTTCTTTAATTTGAAAACTCTCTATGTTGAAAGGCACAACTCCCTTCTTAAAAGATTAATCATTATAACCTTTATATACAAAAGAATGTAAGTAATTTCTCTTTTAACTAGAAAGAACTTAAGAAAAATAAAACATTTTCCAATAAACATGAAAGAATATTGCAAATGTAAAGATGATAATCTCACAAACAATGCCACACAACATTCACTAGTGAGTTTCCAAATTTCTCGATCAAACTTACTAAACAACAAGAAATGAATGTATCTATTACTTCAACAATTTAATGAATAACACATCATCATAGTAAAGATAAAATTGTAGACAAAAAATAATTCAACCAATGTAACCATATGATCACATAAAAGATGATGAGAGAATAACCCCATGATTAGTCACTATTCCTCATTATCTTCCTGGTAATAATAAAAATGGATATCTATCGACAATATAAAAAATAACTATATATCAATAAAAAAAATTATAGTAAACCCTTCAAAGATTGATTATGTAAAAATATATAATCAGGTAGGGCTTTTGAATCAGGTTTAAAACTAACTCCTTAGGGAGTTACTAGCTGTCAAAATAAAACACATGATTTTTGAACTAATGGAAAAGGAAAAAAAATCAACTATTGGCTCATGGTCCCTAAATTACTAACAAACTACTAGCTATATTGCTAGCATTGGCATTCATCTCTTGGTCCATAGGGATATGACCACCCAATTCCTTCTAAGATTTGTGCACTATTAGAAAATCAATCAACTCTTTTTGCTGAGGAACTCCAAGCTGTTCAAGACACAATTTCCACATCATCATGATCTAGGTGACATTTTCCAATATTTTATCTTGCACTTCCAAAAGGTTGGTGCAGATGATCATCATTGGATCATCTCTAGTGACTATGGTTAAGTCCTTAACAGAGACCTCCTTTTCTTGCTTCAATACCTCTATCCTCAAAAAGAAAGATGATTACACTTCCTTTGAGTTTTCCCTTCTTGAATTACATTCTCCATAATCTTGACATCGATGCACTTGATGTCACCAACCTGGATTTTCTTTAAACAATTCATCTCTTTTTGTAACTTTGTGCACTTCTCTAGGCTTCTCTCAATTACAATATTCCTCCATTTTAGATCAACTCTAACAATAAACATGAAATATACATTAACACTCGAGGTCTTTTGGCTGAAAATTTATCTACCCCATACTCCTAGACTTCATAAATATCAATGATATATTCATCCCACTTTAGTTTCTCTAACTCCTAGGCATTCATCTCTGGTTTTAAAGCGATCATCACCTTCTCTTCTCTTGCATTAGTGTTGGTGAAGTGAGAGAAATAACCAATTCATTGGTAATTCACTGCAACTAACCATTCATCATAGGAACGAGAAACTAACCTATCTCTCTTGACTTATTAAATGAAGCTCTTATTAGTGGAAGAAGTAACATCTATAATTGATTTTTCATTAGATAATGCTCTAGTATCTAGATTCTATAGTGCATGAATACTCTGCTATCATATGCAAGGAATGTTTAAGATGATGTTTGTCCCTTTGGTCTTTCTAGATGCATCATGAAATCCTTGTGTGACTAGTAGTCCATATTTTCACATCTACCACTCTAGGCACTAGGTCAAGGAAAATATTCTCCATTGTATAGTCTTGTAGCATCAAATCATCCAAATTCTTATTAGCTACCAACCTTAGAACATTAGCTACCCAATGCACTATTTCTTCATCAATATGGAACATAGTTTCAATCTTGGACCTCTTAACTTTAGGAATCTTTCCCAAGCACTTGGACACCATATCCTCCACTAGAAGAGTTGCATGGACTATACTTCTCTTTTTTCTTACTAATAGGTCACAGATTCTTCTCTTGAGTCTACCTCAATTAGTCCTATATGTGTCTTTTCAGCTAAACTTTGTTGAATTTTTCTCATTCTACTATATGAGTGAGTGCACCTGACTAAGGGAGGGAATTGAAATGAACTTTGAATAGTAGTTTTAGGTTCAATCCTTAGCTTCTAAAATCCTATAGTCTAAGAGGGGACAACATCATTAATATTACAAACAAGGTAGGACAAACTAGAAATATTAGAGAGAACTAGCTCTAGTATCGTTCATCTTCTATTTGCAAGTCATTCCTTAGTTCTTGTGATGGCAAGTAAAGTTCTAGCTTGCAAGTCATCTTCTTTTGGTATTTCCCAATCAACCATAGGAAAAGGGTAGGCTTCAATTTTTTCAACATATACCAGATCAACCACTTCCTCATTTTTCTCTTCAACACCAATAGGACTGTACAATTGAAGGTTAATGTCATGCCTGACCACTACTTTGGCTTTTTCTGCATTTTTAGACTTTTCTATTTGGTGTTTGCTTCAGTTGATTTGTTGTCTTCTTTGCAGAACCTGGTTATATTTTGTATTATTTAGATCTCTAGATTAGCTAAACATATTCTCTATTTTAAACTATTACTTTGGTTGTGATGGATACTTAAGTTTTCATGTTTTGAAACTGGGATATTTTTATGTATTTGTTAATGCATGTTGTTGGTAACAGTTATGTGTATTTGGTTTCAAACTTGATGCAAACTATTTTCAATGTTGAATGGATATTGGAAAAGAAGTTTCTGTTATATGTTTTACTAATTAATTTCAATATTAGTGTACGTTTATATGCTTTACGTGTTTGAACTTGTAACTGTATTTTCCTATGAGTGATTGAGAGAAAGTTGAATTATCATAATGGTTTTGGTTATTTGATTTATAATACCTTTTTATATTTAAGTGCAGTTGGCCATGAATATATTGACTTGTTTGTTTTAAAGGTCTTAATATCTTAGTAACATTGGACATAAAAATTTTCAAATTTCTAATTAAAAAAAAATAAAAATTTAAATTAAGGGAAAAGTCTCCTATCAACATATAACCCTAGAAAGATTTTGAATGCTTTGGGCTAGTATTATGTAAGCCACATTTGGTAGAGGATTTTGATCTGCCGTATGCATGACTCAATGTTTGAGTTCAATTTCTTAAATGCATTTGATAAAGGCATTAATATGTCATTTATTGGCTTGGATGGCCATTTCATTTGGTTTTGTGTTGTTGAAGTTGAGCCGGGAAATTGGGCCGCATTGTTCTGTATGTTTTGCATCTAGTTGTTGGTTGCTAAAAAATGACAACATGGAGGAATCCGTCAGAAGGGCATTCATGTTTATGAAGCCGAGGAGTGTTTGGGTTTTTCCTATCAGTCATTATATTTCTTTAGCTTTAGTGTTTCCATTTTTGGGGTGTGCTATTGACTTGGGGTTTTGGCAGCGAGTTATTTACAGAGTTTGCTATCGAGCTTATTGGGAACCCAACATGTTTTGAGGTAGGGGGCCTTTCTAAAACCCTACTTTCTTTCTCTTAGTTGTGTATGTGTTCCATTTGAACTGTTAACTAGATTGGTTAAAATGGTTTGTTTAGGGTCTCGCATATCGACACCCAAATGTGGAAGTATTCAGGGTCAGTAATAATTTGTTGGACTCTGTATATTTCCACATTTGGATGTGGGTATGGTGAGATTGCTAAGGTAACATAGCCATGTTGTAGTGTATTTGTATGTGAAATGGTAAATGTTATTACAGTAATGCTCTCGAGTTATCATTAAGTCAAGTTCTGTGTGTTTTGGAAGTTTAGTATATAATGTTATTGGCCATTTTGCATGTGCTCGAGTCATAACGGGGTTATTGTTTTGTATAAAGAAAGCCTTAACTGGGTTTTAGTTGGGCTCTGCCTTGTATAGAAATGATTCATTTACATTTACACAAATTTATGTTTATTATTTGCTGTGTTGAGTCATGTGAAAACTACATACTTATGACTGTTAGCTCAAAACTTTTATAAGGTTAAATTGTATGGTTAAAACTGAGTCATGATGGTGAATAGTCATAGCATAAATATGTTTAGAATGTTTGGCTTTTGCATTGTTTGGATAGCATTATGAGGAATAAAATGATGGTTTCTCTATTTTCGCTGTTAGATTCAAGGTATAAAACCCAAACTTGTTGTTATGATTTATATGGATATGGGTACAAGAATCCATTCCAACCTACAGTGACAGTATTTAAAACATCAATTTTTGAAAGTTTTCTATGTAGGAAACTTAAAACGTAGGCTTCAATTGTTAGTTATAGTTTGACATTTGGTAATACAGTTAGCTTGTAATATTAAAAGTGTTGTATTAACAAGTTATTTCATAGTGTTTTTTTTACTTGGTTTAAAAGACTATTGAACAACCAACACTTGAGGTGAACTGGCATTACGTTTTGAACACAAAGTTGGCATTTGATATGTTGTCAGTTTTTGTTAAGCTATCAAATGCTATTATGAAGTGGAACTGGGCAACGATATCTTGTTAATGAGATAAGAGGGAACTTGAAAATCAATAGATACATCATAGCGACAAAAAATTTTTCCATTAAGTAATGAAAAGATGTGGAATGGCAGCAAGTTTTAATAATTCTTATTTTGAATTATGCAAGTGATTCATTTTCATGTTCAATTATATAACATAGTTTGTGGTAGTTGAAGAATTGCATAACTGATGATATTTCATTACCAAAAAAAGAAGATAATGTGAATCGGTATGTGTGCATAATAAAATATGGTAGATTTTATTTCAAAATGTATTTTAGTCCATATTTAAAATGAAAATTTCTTCAATTAATGAGACAGACATTGTGATATATGTTTGATGATATGTCATTAAAGCAGGAATATCATATGCATGCTGATTTGTATCTTGGTCATTTTGAAGTTAAGTGTGGATGATTATGTCAGCATGAAGTTAATTGTATAGTATTAAGATTAAGTAAGTACCGTTAAGCTGGGATAACAGTTTAATTGTATTTGCACAATCTTGAAATTGTAGGTTACGTTTCTAGTGTTATAGTTATCCATATTTACCTTTGATTTGGCGGAATAAGATGTATTACAAATGGGTTAAAGGATGTAGTATCATGTTGTAAACTGATTTATATCTGTTGCATGTACATTCTTAGTATATCTGTTTGATGTGTATTTTAAGAATAGTTGTGATGAACATATATCGGGGTGGCTGAATTTGGTTTATCCAATTCAGTTAATTAATTCAGTGATAACTTTAAAATAAATTGGGTGGGTTAATTACTTATAAAAGATAATTGGCTTTACCTATGACTTAAACCTATATGGTTAAGTACAGAGAACAAGGCATATCTCTATTCTGTCATTGACCAGTATAATAGAGATTACCGTTATGTGTTGACTATGGGCATACCATAAACAAATGTAGAATCTTAGTGCCATAACAATGACACCTCAGTATATGTATGATTCATTTATGGGTTATTCTTAGTGCAAGTTTAATTTTGCATTGTTAAGTAAATGTTTACTTCTTGCATATTAATTTGAAACTGCACTATGTTAAGTGATTCAAATATCTGCATTATGGTTTATATATGATTATTCTAACATGTATGCTAGTGGATTAGGCTTTTTAATTCAGTGTGTACTAAGCCCCTTGTTGTATTGTGTTTCTTTTTTTTTTGTGTGTGTTTTTTAGGTGCTTCGAGATTGTTTAGCAAGTAACCAAAGATGACTGTTGAAGTTACTTTTGAAATAGCATTTAGGGTTCCTATGTTAGACATAGGCATTTAGAGATGAAGTTGAACTACATTATTGTACTAAACTCGATTTGTATTAGCATCATTGTGGAAACATATATGGATGATATTATATTTTCTTATTGAGGTTTTCAGATTGAGAATGATTCAGTTTGTGTATTTGTTCTTGTATTAAGAATATATTTTTAAAATTTTTTTTTTTTATTGTGTTCCTTGTTCCTTAGTATTTGTTTTTTTTAGTACGGTGTTACATTTTGGTATCAGAGCGTAAAGTTAGAATAACTAGGACTTTTTGGGTTATAGGGTTTTATCATCTTCAATGTGCTTTTAACGGTTAGTTTTTTTTAGGTTGTTATCATGCCTCCCATCACTAGAGGAACTCACGAATGCAGCATTCCTAAAGATAACCTTGCCGGCAGAGGCAGAGGTAAAGGCAGGGGCAGGGGCCATGGTAGAGGTCCTAGGTACCAGAATGATGCTGGGAATGATTAGTTTGATCAGAATGATGGGGTTGGAAATAACCAGGATAACCAAGCTGACCAGGCTATGGTACTTTAGAGGATTCTGGAATGTCTTGATAATATCGAGGCTAACAACCAGATTCCTGGTGGGGGAGCAGATGGAAGGAGACCTCTTGTGCAAGGTATTAAACTTCCTATAGAGGAAGATCCAGTGGCAAGAGCTCAGCTCAAAGACCTTTCCAAGATGAAAGGACCATTATTCCATGGTACGAAATAGGGTACAGTGGCAAAAGCTTGGTTGTTGAATATTGAGCGATGTTTTGTTTTAAACTGTTACCTGAGTAACGTGAAGGTCAGATGGACAGCTATGCATTTGAGAGGATTTGGTTCCTTGTGGTGGGAACAAGATTTGGAGAAGCTTGGAATTGATATCTTTGTAGTTACTTGGGAGCTCTTTGTTGAGTTCTTCAAGGAGAGATTCATGTCTGAGTATTGGCGTCAGGCTCGTGCTGAGGAGTTCTTTTAGATTATGCAGTCTAGCTCTACAGTGGAAGCTTATGAATGGAGGTTCTTTGAGCTTAAGAAGTTTTCTGGGTGGGCTAAAAATAATAAGGCCATGATTCAACATTTTATCAGAGGGCTTATGCCCAAAATTGGGGAGGAAGTGAGGAATTTCTGAGCTCAGACTATCCAGGAAGCCTCAGAGCAAGCAAAGTTAATAGAGATGAAATCTGGTTATCATGGGGTTGCTTACAAAACCAGCATGAATCCACCTACTCTGGTGTGAAATTAGGATTTTTAGGTGGGAAATTCAAGAAGAGGAAGTTTGATAAGAATTCCAAGGTTTCAGAACAACCTAAACCATCTCAACCACCTCAGAGTGTGCAGAGTAATAAGCCATTTCCTAATCCTTCTGGTCAGAACATGGGATTCAAGAAATTTGTTGAGTGTTTCCATTGTGGACAGTTGGGGCATTATTAGTCTTAGTGTCCCAATTGGGATAAGTTGAAGGTTGGACCTAAGCTAGCTAGGTCTAAAGTGACAGTTGGTGATTCTGCCAGGAACCACCGTATCTTTGCAACTTTGGATCAGAAGTAGGCCAAACACCAAAACTCAGTTATAGAACCTCAAGGTAATACTCAAGGTATGAAAGTTTCTATCTTATTTGACTCAGGAGCTATAGAATCATTCATTTCTTTTGCTTTAGTTGCACATTGTGGTATACTTGTGGTTAAGGCAAGGAATAGATGGAAAGTGGAGTTAGCGTCAGGTTCTAGGGTGTGTGCTGATTTGATTGCTCCTGACTGTAAGATTTGTATGAAATCTTTCTCAACTTCAGTGAACCTTAGGGTTATTCCTTTAGGATCGTATGATATAGTTTTGGGTATGGATTGGTTAGAACAACATCAAGCTATTTTGGATTGCAAAGATAAGTCATTCAGTCACGTTGATGATTTTGGATCAGCCAGAGTTATCATAGGAATCAAGAGACCTATCTCTTTGTGGACAATTTCTGCCAAGCAATAGGCAAGGTGTGCTCGAAAAGGCTGCAGTTTGTTTTCCATTTCGGTAAACAACTTAGAAGATTTTGTAGTTAAGATTTCTTCTCTCGATCATCCAATTTTGTGAAACTTTTTAGATGTTTTTGTTGAGGAGATTCCTCAGATAGCTTCGAAGAGAGAAATTGATTTTCGAATCAATTTAGTACTAGGAACGAAACCAATTTCCAAGACTCCATATAGAATGACAACTCAAGAGCTGGTTGAACTTAAAATTTAGTTGGAGGAGCTTTTGGAGAAAGGTATGATTCATCCTAGTGTTTCGCCTTGGGGTGCTCTAGTGATCTTTGTCAAGAAGAAAGATGGTTCGTTAAGACTTTGTATTGATTATAGGCAGTTAAACAAGGTCACAATTAAGAACAGGTATCCTTTGCCTAGAATTGATGACTTGTTTGACCAGGTCAAGGGTGCCCGAATCTTTGCAAAGATTGATCTGAAATTTGGGTATCATCAACTTAGAATCCAGGAAGCTGATATCCATAAGACAACTTTTTGCACCAGATATGGACACTACGAGTTCACAGTGGTAGCTTTTGGGTTAACAAATGCACCTTCTGTATTCATGAGCTTAATGAATGGTGTATTTAGGACTTACCTAGATAAGTTCATCGTGGTATTTCTAGATGACATTTTGGTATATTCAAACTCTGTTGAGGAGCACGAGCAACATTTAGAGCAGGTTTTGGAATGTCTCCATAGGAATAGATTGTATGCCAATCCAGGAAAGAGTGATTTCTTCAAATCAAAAATTTGTTTCTTAGGGCATATCATTTCAGGTGATGGAATTTTTGTAGATCCATCCAAAATTCAAGCTATCGTTGATTGGCCAGCACCTTTGAATGTGTCTGAGGTTCGAAGTTTCATGGGCTTAGCAAGCTATTACCGTAAATTTGTGTTAAATTTCTCCAAGATAGCACATCCTATCACATCTCTTTAGAGAAAAGGGAAGAAATTTGTGTGGACAGATAAGTGCGAGGTAGCATTTTAGAAACTTAAGGAATGTTTGACCAGTGCACCAGTTCTAGTAGCCCCTGATTCAACTAAGGAGTTCGTGGTTTGTACTGATGCATCTTTGGATGGCATAGGGGTAGTTTTGATGCAAGAGGGACGTTTCATAGCTTATGAGTCCAGAAAACTTAAGAGTCATGAGATGAATTACCCTACTCATGATCTCAAACTTGCAGCAATCATGTATGCTTTGACCAAGTGGTGGCATTTTCTTCTGGGTCAACATTTTGAGTTACATTCGGATCATCGAAGTCTTCAGTATCTTTTCACACAACTAGACCTCAATGCTAGGCAGCAAAGATGGATGGAATTCCTGTGTGAATATGACTTCAAGATTAAGTATGTGCAAGGGAAAGAGAGCATAGTAAAATCAATTTCACTACAAGGAAAAGAATTTCACTACAAGGAAAAGAAACAATAGCTTGAGAGTAAAATCAGTGAAGGAATCATCGAGAAATTCTTCCTTCAAATTTTCACATACCAAAACATATACTTCCATCATTACTATTAATCACCAATAAATACATATCTTTTCCATGGATTTTGGGAAAGAAATATCATCTTTCTATTGCCACTTGTCTTGGCATGTGTCTTTTTTGAGGTAAGATTTAAGACCCATGAACTATGAGCTTTGAACTACTAATAATAGTTCAACATTCAAGTTTTTTGGTCATCACATATTGGAATTGATGCTCATAAGTTGACAAGACATGAAGATTACTGATTGAAATGATGAACTTGAACGTAGATGTTCAATGCTCAACTTCAGTAGTGAGCAAAGAGGTCCAAAAAGAGAAAAAACCTATCAAGATTAAATTGACCTAACACCATGAATCCATGAACTCATGAACTTTGAACTTTGAATTTGCATGTTTAGATTTCAAGTTCAACCTTAAGTTAAAAACTTGAAAAAATGCAACACTTAAGGTGAATGAACTTCTAGACATGAATGGTAAAGATGTTGAACTCTTGAACTCTCGAACCTTTTGGTTCAAGTTCAATAGTTATTTAAAATAAAAACACAATTTTGTTTAGATGTCTGAAAATGGATATTGACATGGACCATGTATGGGTAACAATCATGATGAATAATAATAGGTAAATTCAATACCTACATTCTTCAACATTTTCTTCATCCATATGATATGATTGTAATTGTTTATTGCTACTACATATTATACTTTTGTTTTATATTGTGAAATTCAATCTTGTTTCTTATTGAGCCAATAAATGAATCTTCCTTGTAAGAAGAATGCACTACCACTAGTTCTCTTTCTATCATCCTCATTACTTACCCAATCTACATTAGTGTATGCACATAAAGTGAAATCATGTGAACTATCATACCATAACCCAAAATGTGACACTTCCTTCAAATATCTAAATATCCTCTTTACTATTGATAAATGTGTCTCTTTGGGGTCTACAAAATCATGCAACCATTCCAAAATAATTTTCTATGCCTAGAATTGTGTGAGTTAGATATTGTAATCCTCCTATTATTGATTGTACCATGTTTTCATTGCACTAGGAGACTCATCCTTGATAATTTGCATCCTATAACCATGGGTGTACTAACTGGCTTACAATTCTCCAATAAAAAAATAGTCAATACATTCTTAAGATACTTGGTATGTGATATTAATATTCTATCCTTACCTAACTAAGTTATTTCTAATCCCAAGAAATATTACAGTTCACCAATCATAGACATTTCAAATTCATTCTTCATTTCCTCATAAAATATCTCACTAGTCTCATCATTGCCACCAAAGATCATATCATCAAAAAATGCTGCAATGATAAGAAATCCATCTAAGTTTGTTCTTAAATAAAATTTTCCATCTACATTATCTTTCTTGAATCCCAAGATTAGGAAGTTCTTATCTAACCTCCAATATAATGTTGTAGGTGCTTGTTTTAGTCTATATAAAGCCTTCTTTAATATGCAAACCATGACTCTATCTTCAATAAGTTGAAAATCATATACTTGTTCAATGTAGACTTGTTACTCAAGTTTTCGATTAAAAAATGCTAACTTAACATCCATTTGATATACCTTGAATATTTTTCTAGATGCATAAACCAAAAACACTCTTAATGCCTCCAATCTGGCAATAGGGAAAAATATTTCTTCAAATTCAATTCATTCTTGTTGTGAGAATCCTTTTCATACCAACCTTTCTTTGTTCCTTACCACTTCATCTTATTCATCATCTTGTTCCTAAATGCCCATTTTGTTCCAATAGCATTATTTCCTTTGGGTCTAAGGACTAATTCCTAAATCTTGTTCTTTTCTTTGATTAGGTTCTTCTCTCATAGCCTTTATCCAATATTCATGGTTTCATGCTTCACCTTCTATCTTGGGTTCAACTTGTGATATCAAACATAGTTCTTCTCTTACCAAATTTCTTGTCAATACACCTTTGTTTTTTCTTCTAATTACCTATTTCTTAGGTTGTCTTCTTTCAACATACTTTTATGTCCTTTGTTTAGGTGTGCTTTGTTCTTCTCTATGTTACCCAATATGCACCTATCAATAATTATCTATTTCATAGAATATTTCCTCATATGTATTTTGATTATTAGGCCTTAGACTTATAATAGCTTCATCATCATATCATTATCAAGAATTCTTTGTTGTATCCTGAATTTCTCATCAACTTTTACATTAGCATTCTCAACTATTGTTCTCAATCTATGCTTATAAAATCTATACCTTGCTCTTCAAAGAATAGATTGTAAATATGCCTTCATCACTTCTAGGATCAAAATTCACTATGTCATCTTCTCCCTTGATATATAATTTTCTTCCAAATATTATAAAGTATTACATAGTATGTGTATGTCCAAACCAAAGTTCATAGGGTTTCTTATCAATTCCTTGTTTGATCTACACTTTTCTCATAGTGTATACTATTGTAGTAACTTCTTCTCTCCAATTGTTATGTTTTAAATTTCCTTCAAGAATCATTTTTCTAGCTGCCTCACTTACTGATTTGTTCCTTCTTTCTGCTATCCCATTCTATTGTTAATGTAAGAGCATCAAGCTCATATTTGTGGACTTATAGTACATGCAGTTGGGGATATGTTTGAGGCATATTGTGGAACCTTTCCCTAAGTACGCATAAAGTTTGGAGTAATCATCTTGGATTTTTCCCTTTTTTGTGTTTGCTAGTAGCATATTTCTAATTTACTAGTAGACTTTGGAGATTGTATTCACAACCTTTGATCTAAGGGAGCTGGCATGTGTGCTCTTCGATTTGGATAGTTCAATGGAACATGGACTATGCCTAAAGAAACATACTTTTATGTTTTCATTTGAGTTAGTTATGCATTGTAAACTTGGGGTTTATGCTAAATATTTAGTTATTTCATGTATTTAATGTTTTTTGCCAAGTCGGCTTGTGGTTTGAGGGTTTATTTAATGTCTATTATTTTAGGCCAACTTGAGGCTTGGTTTAGTATAAGTAGAGTGTCTCGTGATGTCTAGAGTAATATTCATTGAGCATGGAGTAGCTAAGAGGAGAAAATTTGAGCAGAGCTAGTAGATAAGTGCGGGCTTGGGAAAAAGGAAGGTTACTTGGTGGCTTGGGAGTACAAGATTAGATTTTTCTTGGAGTTTCTACTAGATTGTGGATATGGAATAGCTAGTGGTTGGTTCTTGCGAGGTGTTGTAAAATCACTATTATAATTGCTTGGTATTTGGCTATAATCTAGAAGGCCTTATAGCCAGGTATGTTGGATATAAATTTTATGATTCTACTATGAGAATTGGCATTTTTTAAAATCTAAATCTCCATTTTATTGTTTATATTCTACTATGTGGGTGTTTTCTAGGGGCTAGGACCTCACCTTTTGGGATTCTCCTAGCTTGTAGTACATTGAGTGGTATTAGAATGAGTTGATCTTGTGGACCTGGTTGATCTTGTAGATTTGTTTCTATGGGGTTTACAAATATCTTGGAAGATGCATTCAATAAAATTGGACCCTAGGGTGATTAATGATCTTTGTGATGCTATAGAGACTAGGATTTTAGAGAATGTTAGACTAGATATATGTGGAGCTCACTTGAATTTAAAGCATAAGATGGATGTTTCTAATTTCTCAGGTACTTTGAACCCTAAAAACCTAATTGATTGGATTGGTGAATTGGAATACTACTTTGAGTTAGAGGATATTGGAGATCCCCTCAAAGCAAGGTTCACATAGACTAAGTTGAAAGGAAATGTTTCTTTATGATGGGAATATTTGCAAGGAGATCCAGAAGAATAAGGTGAAATAAAGATCACTAGATAGATATTGATGGTAACAAATTTTAAGGCTAAGTTCATTCCTACTAATTATGAAATTAAGTTGTTTAGAATATTGGAAAATCTAAAATAGAAGGATATGACTATCGTAGATTATACTGAGGAGCTTCACAAGTTGACTATTTAGTCTAGACATAGAGAGCTTTCTAAGGAAAAGGTGGCTAGATATATCAATGGTTTAAGATTCAATATTCAAGATGAGATTGGCATGTTGAATATTACTTCAGTTGAGGATGATTACAAATATGCATTAAGGGCATAAGAGAAGTTGAAGAGAAAACATCAAGGTAATTCCCAAGGAAAGAAAAAGAAGGAACACTTTGTGAAGGATAAGTCAAAGGGCTAAGGATGAACCAAAACCTACTGAGTAGAAGAGAAGAATGGGTAAGGTCACATTTAAAGGTAATTGCTACAAATGTGGTGAATAAGGACAAAGATCTTTTGAATGTCCCAATAAGAAGGTTGGTGATAGAAGAGTTTCTATGGTAAGTGAGAATGTACATTTAGTAAAAATGCCTGAAGGGGATAATTTGGTGATTCAAAGAGTGTTTCTTGGTAAGAAGACACTGGAATTTTTTCAAAGGAGGAATTAGTTTAATACTCATTGTAGGTCTAGAGGTAAATGATGAAATGCAATTGTTGGTGGTGGTAGTACTGATAACCTAGTTGCTGAGAATAATATGTTGATCAAGTCTTGTGTGATATTTTGGAAATGATTAGTTGTCCAATATTACTTGATAGACCTTGGTAGTATGATTGTAGGGTAGTGCATGATTATGTCAAGAATGTGTTTATTGTTCAAAAGGATGGTAGTAAGAATTCCCTGATTCCTTTGTAGAATGTCAAAATTGGTATGAGGAACTTTCATTTTGGTAGCTAAGTTGAGTTGAAGATTTCTTAAAGGGCCAGAGATTAGCATGGGAAATAGAGCCATGATACACCAAAGACAAATATGAATTATTAGAGAAAAAATATGATCATTATAGGAAAAGAGTTATAGAAGTGAAATAAAGGAAAGTGTGTACAAGTTGAAGAATTGGAGGAAACATATGTGAAGAACCAATTCATGTTTTATGTGTTGAACCCTGAAATATGTTTTTCTACATATTAAGAACATCTTTCTTTGTACTTGGGGTAGTCATCAATCTTGTATATAGGATAATTGATTTCATACTTCTGAACTTATGGTTTGAACACAATTGGGGATATGTTAGAGGCATATTGTGGAACCTTTTCATTAAGTGCATATGAAGTTTGGAGTAATCATCTTGGAGTTATATCCTTTTTGGTGGCTACTGGTAGCATGTTCCTGATTTACTGGAAGACTTTGGAGATTGTATCCACGATCTTTGATCCAAGGGAGTTGGCATGTGCGATCTTGGATTTGGATAGTTGGATGGCACATCGACCTATGTCTATAGGTGCATACTTTCATGTTTCATTTGAGTTAGTTACCAATTGTAAATTTGGGGCCTATCCTAAGTATTGAATTATTTCTTATATTTAATATTTGTTAGCAAGCTGACTTGTGGCTTGAGGGTATATTTAATGTTTATTTGTTGGATACAATTGATTAATTTTGTATTTTATTTGATTTTACACAAATGTCATCATTATTAATTAGTATATGTTGAGCTCACTTAGGCAGTGAAGATAGTTTTTTGTGTTTATAGAGCATTCCTATGGTTGCCTAGTTTAGAAGGCAGTGTCTACCGAATTCACTTGGGCATCAAAGGAAAGTATGCAGAAAGTGAGTGTTAACTGAACTCACTCAATTAATGAAGGAAGTTGGATGGAACTAGTGTTAAATGAGCTCACTCAGTTGCTAAAGGATTTTCACAAGTTTGCAATGTTAACCAAGCTTCTTTTGGTTAACAAAGGAAATCATTTTTGAGATAGTTTCTACCAAGCTGGGTTAGCTAATGAAGGATTTTCTCATCTTGACATATTAAGCTTAATTGATTTATCTATTGATTCCAGCCAACTAAGGTAATGAATATAAATTATTCTAAGTTGTATTTGAGCTGACTTGACAAAGTGGAAGATATAAGTATAAGGTCAAGTTTGTGATTTGAAAGTGTGTGGATGTGAAAGCATGAAGATGTTATTGAAAATTTAATGATGAGAAGAGTAAGTGAACTTGAAGGATAAGTAGAATATCCTTGTGGAGTAGAAAAACTATATACAATTAGGAAGGATCAAATACAAGCCAAAAAAAATATTTTTAATCAGCAATTCAGTTGCATGCAAAATAGGTCATCTCATTGTTACTCTCTAACCATTGTAGCCATGATCTAAATCTCTTAACATAGTTGGCTTAACAGCTATTTGCAAATCCTCTAAAAAGGTGGTAGTTCTATTGAATTATCTCAAGACCTCTAACAAGGCCACTCCTAATAGGGTGATTAAATCTTCTAATAGGGCCACACCTAACAGTATGTTTGTTAACCTTTAATAGGGTTGGCTCCTAACAAGACTAACTTTAGAAAAGTGAAAATAGTAACTAGTTGCAATTCGTGGTTTTTCCAAATTGGTTTTCCACATTAAATTATGGTGTCAAATGTGTTCGTGCCATTTTATTTTATATGTTTGCAACTAAGTTAAAGTAATGGTAATCACATATAACATCTAAAGTTTTTATGTTAATGATTTACCAAGCACATTTAGTTATTACCGAGTTACAACATTCTCTATGTGTTTACTGAGCTTTAGTAGTATTTAGTTTTTAGTTTGTATTTTGTACTAACATCTAAGGGATCTAGGATTTATTTTAGTAGTAATTGATTCACCCCTCCCCTCTTAGTTACTCCTCTTATATTTTCAACAATTGGTATCAAATATTTTGATGCTTGCAGAGAAGGTTTCAAGGACCTAAGCTAAAGATCAGGATGTCTTACAGAAGAAAAATTCCCAAGTTGAATAGAGACAATTTTGCAGCATGGCAAGAACTTATGATGTTACACTTGGCTACCATTAGTGACTCAAGATGCAAGTATCTTGATATTGAATACAAGACTCTCACTGGAACATTATCAGTCGAAGATATTTCTGAAAAGAAGAATGATACCATCATGATGATTGATATTGCATTTGCTCTTAGTTATGCAGAATTTGATGAAGTCAAAGATTGCAAGATAGCTTATGAGATGTGGATCAAGATGAAAGATATATATGGAGTAGATGAAAATGTAAGAAGAGCTAAGGTTAAAATTCTTAGATATCATTTTGATCAGATAAGAATGAGAGAAGATGAGAACATTCTCAAATATGTAGAAAGAGTCAAAGAAAGTGTAAGTGCAATCAAAGCATTTGGAGGAGACATTCAAGAGAAAATAGTTGTAAGAAAGGTACTTAGAAATCTTCTTCCTATTTATGTAATTAGAGTTTCTACTATTCAAGAAATGAGATGTGATCCAAATAATGAAATATCTTTGGATGCTCTAGTTGGAAGATTGGCATTTTTTGAGTTAGATAACTTTGATAACTATGTTCCTAGTTCAAAGGTTATTGAATCTACTTTTAAAGTCAAACTCTTAGTCAAAGAAAAGGTAAGAAATTAAAATCCAGTCAATTAGAAAGTCAAGAAGAAGGAACTTCAAAAGAAAGTTCAGATAGTGATCTTGCAGTTGTTGAAGCCCTACTTGCAAGAATGTATTCCAAAGGCAGAGGAAAGTACAAAGGTAAAGTTCCTCTGATATGCTTTTCTAGTGAAGAAGTTGGTCACATTGCTGCTAGGTGTCCAAATAAGGAAATCAAAGATGAAAAGAAAAGAAATAATCTCAAAGGTAAGAAGGATTCCAAGAACTACAAGAACTACAAGGACAAAGGTAAGAAATCTTGTTTTATAGCTAAAGATTTTGATAACAGTGAAGACAAAATGATATATATTGCTGTAAAAGATGAATCTATGATGAAGGAGATAAGATTACACTTATCTCTCATGTTAGAAAAAATGATACATGGATTATTGATAGTGGCTATTTATATTATATGACTGGAAAAAAAACAACTTGAGTACATGGAATATTATGATGGAGGTAGTGTGAGATTTGGAAACAATGAACCTTGTAACATAAAAGGAAAAGGATATATTTTATTGACTAAATAACTTATATGTGACAATGCTTATTGGGTTGAAGGACTAAAGCATAATCTACTGAGTGTGGTATAGTTGAATAGCATTGGATTCAAGGTAGAATTCATGAATGGATAGGCCAATCTACTGAATGGAAAGGGAAATCTAGTTGGATCTGGCAAGCAAACAAAAGGTAATATATTTTATCTTGATCTCAGTGATTGTTCATGTTTTATTTCTCAAGTAGAAGAAAGTTGGTTATGGAACAAAATGTTATGTCATGTAAACTTTGATAATATGGTTAAGATAAGAAAACATAGAAGAGTAAGACACATTCCTAGTTTAAAAAAACCTGATATGGGTCTATGCAAGATTGCCAAATTGGTAAGATTGGACAAACTAGTTTTAAAAGAAAAAACTATCAGTCAGAAGAAGTCTTGGAAATTTTTCATACAAACTTATGTGGACCTATTCAAATAAAGAGTTATAGTGGAGAATTTAAGTTTTTTATTCTTTTTTTTTTATGACTATTCTACAATGATGATTGTAATGTATCTAAAATTAAAATTAGATGCCTTTCAAAAACTCAAGTGGTATCTGGCAAGAGTAGAAAAGGAAATTGGAAAGAGTTTGAAATGCTTAAGATCAAGTAGAGGTGGTGAATTTATCTCCAATGAATCCAATGAATCCAATAATTTTTGCATTGAAAGAGGAATCAAAAGACAAGTACTAGCTCCTGGTACACCACATCAGAATGGTATAGCTAAAAGAAGAAATAGATCTATCACAGATTGTGCAAGAACCTTGATGATAAAAAATAATGTTGCTCTCAAATATTGGAAGGAAGCTATCAACACTGTAGTTCATACCTTGAATAGAGTAGAGTTGAAGAAAGACTCAAACAAAACTCTTTATTAGCTATGGTATGGCTACAAACCTAATGTAAGTTACTTGAAAGTATTTGGCAACAAATGTTATATCTTGAAAGAATCTAGAAAAGGAAAATTTGATGTAAAAGGTGATGAAGGCATATTTTTGGGATACTCCTATACAAGTAAAGCACACAAATGTTTGAATTTGTCTACTCATAAAATTATAGAAAGTGTAGATGTTAGAATTGATGAGTTTGCAGAAAAGAGTGAAGAAGAAAGATACAAGGGGCCATAGGTTTGCAAAAGATTCATTTACTATGAACTTGATACCCTTCCAAATCTATCTAAAAGAAAGGAAGCTTCATCTCTCGAGTCCCCAAAATCTCTAATCTCCAAAAATTACCAAGTTGCAGATAGTGCAACCTGAGTTATAGCCTAAAGGACCCAAGTCACAATCAAAGGCTACCAAGCTAGTCCAAATGTAGCTTGATGGACCCGAGTCATAGATAGAAGGACCTGAGCTTGAAGCTAAATTCAAGATGAAGATGGTGGAACTCATTCAAAGCCCAAAGAGCATGTGCTAGCCAGATATGTTAGAAGGCATTATTCACTTGATCAAATCATTAGAGACAAATAAGATGGAATAATGACAAGAAGAAAATTAAAAGGTAAATGTTTGCTTCCTGAATTTGAACCTAGAAGTGATAAATATGCTCTAGAAAATGAAATTTAGATTAAAGTGATGAATCAAGAGATAGAATAGATAGAAAAGAAAAAAACTTGGAGTCTTGCTCCTAGACCCAAGGATAAAAATGTACTTGGTACAAAGTGGGTATTTAGAAATAAGCTGAATGAAGATGGAATTTTTTCAAGAAACAAAGAAAGATTGGTGTGCAAAGGCTATTCTCAAGAAGAAGGTATTGATTATGGTGAGACATTTGCTCTTGTAGCAAGACTAGGTGTTAGAACTTTACTAGCATATGCAACACATAGAGGATTTAAAGTGTATCAAATGGATGTTAAATCTGCATTCTTAAATGGAATTCTTGATGAGGAAGTCTACATTGAACAACCAAAAGGTTTTGTAGATCCTAGTAAAAATGAAATGGTTTGTAAGTTACACAAAGCATTATATGGTCTCAAGCGAGCTCCTAGAGCTTGGCAGGAAAGACTTCATAATTACTTGGTATAGATTGGCTTTCAAAGGACAAATGATAACAATAGTTTCTATATTAAGGAAGGACCACATAAGAAGATTGTGTTGGCAGAAATATTTATTTGATGATACTATATTTATAGGAATGATGACTTATGCAAAGCATTTTTAGAAGAAATGAGTAAAGAATTTGAGATTTCCATGTTTGGTGAGATAAAATTCTTTGTTGTATTACAGATACAGCACAAAAAAAATGTTATTTACATCACTCAATCTAAGTATATCAAAGAGAAACTGAAGAAACTTGGAATGGAAGATTCAAGACCAGTTGGAACCCTTATGCCTACTAGACATAAGCTCTCCAAAAATGATTATTCAAAAAAAGTAGATCAGACCACATACAAATCAATGATTGGAAAACTGTAGTATGTAGTACATACAAGACCTGATATTTCTCTAGCAGTTGGAATAGTGGCAAGATTCTCAACAAATCCTAAGGAAAATCACATGATGGCAATTAAGAGAATCATGAGATATCTGAAAGGTACTGAAGACTATAGCTTATAGTATAAACTTGGAGGCAATTTGGACTTGAAAGTATTTACTGATGTTGATTAGGTAGGAAGTATTGATGATAAAAAAATCACTAGTGGTTGATCATTCTTTCTTGGTAAAAGACTAGTGTCTTGGACAAGCAAGAAGAAAAATTGTACATCTCAATCCATAGTAGAGGCAAAATATGTAGCAGCAATAGTTAATTGTTCTAACATTGTTTGGTTCAAAAAATTGTTGTAAGGAATAAAGATAGAGATCAAGGATCCAATAGTCATATATTGTGATAACACTAGTCCAATCAACATATCAAAAAATCTAGTGATGCATGCTAAAACAAAGCACATTGCAATAAAATATCACTTCTTAAGAGAGGTAGTACAAGAGAAAGAAGTCAAATTGGAATACGTTAATACAAAAGAATAGATTGTAGACATATTTACCAAGCCATTACCTAAAGATGCATTTTTGTATCTAGAGGTAAGCTAGGGGTCATTCCCCTATCTGAAGTTCACTAAATGAAGTTTAGTGATGTATCAACTAGAACCTATTGAAAATCAATTAGTTGGTGTACAAATAGCAAGGGCATATTGCAAATGAATCAGTACTTAAGGTACATTGGTATTAACATAATTTTTGTCTTTGACATGTGTTTTCAAAGAGGGAGAAGTTTATTGTCATATCTCTAAGAAATTTTTGGAACCAGAATAAAGTAAGTTACCAATGAGGGAGAAGTTTTCCAAAGAAGGAGAAGTTTTCTGTAAGAGGAAGAAAGTTATGTATATAAACTTGGCAATAGTTATTGTAGACAAAGAAAGAATTCAATGAAAGGAAGAGCTCATACTAACAGAGGGAGTTCTCAAAGAACCAATTCAAAATATCATTGTTCTATGACATTTTGTGTTGCCATCAATGCCAAAGAGGGAGATTGTTGGATAAACTTGATAAATTGTGTATTGTCTTTGATGTTACACAAATATCATAACATTATTAGTTAGTATATACTGAGCTCACTCAGGTAGTGAAGATTTTTTTTGTGTCTACTGAGCATTCTTATGGTTGCCTAGTTTAGAAGGTAGTGTCTACAAAGTTCACTTAGGCATCAAAGGAAAGTATGTAGAAAGTGAGTGCTAACCAAGCTCACTCAATTAATGAAGGAAGTTGGATGGAACCAGTGCTAATCGAGCTCACTCAATTACTAAAGGATTTTTATGATTTTGTAATGTTAACCAAGCTTTTGTTGGTTAACAAAGGAAATCATTTCTAAGTTAGTTTCTATCGAGCTAGGTCAGCTAATGAAGGATTTTCTTATCTTGGCATATTAATCTTAATTGATATATCTATTGATTCTAGCCAACTAAGGTGATGAATATTAATTATTCTAAGTTGTATTTGAGCCAACTTGACAAAGTGGAAGATATAAGGTCAAGTTTGTGATTTAAAAGTGTGTGGATGTGAAAGCATGAAGATGTTATTGAAAATTTAATGACGAGAAGAGGAAGTGAACTTGAAGGATAAGCAAAATATCCTTGTGGATCAGAAAAGCTATACATGATTAGGAAGGATCAAGTACAAGCTAGAACAAATATATGTAATCAGCAATTCAGTTGCATTCAAAATAGGTCATCTCATTGTTACTCTCTAACTATTGTAGTAGTGATCTAAATCTCCTAGTAGAGTTGTCTTAACAACGATTTGCAAATCTTCTAACAAGGTGGCAATTCTATTTAATTGTCTTAAGACCTCTAACAAGGCCACTCCTAATAGGATGATTAAATCCTCTAATAGGGTCACACCTAACAGTATGTTTTGTAACTTTTAATAGGGTTGGCTCATAATAGGGCTCACTTTAGAAAAGTGAAGACAATAACTAGTTGCAATTGGTGGTTTTTCCAAATTGGGTTTCCATGTTAAATCCTAGTGTCAAATGTGTTCATGCTATTTTCTTTTATATGTTTGCAACTAAGTTGAAGTAATAGTAATCATAGAAAACATCTTAAGTTTTTATGTTAAGGATTTACCAAGCACATTTAGTTATTACCAAGTTACAACACTTTATATGTGTTTACTGAACTTTAGTAGTATTCAGTTTTCTATTTGCATTTTGTATTGACATCTAAGGGATCAAGGATTTATTTTAGTAGTAATTGATTCACCCCTCCCCTCTTAGTTACTCCTCTTATATTTCCAACACTATTATGATAGGAAAAATTATGGTCTAGTTTAGTATAAGTATAGGGTCTTGTGATAGCTAGATTAATATTCATTGATCATGGAGTTCAACATGGACTAGCTGAAAGGTGAGAAGTTTAGCAAAGGTAGTAGCTAAGTATGGGCTTGGGAAACAAGAAGGTTGTTTGGTGGTTTGTGATTACAATTTTCTATTATTATTAGAGTTTTGATTAGATTGTGGATCTAGGCTAGCTAGTGGTGGTGTCTTGCAAGGTTGCAAACTTAGTACTATAATTGATTTGTATTTGGGTGTAACCTGGAAGGCCTTACAATTGGGTATGTTACATGTAAATTTTATGATTCTATTATGAGAATTATGACTATTTTAGATTAAATCTTTGTGTTATTATTTATATTCCACAATGTGGTTATTTGTTAGAGGCTAGAACATCTCCTTTGGGGACTCTACTACCTTGTATTGCATCAGTTATAGAGTTTTAGGAGATGAAAATTGTCCTTTGATTCCATTGTCTTTACAAAAGTTATTGAACTAATTTGATATGGATTCTCCTCCTTTATAAGATCTTGAAATTTTTTATTCTCAATCTATATTAATCCTCAACTTTATCCTTAAATATATTAAAATTATGAAAAGATTATAATTTTATCTTAGAAATGCTACCCACATAATTCTTGCAAAGTCATAATAAAAAGAATGAAATACCTTTCACCATATAATGCTCTTATTTTTGTAGGTATATGCAAATATGTATGAAAAAACTCCATTTAAAAAAAAATCTAATGAATATCTTGCTTGCAAATGAACCCTTCTTCTATTTAGCCATCACATAATCCTTGCAAACCATTTTAGAAGGTTTCATAACCTTTGGCAAATCTCTAATTGCATAAAAGTTACTTTTTCTTCACATTGTTATCAAATTTGATATGAAAAAATAATTTGTGCCACAACCAACTATCATCAATGCTAGTAAAAAAATAACTTATCTCAATAGGATTCAATTGAAAGATATTACCTCTAGTTCTTGTAAATATTCCAATTAGTTTAACATCTTTGTACATGATTATACATGTCTTCTCAGTGAACTGAAGAAGATATCCCTTATCAACAAGTTGTCCAACACTCAATAATTTATGTTTCAATTCATTAACAAAGTAGACATCCTCAATGTTAGTCTTACTATCAAGTGTAATAGATTCTTTACCCTTAATAAGACATGGATAAATAGTACCAACTCTAACTACTCCACCATCATAACTCTTAAACCCAACAAAATTTTCTCTATCACTTGTAATATGATGTGAATACAGATTATCTATAATCCAATTTCAATTTTTCTTTTCTACATGTGATACAAGTGTTTTCATCTCTTTCATAGGAATTTATTCTTAATAGAAATAAATCCTATCTCATCTTCATCTTTACTATGTAAGAATTTTATCTCTTTGAAATCAAACTCATCATCACTAGAATAAAAATAACCCTTTGGAACTTTTGACTTGTAAGGATTTCTAGGTTTCACCTTCTTTACTCTCTTAGGACATTGCTATGACAAGTGACCATATTAATTACCATATTATTTACAATACCAACAAGAAATTTTTTTATTACCTTTAGGTTCTCTCCTAGCAATCAATGAAAGAGATGTTGGAGAAAAAGGTTAATTTAATTTAATTTATTAAATAATGTTTTTTTCCTTTCTTAAGATTTCACCTTTATGCACTTTTGCATTCACATTTAATAATTAATTAGTAATTATTAAATGGCTTTTACCATTTAGGTTACCCTTTTCAGGTTTTGATCTCTTTCTATAAGGATAGATCATTTGTAATTATGTCTTGTCTTTTTTATACAATTTGTGTATTTTTAGAGAAACCCCTCATCTCTTCTTGCCTTTTTCTTTTCCATGACAAGTTTTTACATGCAAGTATTCATTGGGCTTTGTGGATTTGTATTGTGTATTGCTCAAATCCTTCATGGTATCAGAGCTAGATCTAATGTAGCTTGTTCATTATTTAGAGAAAAAGGAGAACGAGGGTTTGACATAATAGATCTGGAGTTTTTCAGGTATTTCTAGTGAAAATAGGGGGTCTTTGATTTTTGGAGCACTTTGAGGACAAACAGACCTCACGATTGGATTCAAAAGGTATCCAAACCCCCATTTTCATATAAAGTTCATCCATTTTGGACAACATTGATCTGTGAGGAAAATTTTTTTTGCCCAAAAGGGTCATATAATCTTTTGCATGCAGAACAAGGCAATTTAAAAATAAAAATAAAAAATTACAAAAAAGACTATAGTGCAATTTTCTGGTACCACTACCAATTTTGTGGGACCACACATTTTTACCAATGTTGGAGTTCTTTCCTAGCCCCGATGGTGCTTTCTTGGTCCTGGTAGTGCTTTTTCGGCCTTGACCATGCTTTCTTGACCACAACTGCAATTACTGGCTACCATCTTCTATTTCTTGGTCCCCCACCTCTAGTCTTCATCTCACCATCGACACTCCATCGCTACTCCACCACAACTAGTGCCATTACCATCCAATCACCAAGCCACCACCACCACTCCGCTTACGGCTATTGATGATTTTTAAAAAAAATATTTTAAAAATATATATCTTTTTAATGCATTTCTGGGGTCCCTACCATTTTTTCATGATATCTTGAGCATACAGGGCTCTTTTTTTTATTTGAAAGAAGCACCAAAAAGCTAGTTCCAAGACGGAGTTGATGTATTTGGTACTTTTGGGAATTTTTTGTAGTTTGGTACCTATTATTATGCTTGAAGTCTGGTGATGATTTCTATCTTCTAGGGGTCGGGGCATAACTTCTTCATTATAGTTCTATTTTCTGATTTGGAAAAAGGGTCAGAAAGCTCTTCCCAAGAACTTTCTAGATTTTTTATCATTTCACAAATATTTTGTGCTCGGTATTAGTGATTCATTTCTAAATCTTCTTTCCTCTATTCTCATTTACACATTCTTTCTAGTAGCTAGGGTTTAGTTTTTACATTGTGGGATGTGTTTTGTCATATTTTTTCTATTATTTACTTATGTAAAAAAGAAATACATTAAAAAAATTCAAAAACCTTCTAAAATAATGGTTGAGATATTTTCTTGTCTAGAACTTCTGACCTCTCATAATTATCACACATGGAAGACCTTGATGACATGACTTCTTCGATCAAAAGGGTTGTGGTCTTGTTTAGATGCATTACAACTAATTTTATAGAGGTCTTTTGAGGTCATGCAACATAGGAACAAGATGGATGAGGCAATAAGATTGATTTACTTATAGGTCTCTTATTGTCTACAGTTTCATCTTGATGGGTGCAATATCCTTCTAGCTATGTTGACCAAGCTTGAAGGCTTGTTTGGTATAATGAATGAGTTTAGTGCACTTCAGATTGAGGTAGATCTTACCTCTCTTATACTAGATTATTTTCCTTCCATTGAGGACTTCTTGATTAATTTCAATTAAAAGAGATCTTTATTGTAGGGTTGTGGAAAGATGAAGACTGACATTGAGTGTATCTACCCGATTCTTTATAAGCTTCATGGGAACTTTTAGATTTTTTTCTTCTACCTTCTATTCCACCAAAGATGTTTTGGGTAATAGCTTTTCCATGCCAACCTTTGAGGTTTTTTTTTATTGTTTGAATCGGGAGAAAGTTAATCTCTCTTAGTTGGATTCTTTCATAGGCTCTTAGACTCATGCATTGGTAGCTCGACCATCTTTAAGGACAAAGGAGAAGACTCAAAAATCTCATTCCACAGAGTCTTAGATTGATTCTAGAACTAACATTTCATCAGTGCCACCTCCTCCTAAAGAGGATAAACCAAATTGAGAAAGACCAAATTTTACTGATTGTAATAAGCCTAATAATGATGAGTCACATTTCTATGAGAAGAAGTTATATGGCTATGCCAAATAGGTTTCAGATTTGACAAGTCTCCTTTAGAAGAGAAATAATGATATTCCTTCTACTTCTCATAGACCTTCTTCATCATCATCATTTCAGTCATATGGTAAAGATATAGGAAAGGGTCATGCATTATGTGTATCTACTATTTTTCATTCTTCTAGATGGTTACTAGATTCAGGTGCTTCACACCATATGTCATCTTCTCAAAATTTGTTCTCTACTTTTGAGGCTTCTCCTATCCACACATTTTGATGGGGAACAACACTATTATTACTATATGTGGGAAAGGTTATATTGACATTGATGATGGTTCATTTCATGATTTACTTTGTGTTCCATATTTGTCTTGTAACCTTCTCTCTATTTATTAGATTACACATAGTGGGATAGGGAAGACAGTTGAGTTTTCCTAGGATTTAGTGCACATTAGAGATAGTGAGACATGTAATATTATTTCTACAAGGATTTTTGATCATGCTTCCCACCTATATTCCTTCTCACATTTTGGTCCACCATCTCCACTATCGAAGAATCACTCTCTTTTTTCCATGAGAGTCTACTAAGGTGAAGTCAGGTTGCTTGAACTTATGTGTTTTTCTTGAGACCAGTGTTGTGACTTCTACAACTCCACATCCTATTCAAATTCCATCTCTTGTACATGATTACTCTTCAAAATTTCCTACTATTAGAGCTCCAATCATTGAGCCACCTATTGTAGTTGTTGAGGATATAATAGAGGATGCACATCTCCTCCCAGATGATAGATTCAACACACATGTTATTCCACCTCCATTGGAGATTCCATTTTAGGATTCTCATGCTTTCTCCTTTGAGCAACAACTAGGACTTCCAGTTGCACCTTACATATATGGGTTTTATCATCCTTGTCCACTACTTTTGTTTCGTTCAAATTTGAGCCACATTGGCATGTTCATCGATACATGATTTCTACCATTCAATGGGGCTATGGAGTCTCAAGCTTCTATCATGGAGGATTTCATTGTATTTATGGTCTTGAGAGACTCTCTTGAGATGTTTCATTTGTGCATCCTTTTTCTATCTCTTTTTGGAGTAGATTTTTTCCCACTAGGTTTTGTTTATTTCTCTATTTCATGGAGATTTGATTGTGATTGGGTACCTCATCATGCCTTGTTACCGGGGCCCAATTTTTCTTTCCACATTGCATTGTATTTTCCTTCCTCTTTCTACATTGTTTGTAGCTACATTATTTCTCATCTTATGGGGGGTGTTAGAGAAAAAGATTAATTTAATTTCATTAATTAAATTACATTTTCTCCCTTCTTAAGATTTCACCTTTATGCACTTTTTCATTGACATTTAATAATTAATTAGTAATTATTAAATAGATTTTACCTTTTAGGTTACCTTTTCGAGTTTCAATCTCCTTCTATAAGGATAGATCATTTTTAATTATCTCTTATCTTTTTCATTTTTGAGAATAAAATGTACATGTATTCAAAGCAAATCCTCACCTCTTCTTGTCTTTTTCTTCTCTGTGATAGGTTTTTACATATAGGTATTCAATGGGATTTTTAGATTTGTATTGTGTATTGCTCAAATCCTTAAAGAGATTCATTAATCTCTTATTCTTCACATATATATGCCCATTATCTAGCACAATCACAACTAGTTGTTTCACTTCTGGTTAGTAATATTTTATCCTTTTGAATACTAGCTCTAAAAGTAGTCTTAGATCTAGGTACATTATTCTTCATTCTAGATTCAAATGGTTACAACTTTTCAATCAAAGTTTCTCTATTTAAATCTAGAATGACTAGTGTGACTACTATAATTAACACCTTAATTTCATAAACAAGAGTTAATGATCTTATAATTTTTTAGCATACCTCATTTTTAGTTATAGTTCCTCCACATCCTTTCATCCCTACACTAATTTTAGTGATTATTTCATTGTATTACATGAATAATTAATCTTCTAACATCCTTTCATTTTCAAGAACAGTTTTCCAATCTTGCAGCCTAGACCTCTTTGCATATTTATCTCCTTCATAAAGTGCTTATAACCTTTTCTAAATATCATAGGAAATTTAGACCTTTTATTTCAATGAATTTTAATTCTAAAAGTGCATATATAAATGCTTCTCTAGCATAAATATTGTACACGAACCATTTCTTCTCTCAACAATGTATGTAGAGAGATCTTTTTCTTCCACCAAATCTTTTGAGTCTTTATAATCACCCAATAGTAAATTATCATGCAAAGTAAAAGAGTCCAAACATTTTTTTTCAAATTTTCATAGTTCTCTCCATCAAAATTTAGATTTTTCTTTCTAAATGCCACGAATATCCTTAAGTTGCAAAGAAGGGCCTAATACTTTGATACCAATTGTTAGAAAGTGAAGTCCACCAATAGAATGGGGGGGGGGGGGGGGTGGTGGGGGGGTGTGTGTAAAATAAGGAATACCATGGTAGGGATGGTACCCATAAGATGATGTACTAATATAAAAAGTTACTTGTAAAAGGATGTGAACCTTTTAGGAGCTAATCATAGTAAAACTAGGACATTTAGTCCCTATTAGGAGACTTTGAATCCCTGTCAAAAGATTCTAGCCTTGCTAGGAGCACATGGAAGACAATTGAACCCACTATCCAAATTGCTTCAATATCATGAAACAAAATAGATCTTTAGGATAAAAAGTCTAGGTAGTGAACTGATGAAACCTAAAAATAAATCTCAAACATAGTTCCTTTTAAGTTATGAAACCATCATCAACAAAATTCTCTGGTATGCTCTGATAAAATTTCCATCCTTAGCATCAAAATTATACAAACATCACACTTCATCTAGGAAAAAATATTTCCTTTATACCTTTTCCTAACAATTAATTGAGTTTTCCTTTTGAGATTCCCCAATTTACAATTAATTACATAGGACCTCATTAAGATATTACAATAAAGTACCACACACTACTTTACAGTTTACAACTTCTTAAATAAATCCCAATACAAGAGCCAAATTCTAGTGAATATATCACATGTTACATTTCAAAAATCTCTACAAATGATCTCTAGCATATGCTAACATGAACATGTCTTCAACCAATATCTAATATTTCTCATATTTATTCCAACTTTCTCATTAGATACATGTAATTTACTAGTTATCCATTTTCCTATACACTTGTTTGTTACTAGTCTTTATCAAATCAACTGTAACTAGTCCAAACTTTGATACAAACACACATCAACACAAATTTAGGATATTAACACATCCCTAAATATGAATATATTCCCACATATCTTATCTTTCCATATCCAAATCCTAGTGATCACTCTAATCTTTGTGATGTACATATTCTCTATTTGTCACATACCAAATCACATAAATATTGACATCAATGAAAAACTTGTCATTAGTGCAACACATATGCATGCTCTCTGAGTGAAAACCACTTAACAATACCCAATTGATCCTAATAGTTACAATAGGTTATTGGGGGAGTGGTATTATATGAGAAATAAAATCTTGTAAATAGATTAGAGTATTATAATTTGTTGAATTATGTCAAAGGTGGATTTGAATAATAGATGATACAGTAGACATTGATTATTAGATACAAAGATAAAAAATGAAAAACCAATTGGTGTGAATTGGAGAATAAGAGAAAAGGTTATGGAAATAATAGTAGTGGAGTACTTGATGGTGTAAGGTATTCTTTTGGACTTCTGGATTTATAAAGTGATCAATACAATTATTCTCCTTCTGAAGAGGATATGTGGTTTATATCTTGAATTCTATCAGATGCTCATAAGATCCCTTATGAAACATATTCTTATGCACGTAGTGTGTCTGATGCAATTATATCCTTGGGTCATTGGGAATATTGCATCATCCAAAAATATTTCTTTTCAATTTGTTTCTTTACTATTCATTTGGACAATTGATTATTGTTATAGATAGCAATCGATCCAATTGGCTCATTATCTTATGTGATCCTTATGGTATGCTCTAGGCATCATAAATATCCCTTTTCAAGCTTCACAACTTCTTCTGAGGTTTCTAGATGAAATTAAGTGCACTCCTATATAAATAGCTTTCATTTTCTAACAACTAAGTTGGTGATATTCAACTTGTGATGGGATTTCATGACATACAATTATATTTGGTGCATTATTCTAGATATATTTATACATGTGGAAAACTCTCTTATGTATCTATAATACATGATGTACCTATTTGGTACATTCTTAAGGATTTGGGTCTTGGCATATATGATGTAATAACTTTGCTTTATCTTGGAGATTGTTGAGTGGATAAGCTAATTTTTGGTTGGCCATCTTGTATATAGGTAGCTTAGTATTCCTTATTTTAGGAAAAGTAGGGAGGAAGATAGAGGATAACTCAAAGGCTAACATGTAATTCACTAAATAATTAGGCTTGTATGCTTGTAATGTAAGAATTTTTATGTCCTAAATTTGTAATGTTCACTTATAGATCAACTTGATGACCGTTGAACTTTTTCTTTCCTTATTATCTTAACTCGACCGATGACCACCTATTATTTTGGACATATTCAACACTTGACTATGATTGTCTTAGAATTTATGTTGTGACATTGAGTAGTTTCATTTGGTTGCATTATGATATGTTTTTTGTCAAGATTGTTAGACTATTTGAATCATGCCTACATGTTTAGATCTTGTAATTAGAATTATGAGTTCATGATATGATGATAGTTATTTCACATGTATGCTAATAATTATCATTGGTTATGATTTTTAGCATAATTTTTATGATGTTCATGTATCATTTAAATACCCAATTTACACATGTGACATAATTTTGTATGGATTATTGGTATTTGAACATATACAAACTCAACATGTGGGCTAGTTTTCGAGTTTTGCAGGTTTGAAGGTGAGAGTGGGGTTGAGGTAGAGGAGGCTAGCTCCTCAATAGGGTTGGTATTAAATCATCTGGTGAACACACATGCACATGAATATCATATGCATCATTTTGTTTACAATTTTTTAATCTCCAACCTTGATCTTCATTGACTATATGAGTAATGTAGATGAGATTAAATGTGAATTTATTTTTACCATGCCTTTAAATAATTAATATATATTTTTTATTTAGTATAAGTGATAGATAACTAGTTTTGTTTGTAATTTTGAACTCGGGAAAGAAACATAATTATAGATTTATTTATTTATCAAAGCAATGTATATGATTAGCATTTGTTGCATTGAATAGAGAATTAAATGAAAGACTCAATGAGGTAGTGGAGGGAGAGTGACATTGGTTATAATAAATAAAACACACTAAAGATATAAATAGGTGGTGAAACTAGGAACAGACATGGAACACAATTAGGAGAGTCTTTTTTATTATCAAGGAGTCTCACCCCAAAACAAATGACATGCAATTCTTTTGGAAGCAAGAAATTGCAGAAAAGTAATTTAAGTGTATTTTGAGCTTGCTTCCATGGGAGGTACATTTGAGTTCCCTTTTGGTTAAAAGAGGTTTTTTTCCTTTGTTCATATTATATACAATGTACCATTCTTATTTATAGTTGGATTGTGAGCTATAACAATCAATTGGGGAACAATGCATCAAGATTGGAAGGGGAGCACTTTGGATTTCAACCTCTTATTTGGACTACTATAAGAAACTCTAGGTTCTTTATAATATAACTTTTATTTTCACTTTTGATAAATAACAGTCAAATATAACTTATCATTTTTAAATATTGTCTATGATATAGTCACACTACTATATAAGCATTTGGTCTCTTAGTTGAGCTTTTCTAGAATTATAATGTAGAATAAATCATTACTGGGCTAGTTTAACTTAAGTATTTTCTTTTCTTTTTCTTTTTCTTGAAACTTTTCCAAAATGTTGATAAAATTAGCAAAGATGATAACTTAATAAGCCCTTGTTATTTTGTAAGACCTTTCTTGTTAAGCCTAACATGGGATTTTCATACTTAGGCAATAATTTCTTTTAAGAAAAATACTTTTTGCTAATCTGAGGGAATGATTAACAAGTGTTAAACTAGAACATCCCATTTTCTCAAAATGAATTGATATCTTTTTTCTTCTCATCCTTCATAGTTAAAATAATAGAAGTGATAAGTAGTTTATACTTAGAATAGCATAAAGCCTTGCTAACAGGCCTAAATTGCATAGCAGACTAAATTTTGGGTAAGTGCATAAAGTTGGGTCAGAATTCCGTGGAAGTCAAATCCATAGAATTGGATCTCTTGGAAATGGGTATTCAATTTGCTTAGAATTGAGTACTCCTTTCTAAAATCGCATTGCGAGCACCCGAGCCATGATTCAAAAATCGGGTGCCTAAACTGCTTAAAAATCGAGCACCCAAATTTTAAAATATCGGGTACCCAATTTCAAAAAATTACAAATACCCCCTTTTTGGAATTTTGAGTGTCATTTTTAGCATTTAGAAAACAAGAGCCTAATTTTAGAGCAATATGGGAGCCTATTTTTGACATCTACTAACCGCCCCCTGCTGCTATTTTCCAACATGCCAAGTATTTTATTTTGTTTTGTACTATTTTACTTAATTATTTTTAGTTTTACATTTTATATACCATCAATTTATTATTATTTTTAAGTTTTAATATGCATAAAATTGTAAATTTTCATTGTTAATGAGTATTATCTTTAGATTATTGTATTTGTTAATTTAAATAATAGTTTTGTAGATGTTCATTTAAAAATTATTATTTTAAATTTTTTTAAAATGTATTTAATATGTCAATTACAATGTTGAATGATTAGATTATAGATGTAAATTTATTGTTTAAACATATAATTATAGATAAATATTGATTTCAAATAACTAGTGATTAATTATAGATTAGTTTGTAAACCATATAACAAAGAAAGTAAAACCAACTATATTCGTACTTGCCTTTAACCTCGACCTAACCATATAACTATACAATAAAACCCTAACCTTATGACTAAGTATTTAATCATGTAACACCCTGCCAAGGGATCCAAACACAAAACTTAGTATTTAATTATTTTACTTATTGTATTTTACTTTGTTTCATGGATTGAAAATGGATGATGTAAACTATTTTATAAATGTATATTCTTTTAGCCTTTCATACCCTATGACATGTATAGTGGATGATTGTGCATTCCGAATTAATTTTCCAAGTGGCATTCAGAACAAATGTATATTATTTAAATGGATTGAACTTGTAGCTATTCTTTCATGTGGATGTGTTATTTATTTTACTTCTAGTACTTATAATTATTTAAAAATGAAATGTAAATGTGCTCATCAAGGAATAGTTAAGGAATGTAATCTCTTATATTTTTTATGTAAATTATTGTACATGTTATTGCTTGCTTAGTAAAAATTTAGGTTAGTTCTTTGGATCCCTTGGCTGGGTGTTACATAATGTGCCCCCTTATTTTACATCAAGGTTATTATTATGGTTAGGGTTAGGGTTCAAGTATTAGGCATGGGATTTACACTAATAGTTTTAGATTAAGGGAAAACATTTAGGATTAACTATAATCCCAATTTTAACCAAAAATTTAATCATAACCCTTATTGTCATCCTAACCATAATCTTAATTTGCTAAAACCTACACCCTAATATAAATAATTAAATAAGTATCCTAAGAAGCAAGTACTAATTATAAATGTCAAACCATAATCCTAACCTTAAATGATAAACTATTATCGTAAATGCTTAACCCTTATCTTAAATATTAATATTCCTAATCCTAACCTACCCCTAAATCCTAACCCTTATACAATCTCTAACTTTTCTTAAAACACTAAGCCTAATCCTAGAAGTTTTACATAAATCTAAAGTATTAAATACTAAATATTAGATCCATACCTAAGCAATAACCCTAAGTTATAGTAAATGATAATTTAAAATGAAAAAATCTAAACTCATCAAATACTAATCTATAGTTGTCAATGATATTATAATCTCATCCCTAATTATAAATGATAAAATTGTACTTTAAATGGTGAAACATGTGCCTAATACAAAATATTAAACCTTGACATTAAGTTTTAAATTCTAATCTCAAGTCTAACCCTTATCCTAAACCTTTATCCTAAAAATAATCATAAATGCTAAGCCCTTCTCCTAATTCTAAATAAAAATATTAAGCTTAAATGTTAAACCCTAATCTTGATCTTAACTATGATTTACATATAAGGTTAGGGTTTAACATTTAACATTTAAGATTAGGATCTAGTATTAGGATTTGTATTCAATTTTAGAATATAAATAGGATAAGTATTATAATTTAGATTTTATAATTAAGGTGTATATTTAGATTTATGATTAAGGTTTATAATTAAGATTTATGATTAAGGTTTATAATTAAGGTTTATATCTAGCAAGTCATTAAAACACCTTAAGAAAAAATATAATTTGTGAATTTGCTTCCACCTACAAATCAGAATTAGGAAAACATGTTTTATTTTAATCATTGAAACTATAGAGGCTAATGTTTAGATAAGCCAAGAGTAGTTCGTAGGTGGAAGACAAGTAAACATCCAAAAGTAATTATAAATATGTGATTAATATAATACAAAGTTTTCAAATAGTAAAATGACTTTGGTCATAATTAGAAAATGCAATTAATATAACACATTCCAACATAGAGATTTAGAGGGAAGAAAAGTTCTATTAGCTCAAAATTCATAACAATTGTTAAATGATAAGTTAAGATTCGAATTACTAAAGAACATAAATTATAAGTTTAAGTATTATGATTAGAATTAGGATTATTATGGTTAGGGATAGGGTTCATGTATTAGAATTAGGATCTAAACTTATAGTTTTCATTAGTGGATAATATTTAGGATGAACTATAATCATAAATATTTAATCAAATCATAATTCTATCTCTAAGCTTTCATTCTAATTGTAACATTAACTCTCATCCTAACACCATCTATTATATATCCTTTAAACAATTGCACCATAATAAATATCTGAAACCTAAATATAATTCTAACTAGAAAACTATAATCCTAGGTAAACCCTAACATTAGTCATTATCATTATAATAATCTTAAGATTAGCCATCATGAAAACCCTAAACAAAACAAAATTCTAAACCATAGCCTTGCCATAATCTTAACTTTGTTTGATCTTGAGATGAACATATAATCCATAATGAGAATACAATCCCCCGGTGTCACAAAATAAGTGTACATAAAAATTGATCTAGCTACTTGAATATAGAAAAGGGAAACAATTTTGAGGCAAACAACCCTAGAACAAATAACACATTAGAAGTTGCATTCTTAGTCCCCCTGCCAATTTCTTCATACTTTCCTTCCATAATCTTAATTATCCTCATTTTTATCTCATCTTATCCTTATATTTCTTAATGATTTCATGCATTTCCTCACAAGTTTAGTAGGCCAAATAAATGCATAAATAGTGTTGAATAAAAAATATTATAGGAGTATCAACATATATTTTCCCTTTCTATAAGGTCAGTTAGGGGTCTAGGACAAAAACATATAACTATAATATTTTTTTTCAACAAGACTTTAAAAACTAAATAGAATAGGAATATAACTACTCTAGCATTCAATATAAAATATTAATAATAAAAAAATCACTAAAATATATTTCATAAAGTAATTCCATTTAGGATCTAGATCATAGTCTAACAAAACAATAGTTAAACTATTGGACGCTTTCACATCCTTTTCCTTAATATCAAAAACATATTCCCTTGAACTTGCATAGACAAAACAAGTTCGTATCTAACATTAAAACTAGATTTATATAGTTAATTTATTAATATAGTCTTTTGGAGTATTATTTTATGATTAGACTTAAAATTTGGTATAATGTTCAATTGGCCTTAAAATTAGAGTTTACTTAAGTGTTTAACGTTATTTATTTAATTGATATGGTTTTAAAGATCTGCACATTTATATAATTGATATTTTAGATTTAAATTTTATTGAATAGTAATTTTGTCATTTTTTATGTTTTTTAAACATATATGTAGATTATATTTGATGGACCTGTTGCCAACCCCCCCCACCCCCACCTTCGCCACCTCCATCTCCACCTCCACCTTCACCCCAACCTCCATGACCACCTAGTCCTCCTCCACCACCCACCGTAGATGATCTATGAGAGAGCATGAGGCATAACCTTGATGACCTCCTACGAGATATTGAGGCTATCAGATGTGAGGCACACCCCCATCCTCACCTACTATGTCTTGCAAATAGCATGCAAGTCATCATTCACTCCATACAACATCTAGGTTGCGATATTGATTCATTTAGATTATGGAGGCAAAACATGTGTGCCTTCTATTCTGATGGCTTATCATATATAGAGGTCCATAACCTCAAAATAGGTAAAGGATATTTTCAAAGATATTTTGTAAACCCTAAGATAGGTGAGGTGATTAATGAGAAGAAGCCTCATATTTCTATTAGATGGTGCACACATCCACGCATAGTAGCACACTTTTGGGAGTAGTGGTGGATGGTATTTGACCATCCACCACATGCTAATCATGAGGTGCCCATGTACTTCCTTAGGAAGCTATGGGTTGAGTTTTAATTGGGTTTGAAACCCAATTATTTTGATATCAAATCATTTTAGGGGGTTGGTGGAGGGATGCCTCAAGATAGGCTTGGGGCAAAGCTGAGTGATAGAACAAGAAATCGTAGGCAACCTCAGCCCCTTATACCTCTTCCTGCACTTGTTGTACTAGCTCCACACCATCATTGAGTAGTTTCATCTATTCTTACCTCTTTGAGTGCCCTTTTAGGCAATTCAGTACAACAATGGACACAAGAGACACATGTTTGTCCACTTGGACATATTTGTACTAGTTGTGGAGGCATATGCAGAGGCCCTGAGAGTGATGTTGATGCAGTGCATAATGACCATTATGTTGACGGTGCTGATTTTGATGATGACGTATATACTACCCATGGTGATGGTAGTGATGTGATTGATGTGTCATCATTTATTGACCTCATATAGGGAGAACCAGGAGATAGTCAAGAGCAGCAGGTAAATTTTTAATTAAAATTTAAATATAAAGTACATAATTATTTACTTTCTACATACATGTGTAATTGTATTAACCATATTAATTTGTACTTTTGAAATAATAGAGGAAAGATGATACTATTCCTCCTAGGAGGCAGTATAGTCTTTTTTTGAAACCTATAGACATTGGCATCCCTCATATGGTACGCACTTTGAATTACACTATAAAACTATACATTCAAACTTGAATTTAATAACATGTGCTCATATGTTCTTTTTATCTGATTTTGTAGGGATTCTTTGGTGCTACACAGTTTGATGTCAGTAGAGGTCTTGATCCAGTTACCACTAAGGAATAGCCTCAAATACATACGGTATGAGCTTTTGACTGAAGAAAAATAATTTGTACTATTTTTATGTATGTACATTGTTATTAACTTATAATCTAAATTTTTTGACTCATGTATATATTTTATGTGTTTTGTTTTTACAAACAGGAGATGGATCATATTCATCTATACAGACCTTGATATAGTTTATTTTTGACTCCATCTTTTGATCATCTTTCTAGCATACCTATTGATACATTTGTGATAGTGGTGACTACTTTGGTATGATATATATACATGTTTTTATAGTGTATACAAAATGTAGTGTACAAATTATGTAATTTTTAGTTTATGTACTTTGTAATTATTCATGTATATATAATTTTGACTCAATGTTTATGTATCCATAATTTTAGGATTATGTCACCATGAGTGTTGCTAAGAGTATGGGACTTAGCCAGATGGAGGTACCTATATCATCCTTTGAGGTTAGCATTGTGATTTATGTACATACATAGTTCATTAAATGCTCTTTATCAAATTTTAAAAATGTATGTATTATAAATTACATGACCTCACCACTGCTGCATTCGGTAGCTTTTCCTGTGCACCTCCTCCTGTTACACAGGATAATCCATCTACCTCATAGGGTGTCCCACATGGTGAGACAACTCATATTACACAAGATGATCCATCTAAGTCCTCTTTTTGTGGAGTAAAGAGGACATTCAATCAAATAGATTAGGTCTTGTTGGCACCTTTAGATTGTGTTTTTATGACACATATTGTTTATTTTGATACACTTTATATTAGGACATTTAAAAATATTATATGTATTTTTTGACTTCATAGATCATATTATGACATATTAGACCATGTACTATTTTTTTACAACTTCTTATCATCCTCGTGTATGTAGTATATATTATTGTGTTTCATCATGTTTTAAGTATTCAAACCATTTTCTTTATTGCGACATATTTTATTCATGAACATATGACACATTTTGTAAGTATAAATGCTACATGAAAAATAATTTTAACTATTTATGGAGCATTAGTATTGATATCAAAAAAATTATTGGATAAATATCACATCAAATTTATGCATTGATATTCATACAAATAAATTTGACCTACTATTATAAATATTTTTCATCCTAAAAATTCAAATTTATAAAATTTAGGTAAATATTGAAGATTTTTTTTATGAAATGATGGATGATACCCTTCTTTTCACATATTTTCTCATCAAGGCTATGTATGTATGTTCATATGATTATGTACCTAGGAAAGTCATGTACCTAGATGGTTCCTTGTAACTTTGACTTAGGTTTTCTTACATCCCAAGTATTTAAATAACCAAGTGAGGTAGTTTTAATGCATCCTAATTGGTCCTAATATATTCTAAGGTTTTGTAATGGGTACTGGGGCCACTTACAATCCATTATGACCTCGTATGATACATTAGAATCATTAACAACCCATTTGTGTGTCCTATTATAGTTAATATGTTCGAAGGGATCCTAATAGACCCTAAGATGTCTTAGGACAACTAAGAACCCATTATGAACCTTCATGATATATTAAGACCATAGCTTAAAATCCAAGAGGGAACATTTGGACTGATTACAACCACTTAGGAACTATTATAATGCCTTTGGACATAGTAGTGTATCGTATGATGGTCAATGTGTTCAGAGGGGTTATAATTGGTTCTTATGAGTCCTAATGGCCCCTAATGGATTATAAGGGTTCCTAAAGGGTCCTAAAAGGTCATGGGATCACTTAAAACACATTTTAACCCCTTAAGACACATTAGGACCCATTAGGGCATGCTATAACCCATTAGTGTGTCTTAAATGCCCCTTAAGATTATCTAAGGGGCATTAATGGATTTTAATATGTTTTAAATGGTCATAATGTGCACCCTAAATGGTATTAATGGTTTTGCAAACCACATAGGACCAATCATGATCTGTTGTGAGATATTAGGACCACTTAGGACACATTACTATGTCTTGCAATGGTTAATGTGTTATAAGAGGTTTTAATGGGGTCTAATGGGTCCTAATGCATGTAAGTGGATCCTAATGTGTCCTAATGAGACATAATGTGTACTAATGGGTCCTATAAATCCCTAATGTCCCCTTAGAACATATGACTCATTAAGGCACATTGGACCTTTAAATAGTGTCCTACAATGACTAATATACTATAAAGGATCATAATGGGTCATAATGGTTTTTAGGAGGTCGTAATTAGTCTCAAGGATTCCTAGAACCACTTAGGACCCACTAAAACTCCTTAGGAAAAAATAGGATTGAATAGGACACATTACAACCCTAAAGTGTATCCTACAATGATTAATGTGTTCTAAGGGTTCATAAAGTGTGTTAATGGTATAAATGGGTTCCAAGGAATCATAATGGGTCCTAAGGTTTCTTATGACCACATATGACCCATCAAGACCTCTTGGAAATATTAGAATGTACTAGGACACATTAGAAAAGATTACTTTTAGGACTACAATAACTAATGTGTTGTAAGGGGTCATAAGAGGTGCTAATTTGTCCTAAGGTGTCCTAATAGGACCCCTTTCTGATAAATTACAAGCAGTTATAACCCTACCCATATCCCTCCCTCCCTCTCTCTCCCTCTCTTCCTCCTTCCCTCCCTCTCAGTTAACATGGTTAACATGGTTAAACATACATGTCAATTATCAATATAACAATAACATATAATCAATACAATGAGTAATGATCTTTAAATTATCATGTACAAGTGAAGGGTTATTAATTAAAATCAATAGTAATTTGAAACTTCAAACAAAAATTAATTTAAACATGCTTGAATGTAAAATTAATGGAAAAAAATAGGAGGTCATTACTTAAATTGATAATTAATTTATAATATCAAGTGCACACCTTTAACTTTCAAATAGAAGTAAACTCCTATTTTTAAATTTGTCTGTACAACAATATATGTAAGACAATGTCAATGATAAATTTATAGAAGTGAGCTCAAAATATAAAATTGGTTCAATGCATCTCTTCAAATGAGGTCATGTAAAATAAATTTTTAAAACAAAAACACATAAATTAAGATGAAATATCTCAACTATGTAAATATATGTGTAATTTGTATGTACTCACTATGTGGAATTGCACAAGATGTTGATGCTCAATCCAGTTTAACACTTAAATTTGCACAAATAGTAATTGAGTCCTGAATAAGAGGAATATATATAAGTTCGCTAATTTGGTATTGACAATGCAAACATACATGTAATTAAATTATATAAGTACATATATAAAAATAATACAATAAAAAAAAAAACTTACATGTGTCTGATTTAAATGTAGTCATCCCACTGGACCATCTACATCCCCTCTCTTTTGCAATGCATCTATGATTGTCTCATGCTTGTCCATTGAAATTGTCCATAATACCTTATTGGTGGGTCTCCCTTTGTATCTTTCTAATTTGATATTTGTTGCCACAACCAAATGAGAATAATGTAAAATCTTCTTTTTAGATTAGTAGTCTTCAAATGGTAGTAAACCATTTCTTCTTGTTAGGTATCTATGTAGCTAGGTGCTAGCTGTAGACACCTAAAACCCTTTAAAAAATAAAGTATTTTTATTTTCTGAAAAAGTCCTGATGACATCAGCATTTATTAATTAATTATTTATTTAATTAATTAGTTAATTTTTATGCCATTAATTCCCTTTATCTTAATTAAAAATATTTAATTAAGGAATCCCTCCCAAAAATGTTTAAATCTTATTTAAACATTATTTCCTTATTTATTAATTATTTAATTAATAAATTGACCAAAAAACCCAAAATAAATAAAAAATTTATTTTTTGCCCAAAACTTGACCAATTTCCTTAAGACCACTAACCTCTTCCAAAATCTTCTAATCCTTCTTTAATTTTAATTAAAGGCTAATCCCATCATTTCCTACCCCTAATCCCAACTCAAAATATTTAATTAAGATTAAATATTAATCCTCATGTTTATTAAAAAAAGTTTTAATAAATATCTCCTCAACCCAAACCCTTGAAATAAATAAAACTTTATTTATTTCCTAAAAATCTAATTTATCCTCATCCTAAGAAGTTCTAGACTCTTCTAGAAAGTCTTCATCCTCATCCTAGGAAATTCTAGACTATTCTAGAAAGTCTTTATCCTCATCCAAAGTCTAGACTCTTCTATCTAGAAGATGTCTTTAAACCTAATCCTAATCCCCTCCTAACCTTGTCACATTCCCTAAACATGGGTTAAGAATTACTAACCCAAGCCAAAGTTAACAAATATCTCCTCCTTCACCCACCCTCATTAAATGCCATCCACTTGCCTATCCCTAAGCTAATCCTAAACCATCCTAATCCATCCTCTAATCATTTGCACAAGCCTAAGCAAGCTTAAAACCCTCCTAATCAAGTCCAAGTCGAAATTGCTCTCATCACCCTCAAAATATCTCAACCATAAAACTTTATGAAGCCCACTAGGCCATAAATGACTCTTCCAAGCCCTTTTATTGCTCTTACACATCATTCTGAGGGTCTTTATGAAGATTTTATCCCTTGAGCCTCCTTTGTTGACTCATCCTTCCCCTTTCCTTCATCCTCTCACCATGTGGCATGTGTCACTCCCTGATTGGTTGTAAGGAAGCACAATCCATGTGCTCTCCTCTCATGCAATCTGAGCCTTCTATAAGCTTTTTCACATCCTTGCATCTTAGCCCTTAATCCCTCAAGCCTCTTGCCTATAAATTGGATGCTTCCCCTTTGCAAAATAACACAATCCATGAAGTAAAGTTATAATGCTATTTTGAGAGCCAAATCCATACTAAAGCCATCTATCCACACCAAAAATCCACAATCATCCATTGAAGCCTTTGGAAGCATATTGAGCATACATCCTATCCATTTAGATAAAGCCACTCAACAAGAGAGCTTCTCATTGAGAGAGCCCATTAATGGCTCATATTCTCAATTGAGAGCTCATCTTAGTCTATCTTGAAGTTTATGAATTTTGTTTAGTTTGTAGAAGCTTTATTTAAATTTGGTTTCTATTAGCATACTAACATTACTCATATACATTTTGCAACGCCTGGTGGGACCCCGCATGGGTCATCTTCATTAGCTTTTTTAGTCAAGTTTTGTATGTCATTTGCTGATTTTGGCTAATTTTACTTGTTTTTGTGATTGGTAGGATTGTATAAATTGGTTTTGTAGGTCCACATGAGCATGAAGAAGACAAAGGAACTCATAGTCTATCTCATAGTATTTGCAGATTTTTCAAACTTATAGGTGGACAAAGCACTTGGAATTCTTCTTCCTCTTCTTGTCTATATTCTTCTTATTCCATCTACTTCTTCTTCTTCTTCTTGTGGGAGATCTTGGCCTTTTTTTTTTAAGGAAGAAAAATCATACACACTTCTTTTTAGTGCTTAAAATGAACCCCCAAATCATACTTAAATCCATTGAAAAATTAAAAATTTTCAAAAAAGAAAAAATCTTTTAACAAGTGAAACTAAACCAATATAATCATTTGCATCCTTGAAACATCAAGGTTTTATATGCATTCATGCAAAATTAGGAACACTTCATTTTTGGGAATTTAAAAGGAACTTCAAGTTTCCATTTCAAAAGGTTCAAAATCAACACTAAGTGCACACTAAAGTTCTTTTAAAAATCTCATGAAAACTAAGAGTCCTAAATGGTTGCCAAAATTGTCCTAAAAAGCTTTGTTATTTGTTCCAAACAAATGTCTTGTTGCAAAATCTTGAATGTTTATTAGGTTTTTCATGCATCAAAACAATCTAGGAATATCATTTTTGGGCTTAAAACATGCAAACTAGAACACAAAATCTTGAATGAAAAGCAAAGTCCAAAGAGTCATTTTCACTTTTGAGTCCAAAAACAATCTTGAATGATCTAAGGTTTAAAAAAAGCACTTCAAAGTTCTTAAAACAACACACAAAATATCAATTTTGAATGCTCAAAGGAAAAAACTTGAATGTTTAATCACTTGTCGTTGAATGCATGTTGCTAAAATCACTCTTGAGTGCCATGGATTAAAATCAAAGTTTTTTTTTTTATGAATGCATGATTAAAACAAAAAATCCAATCTTGAATGCCATAGATCAAATAATCATCTTTTGGAGCATAAAAAGAATCTACATTTTTGTAATCTTTTAAGTTATAAAAACAAATAAAAAAGCTTTGAGTGAGTTTGTCGTTGGACTCACCCTCTTTAATCACCCATCAATTTAACCATTGGTTGCAATCTTAGTGCCATCTATGGGGATGGGTCCACCTAAGAGGGTGTTAAGTGCTCCACGCAAATCAAACTCCACTCACTTGGATTTTTAGTGGTTTTTCTAAGTTAGAAAATTCTTTGAATGCACATTAATCTCGTTCACACTTCATTTGGGCATAAAAATTGGACAAATCTTGACGTGGATGGCCTCTGGGCGCGCGCTTGAAATCGAATCTCACACACCTTTTTTTTGGGCTTAAAATAAACTCACACTCAATCTTGAATGCCTTAAAGAAAAATCAATCGATACTTAACGTGGAGGGCCTCCGAGCGCATTGGTTTACCTTCTTGTTGACCCTAACTCTTCTTCTTGTTCGCATTCTTCGATCAATTTTATTTTTGTCGACGCTTCAAATTTGGAATAAACATTGTATCTTAAACATGAGTGCTTGCAAAATTTAGATCAGAAAACTTAAGCGTCAGTTGGTAAAAGAACAAGCGTGTTTTTTAGCCCAAGATCATCCAAGTCTTCTCTCCCCTTGTCGTCTTTCGAGGTCATCTTGGGTGCATAAGATTAGGATCCAAAATCTTGTCTTAGCTTTTTAAGAGGCCTGCTTGGGGATTTCATCACCCCTTGGGATGACCTCAACTCTAGCGTTCCGACGAAGTATAAAGATCGGGAGGTGAATCCAAAGACACCTCTCTTGGGATCAAAATTTTGTCACTCGGGCTAAGCCTCAAGGAACTTTATACCCTTGAGAAGTGAAAGAGGAGAAGTGGGTTACCACTCCTCTCAGCTGTGTGACATCTTTTTGGTTTCATCTACGGATTTGGGCCTCATGTACCTTGCATATATCGAGGACTCCCTAGCTATAAAAAATTTCATCCTTGTAGAAAGCTTCCTAGGATGTTGGTGTGTTTGACGTGCTTGCTCCAAAATTTTGTCTGCTTGTTTGTTCATAGCTTTTGAATGAATGTTTGCCAACTTTGGTCAAAATCCCAAAAAAGAGAAAATCTCCCAGCTCAAGGCATACTTAGCGTAGTCACTGCCTCATCACAAAATAATCCAAGCTCCCCCACTACAACCAAATCTATCTAGTTCCTTGCTTTAGAACAATCGCAAATCCAAAGTCTCTCCAAATCATCCCCCCTAGCTAGCTAGCAACCCAATCCAAAATCACAACCAAGCCTTTAGAGAGTTGTTGTCATTCTGCTAGAATTTGTTATCCAATCAATCCAACCAATCCACCAGCCTCACCAAGGTTATCCCTTTGACAGAGCTTTGTCTAGGGTAATCTAGCTTTGTCACTTGTTATCCCTCATCACCTTGAGCTAAAGGTTGGGATCCACAAGTGGTCAATCTCGGGTCATGCCCATAGGATCATTAGTCTATCCTTAAGTTGACACAATCTCCACCAATCCAGTGCATAGGAAAGCAAAACTCACTTTTTGACAGCATGCCCTTGAAGTGTTCCATCCAGAGGAAAACAAAAAATCTTCAGCTAATCCTCCTTAGGTTTGTCATACAGCTTTGACTCTCCCTAGGAAATCCTTCATCAGCCAATCCAAAATCTATGCTTAATCCAAATCCAACCATGAGCTTCCGTTTTCATCCATATGCAAGACCCCATCCCCATCTGACTCATCATCAAAACATGAAATCCCAAACCTATCATGATGTGTTCGATAGTATTGTCCTTGCTCCCGCCACCTCCTATTCCAATGATGATGAAAATCTTGTTGACTATGAGGGGTATATTGAAAGCCTTAGAAACATTCCCCCAAGCATCCCCCAAAATCCAAGAGTTATTCCAAACTATCTAGTCATGCCATCTGATATCCCAGCTTCCCCTCCATCACCCCATCAACCAAGCTTCCAATCTTCCACCCTCATCACACTAGCTATTCCTGTCAATCCACCTCCACCTTCGACACATGAGTCTCCAAGGAATCTCCTAGAGGAAATACAAGAAAAGTTGCCTCCAACAGTCGATAAGCCATGTCATCTAATCCAACCATGTGAAGTAGTCAGTGATGAAGCTTCCCCATCTATAATATCACCTCCATCTCCCATAGCTATCATCCCCATACCATCCATCAAATTTCTTAAAATCCTTCCACTTCCCGCAAGCATCAAAATCCTACCACCTGTCAAATCCCTCCAAATCCTATCCACATCACCTCCAAGCATTTCCCAAATCTCTCGTAATGACCCTTATGCATCCATCTTCTACTCACCCATCTCCACTACTGAATCTCCCATCTATCCATCCGCTACCTTTGAAGAATCCATCGCTTCACCTCCTATCACACCATCCACTCCAAACCAATCCTATCAAGATCCTTCCCAAAAGCATGTTGACATCCCCCAAAGCATAAATGAAGATATCATCGTACCATGTCTTCCATCCATAGTGCAGTCACCATCTCCTCCATCTCCAAAACCTCAAGCCATATCTCCTCCACTACAAGATATCTTGTCATCCCACCAGCTACATCAAGATCCTATCCTTCCATCTCCCTAGCTCCATGCTTCTATCTTACCACCTATCCAAGATATTCCACCATCTATAATCTACCCTCTTGGTTCACTTACATTCATCCATGGTGGCCCTCTCTCAGCAAAAGAATTAAGAATAGTATCTCCCCATTGCAATACACCTAATAAATCACTTCTACTATTTTCTGCAAGCAAAAAGTTTCCTCATCTTGTTCAAATGCTCAATCGATGGCATTATCAAGGTCAAGGTTTAGGACCACAAGAGCAAGGAATCAGAGAGCCTATTATTGCACAAAAAAATCTAAGATTTCATGGTCTTGGATATGTATCCAAAGGCTCATCATCTAAAGGTGTTGGTACACCACACCCCCAAACCAAGCCTATCTCCAAGCCCACCATGCCAGCCTCCCATCACTCCTTCAAGAAATCTTATGTCATCCACCCTCCACCATCTTTGCAACCTAAAACAACCTACCATATCCCCCCTTCATCCGCTAAATCCATTTTGGGTCCCTATGTCCCAAAATCTACCATCCTCCATCCTCCTATTAGCCATCATAAAAATCCTATTCCATCCATTTCTATGCAATATCAACAAAGGCACATATCAGGGCACATCATCCATAATCATCCCCCTACATGCTCTTTCATATCCTCTCCATCTCACAAAGCTTCTCCTAACCATCTTCCCAAAGCTTACCACAGCAATGTGAATGCCAACTTCAAAATGCATAAAGCTAAAAATCCACATCCTAGGCAATCATATGTCTATTCTAAAAGACATACTCCAAAAAGGCAAAATCCAATCAAAGAATGCAAAACAATGCAAAAGCCTATGAAAAGAAAATCCAAAACCATGTGGATCCCCAAGAAAAAAGTTGAAACCCAATGCATAATGGCATCCACCATTGCTAATCCCCCATCTAGTGACTCATGTCCCCCATCTCCTAAATCCATCTTGGGTGCCTATATCCCCAAGCACGCTTCCAAAAATCCTCCATCACGCCCGCATCTACCATCTATCCCCCATATGCTCTTTTCACACCCGTTCCAACATGTGCTAATGTTGCTCTTGCAAGCATCCCCATCTCATGCTCCTTTCCAGCATTTTCATCCCTCCATCTCCTACCATCAATCCCATCTAATCCGATCTATTGCATAAATCACACATCTGGTGTACCAACAGCTAGCAACAAAATTGAACATTCCAACAGCCAGTGAAAAATCCCAAAAAAGCCAAAATAGCTGAAGAAAGCCAAAATCATTCCAGCTAACTCCAAAGTCAAAAAGTCAAAAAAGAAAAGAAAAATAAAGCGTCCACTGGTGAAAACTTGGAAATTCAAGCGCCTTAGACAAGTACCATGATGAAAACTTGGCAAACAAGCGTCATGCGTAATCCTGCCATCCCCAGCTTAACCTATCACCCTCATGCTTTTGGTCATCTCTTGACATCCAACTCCATCTTCCAATCTATCCACCTATCCTCCACCCTCCATCTTCCATCTCACACCGTCCACTAATCTCCTGCAACTTCAACCAATCATCCCAACTATCATCCATCTCCCTAGCCCCTTCAGCTTTTTCCATCCTAGCTTCAATCCTATCACATCCATCATAAGACCTCCTTCTGCATGTTATCTTCTAATTGGGGGCACTATATTCCTTGGAGATCTTGGCTTATCCATCCTCCCTTGTCATTGGTATCTAGCTCTAGGCTATCCTCATGCAAACCCAATGTCATCTCTTTATATCCATCATAATCCTAGCTATATACCATCCTATCCAGCCATCTCATCCTACTCCTCTAGCTATCCTTGGTCACAAAATCTCTCATCATCATTGGATGCATCCTGCCAAATCCATATCTTTCACTATCACCCCACCCTTAGCTTTCACATCTTGCACAACATCAAACCATCCCGCTATCCTATCATTCTGAGCTTTTGCCTGCTTGTAACTATCTTGATCCGGTAGCTTCTACCATATCTTGTAAATATCTTGGTCTTTCAGCTTGTACATCCTCTTTAGCTTAGTACCATTGTATCTATCCAGTGTTCGTGTCAGTTCGTCCTTGATCAAAATCTTGCACCCATCGTACATCTTGGTTAGCTATTCCAATGCATCCTTTAGCTAGATTTCCTATCACCAAAGTGTTATCTTTCTTAGTTCAGCTTGCCAAATGCATCACTCATCCAAATCCACCAGCTTAGGTGCTCTCCGATAGGTCCTTGCAGGATATAGCTTTCCTCATGTCTGATCTTGGTCCGTTAGTACCTCATCTTACCCATCTCATTGGCAAATGGTTCTCTTTTGGATTTTCGCTTTCTTTTGATTTGGACTCTTCCCTATTGGGTCTTGAAATATCTTTTCCAAGCAATCTCCTTGTTCCCTCCTCAAGGTTGCCATGATCTTCCATATCATGGTATACTGTGAATGGGGCAATCAGAGCGTAAGGTCTTGATCATGTCTTTTGCTTGTTTTCTTTTTTGCTTGTGGGTTACCTAGTGTCGTTTCCACACTGCTTCCTCTGGGATTCATGTGTGATGCTGGGGCAATCCTTGCGTGTTTGTTTTGAGTCAGTCCGTCAGTCCTCTAGATAGTTGGTGAAAAGGCCTTGATGTTCTTAGTAACCTTGGCAATTAACCAACAGTCCTATAGCAAATCTAGTGCTCAACTACGTGGTGGTACTTCTCTTTGAAGTATCCCCCCCGCTCAAAAAGCTTCAATGGTTTTCCTTCATCTCCATTATCCCCCATCCATATCCAGCATCTGCCTCTCCTACCCCACCTTATGCATCAGTATCTCTTTGAATCACTCCTCACCTTTAGCTTTAGGGATCCACAATCCTAGTCTTAGGGATCCACCAATCCTCATCTTTCGAGATCCACAATCCTAGTCCTAGGGATCTCCGAAACCCATCTTCCACCAATCTGACTCTTTGAAATCCTGTTGCATCAGCTTTATAATCCCCTCATCCATCTCCCTATCCTGGATTCCTTTTTATAGCGCTCTGCTCCTTCATCCTCCACCTTCCCTAAAGTCTTAAGCTTGCTTCCTCTTCTGCATCTGATTCTCCTTTATCATTCTCTCATTGTGAGAGTTTGAGCTAATTCAGCCCCTTCTCTTTGCCAATCTGAGTTTCCTTGCTCATCCGAGATTCTTGTACTTTTCAAGAAGCCATCGAGCCTCGCTTTCTCTCCCCGCTACCTTCTTGAGGGGGCATCTCACAGTCCATTCTCTCCTCTTCTGCTCTCGCCTTGGGCATCTTATTTTCTTATCTTTGATGCCATGCCACTTGCGGCATCACATCAAAGAGGGGCAAAATGTAGACACCTAAAAACCTTTAAAAAATAAAGTATTTTTATTTTCTGAAAAGGTCCTGATGACATCATCATTTATTAATTAATTAATTAATTAATTTTTATGCCATTAAATTCCTTTATCTTAATTAAAAATATTTAATTAAGGAATCCCTCCCAAAAATGTTTAAATCTTATTTAAACATTATTTCCTTATTTATTAATTATTTAATTAATAAATTGACCAAAAAACCCAAAATAAATAAAAAATTTATTTTTTACCCAAAACTTGGCCAATTTCCTTAAGACCACTAACCTCTTCCAAAATCTTCTAATCCTTCTTTAATTTTAATTAAAGGCTAATCCCATCATTTCCTACCCCTAATCCCAACTCAAAATATTTAATTAAGATTAAATATTAATCCTCATGTTTATTAAAAAAAGTTTTAATAAATATCTCCTCAACCCAAACCCTTGAAATAAATAAAACTTTATTTATTTCCTAAAAATCTAATTTATCCTCATCCTAAGAAGTTCTAGACTCTTCTAGAAAGTCTTCATCCTCATCCTAGAAAATTCTAGACTATTCTAGAAAGTCTTTATCCTCATCCAAAGTCTAGACTCTTCTATCTAGAAGATGTCTTTAAACCTAATCCTAATCCCCTCCTAACCTTGTCACATTCCCTAAACATGGGTTAAGAATTACTAACCCAAGCCAAAGTTAACAAATATCTCCTCCTTCACCCACCCTCATTAAATGCCATCCACTTGCCTATCCCTAAGCTAATCCTAAACCATCCTAATCCATCCTCTAATCATTTGCACAAGCCTAAGCAAGCTTAAAACCCTCCTAATCAAGTCCAAGTCGAAATTGCTCTCATCACCCTCAAAATATCTCAACCATAAAATTTTATGAAGCCCACTAGGCCATAAATGACTCTTCCAAGCCCTTTTATTGCTCTTACACGTCATTATGAGGGTCTTTATGAAGATTTTATCCCTTGAGCCTCCTTTTTTGACTCATCCTTCCCCTTTCCTCCATCCTCTCACCATGTGGCATGTGTCACTCCCTGATTGGTTGTAAGGAAGCACAATCCATGTGCTCTCCTCTCATGCAATCTGAGCCTTCTATAAGCTTTTTCACATCCTTGCATCTTAGCCCTTAATCCCTCAAGCCTCTTGCCTATAAATTGGATGCTTCCCCTTTGCAAAATAACACAATCCATGAAGTAAAGTTATAATGCTATTTTGAGAGCCAAATCCATACTAAAGCCATCTATCCACACCAAAAATCCACAATCATCCATTGAAGCCTTTGGAAGCATATTGAGCATACATCCTATCCATTTAGATAAAGCCACTCAACAAGAGAGCTTCTCATTGAGAGAGCCCATTAATGGCTCATATTCTCAATTGATAGCTCATCTTAGTCTATCTTGAAGTTTATGAATTTTTTTTAGTTTGTAGAAGCTTTATTTAAATTTGGTTTCTATTAGCATACTAACATTGCTCATATACACTAGCTACAATGAAAGACCCAACTGGATACTCAAAACCATCATCGTCTACTTGATGACATATCAATTTTTTCTTAGGTTCCACACATCTAGCTAGCCAATACTTAGTCTATTCATCATTATTACTAGGCACAATAATAGCATAAACATGTCCTACAAGATAAGATAAAGTACAAAAACACTTTAATCACATGAGTAAATATGAAAACTATATAAATTGAAGCATGAGATCACAACAAAATCTAATTAAATTGTGCATACCATGTTCTATGAGGTCTGAAATATGATCATAGTCTTCTGATGCAAAAGTAACATTTTGGCCTTCATTTACTATATCATCTTGAAAATGCATGTCAGTAGGTGCTAATGATTTTTGTTGCCAATCTTCAACCCATTCTGTATTCTCGCATTCTTCCCATTCACCTGCAAGACAAAATTGACAAAAACAAGAAAGCTCCCTAGTTTATATAGTCCAAGTGTTAGAATATGAACTCCTAAATGAATGCCATTTAATTGACTCACTAATTGTATCATAGTCATATCTTGAAAGGATATTCTTTTCTTCAACTAGGTAGAGGAAATGTTTGATTGTAGAGTTCTCACTTGATCCCATGTATAAATATTTTTTACACCATTCGACAATCTCATGTGAATTTTTGAATTTAGCTTTTTCCTCAAATTTTAATTGCTCTCTACTAAGGGCTCTCTTCATGCATGCACCAGCACCATCATGTTCTCCTTTACCATGTCTAGCCTCAAAAAAACTCCACACATGTTGGATGTTAGTTTTCCTATGTGTCCTACTCAACCAATAGAACATTCTAGCATTCCTGAATTGTCCTATAAAATTATCTGACCATATCCAATGTTGTGTCATTTGAATTTGTCTCTCTTTTAAATTATCATAAAAGACCTTGAAAAAATATTGGACAAACTTAGATGAATGAAGTTTATTATCACTCATATAAAAATGGTACTCTATCAATATTTTTCAATCCTCCTCTATACTATCAGGTGCATGCCTATAAACTATATGAACATAAATTGTTACTTGTGCTGAATTGTAATATTGTAGTTGTACCTCTTCTCGTGGTGCAAGTGTGTCGTTCTCTACAAAGTAAACAACTAAAAGTATAGTACCAATTGGAAATGTATTCTTACATATACGAAATTGTTCGTCAAGCCATCTAGCATATTGAGAGTGTTTAACATATTTTGGTATGATCACACTCTTAAACTCATCCATAAATGCATGACAACTAACTTTATCTATAACTAGATCACACCTTCTTCCAATCTCCCAATCCTTCAATGGATATTCAATAGTTTTGAATCTTTTTACCCCAACTCATTGTTGTCCAAAAGTTATCAAAGAATTTTCATACAAAAATTCATCTAACAAAGAAAGATTGCCACACATATCACATGTACTAGAAAGACATGCATTGAAAAGAAAGTATTGATCATTAGGTTTCTTACAAAACAAATTTGATATGAAATCCTTTATAGTTTGAGGTGGTATTTTTATACCACATTCCTGCAATATTTCTTTACTATGCATGGTACCACATATAGATTGGAATACATCATAATGGTAATGACGTTGAATATGAGTTTTACAAAGCCGAATATGAGTTTTACAAAAACATGTGATTCTTTCCTTGTTAATCCTTACATACAATGGTTTACACTTTTCAAAAAATCTTTGACTAATGGTAATATTTAATACTTTACCATCTACAAATTTTCTAAACAATTCAGTTTGAGTCATGTCCAAATGGTGTTTAGGATGTGGATCACATATTTTTTACCCAATTCTCAATTTAAGAACATCTCTTGAATTAGGTGATACTCTTGTATTATCATGCCAAAAATTTTCAATCAAACTTTTGACTTCACTAGTAAGTTTCATATCACATCTCAAGAGTCTACCACTAGAATTCCACAAAAAATTTGTTGGATCACATTCAAAGTTAACCCTTCTCTTTATAGCTCTTTCTAAAGTCTTACAATTCACATTAAGATATCCACTTATGTTGCTAATCAATCTTTTGTTAGTTATTGATTTGTTAACTAAAGCTATTTTTATTACTTGTTGTGTTGCATTCTTATCTTTAGACTAACTTCTCTTTTTGATAACATCAAAGGAACTAGAAACAGTGGATACAACTTATTTTAAAGACTCATTTTTATTCTTGGGTTTTGCATACATTCCCAACCTTATCATTGCTTTTTGTATTTTAGACATTTTGATTAGTTGCGACATCAACTGACATTGAAAACCAAATTTCTTATCATAAAAAAATGTCTATACAATCTATTAGCATGTGTCCTAATATGTCTCCATGAAACCAATCACTCAATATTATCTAGCACATCATTGAGAATATGAAAATTATGTTCAGACACTTTACTATCATTCTGACATGTTTGTTCAGTAGTTGGTGTTTCTATATCTACATTCATGCAATTTTTATTTTCAATTGAGATTTCATTTTCACTGTTATTTGGGATTTGAATCTCATTTTCAATTTTTCTTGGTATTTCTTTCGAGGCATGCATTTCAATTGGAGTTTTTTGTGCATGATCATTTGACAATTTATTCTTGTGAAGAAAATCTAAATCATTTAAATCATAACCTACTTCTAAAAAATCACCAATTTCATCATGAAAAAAAATTTGAGGGTTTGGAGACACATTTGTATTGAATTCATGACTAGAATGTGCACCTGAATTTTCTTGTATTGGGTTCTTTTCTTTGACCTCTTCATCCATCATAGCATCCTCAATGTCTTTCTCCTTTAAAACATTGTTAAAGTCTCTAATTCTTTGTCTTCTCTCTCATTGATGTCATGCTTCATTCTCTTTATTTGTTGCAATCTCCTTATCTATCAGAACTTTTTCTTTCTTCTTTCTTCATTATTTTGATCCCATGTTTGCACTAGTTTTGAATTTGAATCAATAGCTTGCAAATTGTAGAAGAAGACAAGAAAATAGAATAACTATGACAAAATTCACTGTTGCAGATCAAAACTATTATTCAATCATTTCAATCATTGAAAGTCGACCTATGGGGCAACTTTTGGGATCCAACAGGTACATAAGAGTCGAGTACTCGATGCGTTAAAAATTGGGTACCCGCTTACAAATCAAGTACCTGATTTTAAAAGAATCAGGTACTTGATTTTTAAATAATTAGGTATTTGATTCTTACAATGGTTAAAATGCAATCAGGCACCCAATTTTTGAATTACAAATTGGGTGCTTGATTCTTGAGACATGAGCAAGAATTTGGTATGGCACACAACTTTTGCATGGGGTTTTGCCTTAGGGAAAGGCATGGAATAGGCTTGGTCCCACCAAGCCATGCCTTTATGATTCATTTTTTTTCTAGGGCATTTAATTGACAATTTCAGGGATTGTTTTTATTTTTTTATAGTCGTCCCCATTGAATTTTTTGATGAAACAAAAACTCATGATAGGTTTTATTATTTTTATTCCAAAAATGTAAATTTTATAGTGTTATTAGTTTATTTTCTATTTTTCCATTATTTATTAATCAAAATTGTCTCTTAAATGTTAAAAAGTGACATTCACTAAAACTTTAATAACTTTTTTATTTTATATTTTTTCTTAAATTAATTTATGTCATCAATATACATACAATTTTTTTGAGGTTAAAATTTTTTTTTTTTTTTAAAGTGAGATTTTGATCAAATTATAGTGTCTGTACATGAGAAGTTTTAAAATTTACCTTTATAGCCAATTAATAATTAATAAAAAATAAATTATTCAATAAAAAATTAAGGAAAAATATTATCATCAATCTTTGTTGTACTAACTCCCTTTAAAAAGATTTGCAAAAATTCATTTATTTGTGTCAAGTTATAGTGTCCATACATGAGCATGGTATGGTTCTAAAATAGGCATTTTGAAAAAGTAGTTTTTAAAGGTCTATACCAAAAAAAAAATCTATCATATGGGTACACAAATAAATTACATATTCAAAAAGTAGATTCTGAACACTAAAATTTTTATTGCTAAAGTTTTTTTATATTCAATATTTAAATGCCTCAAATTTTGACATCAATTGAAAAAAAATTTAAAAAATAGAAAAAACATTTCCACTTTTTGGCCAAAAGTGAGACCCAACTTCTTGCACTGACCCTTTTGACTTGAGACTACATCTGGATATTATTTAACTTATACTATTTTGAGTATGAACCATAAATGAGTTCATACCACTGCAACTAATATTTTCAGGTGTTGCATGCCATATTTTCCATCTTGACTTAATGGGAATACTTTCATCCCTTATTGAAACTACCACTCAGATTTTCTAAACATACCTTTTTATTTTGGTTGAGAAAGCCATGCTGGTTTGACAATGGATGCACATTAAGTTACAAATATATATTTAAACAAAAATTTTAGTCACCACTTTCTAGAGAAATACATTTCCTTCACATGGTCCAAATTTCTCTCACTTTCCACAAGAAGAAAAATGGTTTTTCAAAGTATCTTCCATGCAATTAGAAAGAAAAAGATCACTATTTTAGATTTTTAATATCACTATTTCAAATTCTATGTGAATCAGTTGTTTGAAAAGAAAAAAATCAATAGAATTGAATTAGTTGTAGAACCTTAATAGTTTATATTTTTATCTTGTAACAAATCAGCTCTCGATGTTCAGATTTAATGTTACACACAAATTATTTTTATCTTAATGTACACATAAGTGCTTGTTTATGTTACTAATTATCAAGAAATGAATTATTATTATTTTTAAATTTAAATACATTATTGAGGATACAACTATTAGATGTTGACTCTTCAAATTATAGAAAATCTCGTTTAGTTTTCATGTAAATAATAACTCATAGATGCTCTATTCAAACAAATGTCAACCCTAACTAATATCATAGTTGATAGTGGGAGATTGTTAAGCAATAATGCTATGAATGAATGTAAAAGAGTAATATCAGTTGTGTAGTGCCTACCACTAGTTTACTTTTCATGTTATATTTCCAAATTATTTTAGGTCAACTTTGTAGTATATGTTTTATGATTTAGTGGCACTCAGTTACATGATTTGATCGTATGTTATTTCATACTCAATTTATATATTTGATGAGCTACTTAATACTCAGTTATTTCATCTATTCATGTTTATTCATTCAATGATGATGCTTTGTATGTTCATATAGTGATTTTAGTTATTTCATGATGATAGTTAGATGGATGATTTATATATAGTTTTCTATGGTTACTTACCCCATACTTGCATGTGTATGGTGTACATGTATGTTTTAATTTATGTTTAATATTTTTGATGTGGTTGAGGGAGGGAGTTGTAGTCACCTACTACTCAGAATCTACATGATGCACCACTCCCACCATTGCCTATTTAGTTTAGATTTATATGTATATGTACATGTTTGACTTTTATGCAGATTTTAGGTACTAGTCATCAACTTTTTTGAATTTCCAAGATGAGTGTGACCTATCCCAGTATCTCAATGGTAAAGAGGGGAGATATTTCTTGAGTCCAAATCATAACCCTAAGCCAATTTTCCTAGAAAATATGACAAGTATATAAGTTATTTACCCTTCTAAATTCATCAAGTGACATGTTCATTCAAGATTTTGACCCTTGAGTTTGAACTTGTAATTTGTCTTTAAAATGAGTTTTGTTATTTAGGTTTGTGGGTCTATTGTAATTTTTAGTTATAATTAAATCAAATTAAGAGAATATTAAATGATTTAATTTTACAATTTTTTAACAAAGAAAAATCAAATTTTAATTATATTTAATTAATTGAGAAAATAATTAAATAGAAGAATTAAATTTAAAAGATTTAATTATAGTTCCAAATTCAGCATTATTATATTTATTTAATTTAATAATAATTAATTTAGGAGTTTCATTTCAATAAGGAACTCTAAATATTATTATTAGTTAAATTAATAAATATAATTTTAAATACATCTTGTTATTTAATAAAAACAAGAGAAAATGTTTTAAATAAAGTTTATTTTAATTAAAAAAAATTTGCACATGAAATTAAAATAATAAAAGAAAAGGATTTTTGTGTTTGTAAAACCAAAACCTAAAGGAGAAAACTCTTTATTAAAAAATTAGAGCTCATTTCTCCACACACGAGTCTAGATGAGCAAATTTCTGAAAAGGGTTTCAAGAAGATGATAATTCTTGCAATCTTTGAATGTTTTCCTAGTTAGCATCGAATCAAGGTAGGAATTTTTCTTTAGATTATCATAGTAGATTGTTTCAAATATTTCCTCTATCTTCTTCATTCTTGTTTTAGAATCTTGATTTAGAAATGAATTTTTTTGAAACTCTTGTTTGAGAAATTATTGTTCTTCATTATTGAAATATGTTAATCTCATATTGGTTTTGACAAATGAGTGTCTATAAACTTAAGTCATTTACAAGTTAGAACTTAGTTCATGCTAAACAAGTAATGCATGTTGAGGATAACACGTTAGATAGTGTATATTGAGTGAGATACTTAGTATGTGCCAATTAAATAGTTAGTGTCGAGTCACTAAAGTGTTGAGCAAACAAATGATGTCGACTAATTCAGATGCTGAGTAACCAATGGATGTCGAGTGGTTCAGATATCAAGTTACATCATTGAAGTTGTAGTTGATGATGAGCATTAGGGACTTTAAGTGTCGAGTAATACAGTTTGATGTAGTTGTTTGTAATGGTACAAACTACTATGTAAACTATTTTGTAGCCAACTTGAGGATTTTTTAATGATTCTAAGATGATAAAGATGAATCTTAATTGAGAATCCCTATTCATCCAATCTTAAAAAGGGAAGGATTAAGTAGCAATATGGGTGAATCATTATTGTTGATTGATACCTAACCCTAAGTCACCTAGGTTTGTTTAAGAAAGACAAAACCTATATTTTTCAAGAAGTGTTGAATGAGAAAAGAGAGAAGTTTGCATGTGTAAATAGAACATTCATAGTGTCTAAAGTATTGTGAATTGAGATACATTGTAGAACTAGTTAGAGGAGAACAAAGGAAAGGAATTAGAGGACATAAGTGATACATTTGATCAAAGAGGATCAAGTACACATCAGGAAAGATATAATCCATTATCTAACAACATAGTGCTAACCACAGGATCATTGCCAATACATTCTAGCAAGTGAATCAATTAAATCTCTTAACAAATTAGTCTTAACAGGATATTGTAAATCCTTTAACAAGGTGCTTACTTTATTTTAAGTCAAAGTCTTTTTACCAAGCACACTTATAACAGAGTTTTGAAATCTTTTAACAGGGCAAGATCTAACAATCTTGCAAGCTTTTAATAGAACAGACCTTTCATAGGGTAGATCATGTTTCATGATCAAACATTTTAACCTTCATTAGATACACTTTATTATGATAGTAGTGGAGATTTGTGGGTGTCATCCCCACCCAAGTTTTATCTTCTTGATGGAGGGTTTCTAGGCAACCAAGTATATTGTGTCATATATGTATTGAATGTTATTTTGTTTCATACTATGGATGAATATGATTAGCTAGTTGTTTTAGTTTATATGCAAATTGTGAGATGGATGTGTGGTGAATGAATTTATGGTTAAATTTTTGAAGAACTGATTCACCCCCCAACTTAGACTTTACTTTCCCTATTGTATTTCCAACAATTGGTATCAAAGCATAGTTATATGGAAAGGAAAGATTTGAAGTTTTGAGGTAAGATCTTGGAGATGGAAATCTAAAAGTTGGGAAAGACTATTGAGAACTAGAAGATTGAAATCCATCTTGTCCTACATCAACTAAATGAAGCAAGAGATGAGTTGAAGTGATCATTGAAGAGAAGGAAAGAGATAGCTATTGAAGAGAATGGCAGACATTACCAAGAGATTGACACTATTGAATTATTTGTGGATGGAAACACAAGTGAATTTGCTGCAACTATTATAGATCTAATGTAAAAGAATGGATCCATAACTAAAGAGGTCAGAAATCTCAAGATAGAACAAGAAGTCCAATTAGTATTGCTACATAAGGCAACTAAGTAGGAAAAGAAAGTTGAAAAAGAAAAAGTCATGATTGAGGATGACAAAAGGATACTTCCAAATAGACTAGAAGAGAAGACATAATAGTTGAATAGGATTGCTCAAATGCAATTGGAAATATTGAATCAAGTGATGATTGCAAATCATGAATTGAATGGAAAAGATATTTAGATAACAACACAAAAGTTGTAGAATGAACAACTGAGAAATTATCTAAAAAGAGGAAAAAAAAATCTAAAAGTTTTAATAGACCTAGTGAAGCCATCAAATATTTTGAGAAATTGATGAGATCTCCTAGATCCAACAAGGATACTACTAGATTGGGTTACATCAGTACTAAAGAAGGAGAATTATCTAAAAGCAATGAATAAAGGAATTCTAATAATAAGAACTCTAAACCTATTCATCACAGTTGTAGAAAATTAGGACATATTACTAATGTTTGCAAAAGCAAGACTGCAAATTAGAATCCTAAGAAGAAGTTCATGGGTCACTGTCACAAATGAAATATGTAACAACATTAGACACATGAATGTAGAACCAAGACCATAAGCACACAAATATTTAAAGGATATTGCTACAACTATTAGAAGTATGGACATGTTCCTAAGAACTACATAAGAAAACTATTATAATTGGAAATATAATACTAGGTATAGTTGTCATTGTTGTCAATAATATGGACATGTTCCTAAGAACTACATAAGAACACAGTTAAGAAGTGATTACAATAGATGGTTAACTCACACTACATGTTTTAGTTTCATAAAAATTGGTCACATAAGCAGACATTGTCCAACAAAGTTAAAGTTACCAAGTAGTGAGTTCAACAAAGGAAAAAGAAAGATAGATGTTGAAGAAGTCAAAGTGTAGATGAATAGAGCATGGAGGAAAAAGGAATATTGTAGCACATCAAGTTTAGATGGGACCACTTCACCCAATGGGTTAGGTGATCACACCAACTTCAACTAAGCAATCAAAAGGTATGTGTGGGACTACTATTGAAATGATATATCATGCATCAGTTACAAGGATTTAGTTTTAAAAAGATTATATATTCATGAAGAAAAATGAAAAGTATTGTTTAGAACTTGGTAGAAATCTTTAGAACCTAGTAGAAATCTTTAAGTTTTGTTAGTTTTCATGTTACTGCCATGCATGAAAAGTTTCACCTAAGCTATTGAGTGAAATCTAGTTGATGCCAAGCTATTTTAAGTAATAGTGTTGGCCAAGTCCGTAGTGGTTGCCAAGCATGAAGAATACTACATGGAAGCCGAGTGAGTCAGAATTGCTACTATGGCTAAGCTTACACTTGTGTAATCACTAAGCATTAACTGCAAAGTTTTGAGGGCTATATGGTTTTTTTAAAATTTATATGACATCATTCAAATTTGGAGAGATCATTCCATGCATTTCTAGAGTGAATTCAACCATTGTTCAACACCATTCATTAGATTTGTGAAGGTATTTATTGTGTGCCGAGCTATGTTATTTGAATTTTTGCAAACCCTAGGTATCAAATATGTTGTCTAGTTCTTCAACTTCTAAGGTTAAAGAGGGAAAGAAATTTTTGAATGTTCAATTATTTAGCAATGAGATTAGACAACCAAACTTTAAAGCAATTACTAACATTGTATACAAACAAGACCCGTCTGGTGTATTATCCATTATACCACCACAATTATTAATGATTCAAGACATAAGATTTTGTTACACATGTAAGGTGGGTATCATAGGTGACATGGAGATAAGAGACATATATGGAAAATTGTGTGAAAATGGTGTATTGAAAGAAGAATTCAAGGTTGTAGAGAAAAGGGTTAACTCATTCCCTAGATTTTCTAAATGTGTTCAAAGTAGAATGGATTAAGATTAATCTTAGTAGAATTCATAAAAAAATTGTATGCTTGGAGGATGGCCCTATAGAAATAACCAAGAGGATTTTAAAGAGGGTAATAGGGTATCCAACCCTAGATAGGCCTAAGACCATGAGAAGTGATGTAAAAGAGGTTATTGAGAAAAACATAGGGGCAATGTGGAATAAAAGATGAATGAAAATTGACACAATCATAGATCCCCTAATTTATTTTGCAGTATGAATAATTGCACATAAATTATTTCAATCTAGTAGGTTGAAAAATGTACCTTGTATTGTTGTTGATGTAGGCTATAAGATAGTCAAGAAGGATCATTCTTATGAATTTGTTGAGTTTTAGTTACAAAAATTATCAGAAAACTTGGGAGGCATAAGGAAAACCAAGAGTGTATAGTATAGGTTTGGTTTATTACTTGTATGTATATTTTTCTATGTGCTAAACACATTCCCTTCTTTTGGTAAAGTTGCATGGAAGACAAATAAATATATTGAAGTACAAATAAGAGAATACATTGAGCAACTTAGAGAAAACTTTGATTCTATAATGACTAGATACATTGAAGACTTTAAGAAGTCAATGAAATAAAGACATAGGATTCCAGTGTCTCTAGTTGAGAAGTACTTCAATGATGTTTTCTTTCTAGTTGATACTGATTTCACATATGTATAGGTTTTAATTCCAAGGATGAGATGGTTAAAGCCTCTAGGTAATATAAGGCATCTGCAATAATTACTGTTTTACTGGCTAAAGAAGTAGATAAAGATGCTACAACTTTTGGTAACTATGATGTAGCCAAATAAGAGATAACCATGGATTTGAAGAAAAAGTCTATAATAAGGAAAAAGAAAAATATTGTTAAGAAGCTCAAAGAAAAATTTAGTGAAGGGGAAGAAGAAGAAGAAGAAGAAAATGATAATGAAGAAGAAGGTGAAGATACACCTACCCAAGCACCACTAGTCATTAATCAAGGTCAAGGAGAAGACCAAGGTGAAGAGAAAGTTGAGCTTGATGAAGGTGTTGAGAGAGAAGAATCCAATGAAGCACCTATAGCCAAAGAAAAGAAGAAAAGAAAAGCTAAAGCTCTAGCAATTAGCAAACCAAAGAAGGTTGTAAAATCAACACAACCTAAGCTTGCAGCTCCTGCTACTAGAGCTAACACAAGCGCTACTACTAAGAAGGTTCAGGAAGTGCAAAATCAAAGAGGGAAGAGAACTAGAATAACTATAGAAGAAGATGAGTTTGAGAAGAAACAAAGTAGAAAGTACATTGCTCTAGTTGAGTTAGATGAAGAGAGGATATAATCTGATGACAACAACCAATTTAAAGTGGTAAGTCTTAGTTCTTCCTTTGATTTGGACAACTTGTATGAAAATATAAAGAATAATGTTGACTAATCTAGATTCACACATGTTGAGTTTGAAAAACTTGGAAAGATTGGGATGAACCAAGTGGAAGATTCAATATATGCCATGATGGAAACATTCAAGAAGACTCCAATTGAGCTTGCCAACTCTAAACCTAAAAGTTTATATGATAGAGTTGAGAAAAAATGGCAATATAGTCTCACTATAGAAAGGAAAATTAGAGAGCCTACACTTTCTCAAGAGATGCTAGAATTGGATAAGGCCACAATGTCAAAGGTTGTTAACAAATATAAAGGGAGATTTACTCCTGAATATAGAGCATTTAATATTTTGAAAAAGGACATTGAGGGTGTTGTTCAGAAGTCCACTCAGATATGGAAGTCAATATATGGATTAACAACACTTAAGGTAATTGAGAAGACACCTATTGAGATAGGTGAGGATAAAGGTGAACAAGAAGCAACTAAGGTTACTAAAGATAAAACTGAGAAAGATGCACATGGGGAAGGAAATGAGAAAAATGTAGACACACAGGCAACAACTAAAGATGAACAACAACAAAAAATAGAGTATAATGGATATACAAATGTTGAGTGCCAGTCCATAACATGTGATAGATGTTAACATAGATACAATAAAGATCAAGGATGTTTTTGATACTGTAGCTCAAAAAATTAGTCCCCTAACAAAGGAGGACATGAAGAAGATATTGTTAGACACCACCACCAAGGTACAATTATGCAGTCATCCTATATTGGTGAGTGTAGATGAATTAGAGAAGGAAGAAAAGACATTTGCAAAGGAAGGAAAACATAACATAACTCAAATTCCTCAATTTACTATGGTATAGCCTATAATTCCCATTGTAGTGTACCAAAGAAAAGAGACAACAATGACAAATATCAACAAAATGGTGCAAAATCTGTCAGTACAAGAAGTTGCTACAACATCACAAGAAGAGACACAATCTCAAATAGGTCAAGAAGATACTTATGTACCTATAGCACAAACTCAAGGTGCAATTGACATTAAAAATAAAGAAAAGAATAGGATTGAAGAGTCACTCTTGAATACCAAGCTCGAGGAGCAATTATTAATACAAACACTAGTTACTTTGCCAAAAATTGTTAGTCCTCTAACTCAAGTTTTTCATAGGCCAAGTGTAGAAGCTACACCATTGTAGTCATCAAGGCCTAGCCCTAGCACATCCAAGGTAGATGAATTTAAATCATATGGTGATGTCAAATTGGATGAGGTGATTGTGTTGCCAAAATTTGATCTTGCAATAATCATGATTGAATAGATGAGCATACTTCAAGATGTTACTTGAGAAAAAAGCACCAAGAACTTCTCAAAAGGGAGCATAGGTAGAAGTAAGCATTGCAAGATATCAAGGAAATATTTTTTGATGCATTCAACCTTCCTACACTTGTAGAAGACAAGTCTATCATGAAGCTATTGCTAAATATAATAGAGTAGGTAAATGATACAAACCTATATTCAAATGTTAAGCTACTTGAATGGTCTGAGAGGAAATTTTAAAGCCAAGTCAATGAAAAGATATTAAGTTCCATTTTTCTTAATCAAGTTGAGTTAGCAACCAAGATTGATAGTATAAATAAATTTTTAGAGACATTTTCTCACCTTACACCAAGTTGTGTGATACAACTCTATTCACACAAGAAGTGCAATGCCATATTGAAAATCTGGAGGGAGATATGAAGATGATAGGTACTAATCTACCTAATTCTCTAGCTTAGAGTCACAAGAACTTCAAGAATTTAATGAATTCCCAAGGTCAGTTGGCAGCCCTACATGCTCAAGATGCAAATATTCAAGGTACATTAATGTAGAAAGATCCTCATATTTTTATACATGAAGGCTTAGCTCACCTTGTTGCTGAGTTAGCCATCCAAATCAAATCATCGGAGGTAGCTTGTGACAACTGGGATGCAATTCTGAAGATCATACTTGAGGTCCATAAACCTTGCTTGGAAAAATACACTATATGTATATAACCCTTTGAAATTACTATTGAAAAGGAGTGATAAGTTTTTGGGAGTAATAAGTTTTTGAGATAGACAATGACTACAGGAAAGAATGAATACAACTTTGGGGGAGACCAAACAAAGGGAAGTCAAAGATAGAAACAAAGTACAATACAGTTCAACATATGCATATTTATTCAGTAGGAGTATAGGTTCAAATTCAAAACAATATAATCAATTTAGGGGAGTTATAATATTTGGATGTATGATTGTTAAGTAAAGTTTTGCAAAATTTTAAATTTTGTACATATGTCAAACAGAGATAGTAAGTATCTGAGTTATGCTCATAAGTTAAGATCATTCATGCATGACCAATTGTTTTTTCCACTCATGTCAAAGAGGGAGATTTTTAATCTTAGATTTTTTTGACATATGCATGTCTATACATTTAAGTCATTTACAAGTTAGAACTTAGTTCATGTCAAACAAGTAATGCATGTTGAGGATAACATGTTAGATAGTGCACGCTGAGTGAGATAATTAGTATGTACCGAGTAAAAAATTAGTGTCGAGTTACTAAAGTGCCTAGCAGACAAATGATGTCAAGTGATTTAGATGATGAGTAACTAATGGATGTTGAGTGGTTCAAATATTGAGTTACATCATTAAAGTTGCAATTGATGCTAAGCATTAGGGACTTCAAGTGTTGAGTAATACAATTTTGACATAGTTATTTGTAATGGCACAAAATACTATGTAAATCATTTTGGAGCTGACTTGAGTATTTTTTTATGATTATAAGATGATAAGGACAAATCTTAATTGAGAATATCTATGTAGAACATGCAACCAATTAGAAAAAGGGAAGGATTAAGCAACAATATGGGTGAATCATTATCATTGATTCATACCTAACCCTAAGTCACCTAGGTTTTCTTTCTTAAGGAAGAGAATGATGTAGTGCAAGGTAGGAGAATCCCCAAAGGAGATGTCATAGGCCCTAGCTATATAACCACACATCAGAAACATAACAACAAGAAACAACAATGTAAGATCTGATACCAACTCACAATCATTTGTTCATAAATATAACTGATTACATGCAATATGCCCAACTATAAGGCCTTCTAGGTTAGGGCCAAATACAAATAGAAAATTACAAAATCAGTTCTATAAGATCCAAAAAGATCCAACCAGTCTTAGCTAGTCTAGATACACAACTAGATAAGAACACCAAGAAGAATCCACACTTGTACTCGCAGTTCCACCAAGAGATCCTCTAGTTCCTAAATCAAAGCTCTAGCTCTTCAATTTCACATCTATCCTTCCAAATACCAAACTAAATAATGACTAAAAGACTCCCCAAGATCGCTAATTATACCAATATAAGCCACTAGTAGTCCCATAACACAAATTAAATACAAATACATAAATTAAATGCCACAAGTTAGCCTGCAATAGCAATTAATTGTCCATAAATTGATATCTGAGTAAAATTGTGATATCTCCTAGCTCTAATCGAATTAGAAATTGTTCTTAAAATTGTAGGTATAGATATCAGTTCTATACAACCCCTAAAATGTGTAAAGGATTATTCTCCAAGGAAAAGTGCACATCCATCCTAAAAGTCACCCAAAAAAACTTGTCGTGCAGTCTACTAGAAATTAATACTATAGTAGAATTTCCATATCTCCCAATCTATAGAAAATTAGAACTTTCACACTTGAAAAAATGAATTAATCTAGGCCCTCTTCAATCCCTAAAGTGCATAGCTTCTCATTCATTAATGATAATTATTTATATGCTCTGCATTAGGCACCTAGAAACCAGAAAAATGCAGTTCTAGTAGCAAGGTAAAAATAGTTCAAACTTCAACTCAATCCATCCAATCTCTATGTAATCATGAGGAAAAGTTCTCCAATGTATTTCCAACACATGCATCCCTAACCATGAAACCATAAATTCACCAAAATCCAAGCTTGATGCTCCTCAACACTTAGCCAAAATCCTTCCAAACATGCAGGATTGCAAGAAAACCTAGGATGCTCCTACATCAGAGAAACCCTAAATTTTTCAAGTGTGGAAGGAGAAAAGAGAGAAGTTTACATGGAAAAACAAAGCATTCATGGTGACTAAGGTATTGTGAATTGAGATACATTACAAAACTAGTTAGAGGAGAACAGAGAAAAGGAATCAAAGGACATAAGTGATACATGTTATCAAAGAGGATCAAGTACACATCGGGAAAGAGGTGATCTAGTATCTAGTGGCAGAGTGCTATCTGTAGGATCATTGTTGATACATTCTAGTAGGTGAATTAGTTTAATTTCTTAACATAGTAGTCTTAACAAGCTGTTGTAAATCCTTTAATAGGGTGCTTACTTCATTGTATGTTAAAGCCCTTTTACTAGGCACACTTCTAGTAGCGTGTTTAAATCTTTTAACAAGGTAACAACTAACAATCCTGTAAGCTTTTAATAGGGAAAACCTTTCATAGGGTAGATCATGTTTTATGATCAAAAAATGTAAGCTTCATTGGATACACTTTATTATTGCACTAATGGATATTTTTGGGTGTCATCCCCAACCCAATTTTACCTTCTCATTGGAGGGTTTTTGGGTAACCAAATATCTTGTGTTATATATATGTTGAATGTTATTTTCTTTCATACTAAGGATGAATATGATTAGCTAGTTATTTTAGTTTACATGCAAATTGTGAGACAAACGTGTAGTGAATAAATTTATGGTTAAAGTTTTGAAGATTTGATTCACCCCCCACCCCTCTTAGAGTTTACTTTCCCTATTGTATTTCCAACAAAAGTGTTTGTGAATAAAAATCTAATTGAAAACCCTTATTCAAAAGATTAGAATTCATGAAAATTAGTTTATGGGTAGGTTTTGGAAAATGAGAAAAGTTTGTTATTTTATAAATTTGATTGGTTGCTAATAATTTCTCTATCATATCTAAGGTGGAGAAATGTTATATGCATATATATTATATTATATAAAAATTCAAAATTTACCCAAGTAATAAAATTAATGTGGCAATCTTTACATTTAATGGTGATACTTAAAATGAAATAAACTTGATTTTTTAAAATAAAATGTTAAATTGGGTGGGCGGGGTCCACTACCTCCCCAACCCCCTTTTTTCTACTCTCCATTGGCATGCAGACTGAGGCTACCAAAGGTAACAACAATTGCATTGGTAGTGCTATGATTGCCTTTAGCAACGTAGTGATTGCTTGCCAAGTCGTTGGCTACTAGCCCTTTAAGGGTTAAAAGTTTTTAATTTTTTCTTTAATAATAATATTATATATATATATATATATATATATATATTCAATTAGTTTTTTTTTTTAAAGTTAAAGATATATTATATTAAATATTAGTGTTAGTAAATTAAGCTTTATTGATTATTTATTTAGTTAACTAAAATTTTAATTATAAAATTAATTGAATTAAATTTAGTTGTTCTTTTTATTATTATTTGGACATTAGTATATGTTTGAAATATGATCCATTTTAGTCTTATTATAATTGAAATTATAATATCAAATTATTTTATGACTGAATAAATGAAGTAAATCATTGATATGAATTCTATTATTATACTCAAATAAATACCAAGTTATAAGGAAATATTTGTTGAAAATAGATTGATACAAGTATGATAAATGTGTTTCAATCATTGTTTTGTCACTGATGTTAAACTTGCTACTTGTTGGTAAGATAATTGCTTATATGATTTAAGTACTATCATTAATTTGATTGATGAAGATGATTTGATCACATGAGGTAACAATAGAACCTAGAGGAAAGGTTGAGTTCTGATATGGAAAAGGAGTACAAGAATCAAAGACAATAATATTATAGTGCATTAATACTCCACTTAAGGTTGCAAATGCTGGTTACACTGATTAAGTTTAGAAGAACAAGTTAAATAAAGTTTGTCTACCAAGCTTGAAAATTTTCACAATAGGTGTTGAGCAAAGTTAGTGGTGAGAAAAGTTAGTGCAAGGCGAGCAAAAAATCAATTGGAGCTAAAAAAAGTCAATTTCAGTGTAAGTCAAGCAAAACAATGTAAGCCGGGTAAAGTTTAGTTGATGTTGAGCAACAAAAAACATTAGTTCATGTCGAATGATTTGATAGTGGATGCTAAGCAATGTAATTTGTGTCAGGCATTAGAAGCCAATTAGTGTCCAGTGTTAATATTATGAGAAAGATCAAGAATTTGATGAATCTGAGTTGACAAGTTCAATTTATTAGATTGTGTGAATGATGTGGAAGATAAGGTTGATGAGCTAGTGGCACATGGTTCATGATAAACCATTTTGAGGTGAATTCAAAAAGGATTGAGGAGAAGTTTATAGAAGGGAATAAAATGAAATAAGGGGTAGATTCATTTAATCCTACATAATCTAACCTAACCCTCAAATGGATGATGGAGGATGAATGATAAAATATCTTAATTCTCTATTTATAGGGATGACTGGTCAGAAGCAAGGGTTGTCATGTATGAGAACCTAAGGAGAAAAGGAATCTAGGGTATTGCTTCATTCAATGACCTAAGAGAAGAGACTACATTGGAAAGAAAAGAAAGAAGGCTTAAGAGAATGGATTCTTGAATGGTGAACAAGCTATCAGAGATGAAGTGTGTGAAAGCCAAGTAGAATGGAGAACTGAAATAAAGATCTATAATTTGCAAGTGTGTTATAAGTTGTTATTAGATCAAGCTTTATTGTTACTTTCTAATCATTGTATTAGTCTAGGGTAAATCCTTTGGATTAAGGTTGACCTAATAGGCATTTGTAAATTCTTTAATCGGGTGACATTCCAAGTGAATGATCTAAAGTCCTCTAACAAGGCTCACTCCTAACAAGATGATTGAAATTATTTAACCGAGTCACATTTAACAGTGTATATTGTAACCTTTAATAGGGTTGTCCTTTCATAGGACATCACTTTAAAAGAGTGAGAATGAGTAGCATGTTACTCGTGATTTTTCCCAAATTGGGTTTCCATATTAAATTATTGTGTCAAATGTGTTTTTGAATTTGTTATGTTTCAAGTTTACATTTTTACAAATATGACACTAACCTACAAGTTTAAGTGATCACATAATTTAATGGATGCATGCATGACGAAAATGTTTTTTATGAATATGGGTTCACTAACTTGTGAAAAGTTTTAATTGTACAACTAGACCTTGGATAATTGATTCACCACCACCCTCCCTACCTAAATTATTCTAAAGAATTTGAAAAATTAGTATCAGAGCCATCCACTTAAGAGAACTAGTTTGAAGGAAGATCAAGATGTCAAAAGAGAGGTGACTAAGCTCAATAGAGATAACTTTCTTGCATGGAAAAGTCAGATTAAGCTACACCTAGGAGGACTAGGAGATCATGTACAATCTACCATTTCTATTGAACATGTTGAACCTATTGGAGTTTTAACTACTAAATATTTGAAAACGAAGAAAGAACACAACCAAGCAATGTTGGAGGTTGCCTCTTCCCTAAGCTATGCTAAGTTTGGTGATATCAAGGGTTGTGACAGTGCAAATAGAATGTGAGATTCTCTACATACTATCTATGGAGGTGGCAAAAATGTTTTAAGAGCCAAAGTTGAAAGTCATAGAGGTAAGTTTGATGATACAAGAATGCAAGAAGGTGAGAATGTTGCTCAATATTATTCTAGGATAAAAGATTTTGTTAATGAGATATGAGGAGCAACAAACAAAATAGATGATGATACTATACTAAGAAAAGTTTTGAGAACATTGTTTCTCATCTATGCTATTAGAGTTTTTGCAATACAAGAACTAAGATGTATGCCAGTGAACAATTTTAATCTTGAAGGTATGCTAGGTATACTCACTATTTTTGAGCTATCTAATTTTGATAATTACAAACCTAAAAATATTCAATCTACTTTCAAAGTTAAGCTACCATTGAAGGAACCCAATGAGAAGAAGATGAAAAAGTTAAAATATGTGTCCAGTGATAGTGATATAGATGAGGAAGATGTAAATCAACTTGAAGCACTGCTACAAGGAGATTTCATAGAGGTAAAGGAAAGTTCAAAGGTAAGTTACTTATCATATGTTTCAATCGCCTTGAGGTTGGTCATATTAGTGCTAGATGTCCAAAGAAGAAGAACTGCATAGGTGGTGACAAGTATAAAAGTAGAAGAGATGAAGATAGAAAAGATTACAAAGGTAAAGGCAAGAAGTCTTGCTACATTGATGAAGAGGAAATAATAGATGAGTCTGATGATCATGATGATGAAGTGGTGTATGTTGCAATGAAGGATGAATCTGATGAGAATGAGGCAACTACACTAGTATCTTGTGTGAACAAGAATGATAGATGGATCATTGATGATGGGTGTTCACATCACATGACTAGAGATAAAAGTAAGTTCATTGCCTTGAATTATTATGATGGAAATAGTGTAAGGTTTGGTAATGATGCAATATGTCTGATAAAAGGAAAAGGTTCTATCAAACTCACAGAAAAGATTTTATGTGACAATGTTTATTATGTTGAAGGACTAAACTATATTTTTTTTGAGTGTGTCACAACTGAATAATTTAGGATGTAAGGTTGAGTTTGAAAACAATATTGCTAAGATATATGATACTGATGGGAAACTAATTGGAAAAGGTGATCAAACTAGACATAATCTATTCTACCTTAATATAGAGGATACTACTTGTTTAATTATAGAATTTGATGATGTAGGGCTATGTCACAAGAGGTTATGTCATGTTTATTTTGATAACTTGGTTAGTATTAGTAACATGAGAAGAGTTAGAGGTTTGTCTAAGTTATAGAAGCCTAACAATATAATTTGCAACCAATGTTAGTTAGGCAAAATGAAAAAGTCAAGTTTTAAGAGTAAAACTCATACCTCTAAAGGAATATTATAGATTTTTCATACTAATTTGTGTGGACCAATTGAAGTGAAAAACTACAAATGAGATAAGAACATTATGCTATTTGTTGCTGATTATTCTAGAATGATGATAGTTATGTTTTTGAAATAGAAATTTGATGCTTTCTAAACATTTAAGTGGTACTTAGCAAGAGTTGAGAAAGAAATAGGTAAAATTTTGAAATGTTTGAGATTTGACAGAGGAGGAGAATTTACATCAAATGAGTTTGAGATGTTTTGTAATGACAAAGGAATCAAAAGACAAACATCTTCTCATAGATCCCCTCCACAAAATGGAATTGCTAAAAAGAGGAACATGTTTGTAATGAACTATTCTAGGACACTCATGATGGAGAAGAATGTTGCTTTGAAATAATGGAGAGAATCTGTAAGTACAACTTTCTATACATTGAACCATGTGCAAGTCAAGAAGGGTACTCATTCAACACCTTTTGAACTATGGTATGGATACTCACCCAATGTAAAATATTTTAAGGTATTTGGAAGAAAATGTTATATTCTCAAAGATTTTAGGACTGACAAACTAGATGAAAAAAGTGAAGAAGGTATATTCCTTGGTTATTCCACAAGAAGTAAATCTTATAAGTGTTTAAATACTAACACTAACAAAGTTGTGGAAAGTGCAAATGTAAACATTGATGAATATATAGAAGTCTATGAGGCTAAACCTATGAAGGAACTAGAAGAATACAAATCATTTGTATACTTTTATGAAGGTATGCCTATTGAAGAAGATGTTGTAAATCAAATTGCTAACCAACAACAAGTTTTAGTGAATACTGAGTCATATACTATGAATGTTGAGTTGCATTTAGGAACCAAGCTACATTCAGGTGCTGAGTTACAAAATGAAGTTGAGGCACATTCTAATTCTAAGATTAGTGTAAATAAAATAGATTCTGAGCTACCTAAAAAATTTGCACATAGTGATTTAGAAGCTGAGAGACCAAATGAAGAAAATAAAACAGAACCAAGATTGTCTAAGTATGTTAAGAGACATCACCCTACTGCACAAATCATTGGAGATAAAGATGCTAGAGCAATGACAAGGAACAAGTTGAGAAATGATACATGTTTGATATGTATGAAAGAACACAAAATAGAGAAAGATGCCTTAGAAGATGTGGACTAGACAAAAGCCATGGAAGAAGAGATTGAACAAATTGAGAAAAATAAAACATGGACTCTAGTTCCTAGACTAGAAGAAAAAAATGTGATTGGTACCAAGTGGATATAAAGAAACAAGTTAGATGAAAATGGTGAAGTCATAAGGAATAAGGCAAGATTAGTTTGTAAAGGATATGCATGGGAAGAAGTGATTGACTATGGAGAAAAATTTGCCCCTATTGCAAGATTAGAAGGAGTGAGAACTCTGCTTGATTACTCTGCATACAAAGGTTTCAATGTTTATCAAATTGATGTTAAGTCTACATTTATAAATGGTATATTGGAGGAAGAGGTTTATATAGAACACCTAGAAGGATTTAATGATTCTAACAACAAAAGCATCGTATGTAGACTACACAAAGCTTTATATGGTTTGAAGCAAGCACCAATAGGATGATATGAGAGGCTTCACAATTATCTTGTGAAGATTGGATTTGAGAGGACTGATGATAACACCAATCTATACTTGAAGACAAAAAAATGAAAAGGTATTTTATTATCTAATTTTTTATTTTGATGATATCATATTTGGAGGTCAAGATACTTTATGTAAGGTTTTTGCAAATGCAATGAAGAAAGAATTTGAGATGTCTATATTTGAATAGATCAAATTCTTTGTGAGTTTGCAAGTACATCAGATGAAATATGGTATATAAATCACTTGGTAAAAGAATGTTAAGGAGATACTAAAAACTTTTGGATTGAAGGATTCCAAGCCAGTAAGTATACCTATGGTGACAGGACATAAATTGTTAAAGAATGATGATTCAGTTCAGGTGAATCAAACATTATATAGGTCTATGATTAGAAAATTGCAATATGTAGTATACAAAAGACCTGCTATTGCATTATCTATAGGGATATTTGTAAGATTATCTACTAATCCTAGGGAGAATAATTTAAGTGATGTTAAGAGAATAATGAAATATCTGAAAAGAATAGAGGACTATGGTATATACTACAAGAAAAATGAAAAGTTTGAATTGAGAGCCTATATTGATGCTAATTGGGTGAGAAATATTGATGACAAAAAGAGCACCATTGGAGGACCATTTTTCTTAGGCAAAAGGCTAGTTACATGGACTAGCAAGAAACAAAACTTCATTTCTCAATCTACTGCTAAAGCTGAATATGTTGTTGTTTTAGCGAATTCTACAAACATTGTATGGATCAAACAACTACTTAAAGGTATGAAGGAAGAAATCACTGAACCTATGATACTTTATTGTGATAATACAAGTGTTATAAATATATCAAAGAATCATGTGATGCATACAAAGACTAAGTGCATTGCAATCAAATATCATTACTTGAGAGAATTAGTTCAAGATAAAGAGGTGAAGATGGAATATGTCGACACCAAAGAGACAATTATTGATATCTTTACAAAATAATTACCTAAGGATGTTCATGAGTATCTAAGAGGTAAACTAGGGGTGATACCTATATCAAAGGCGATATAAGAAGCATGAGGAGTGCCCTACATCAAACAAGCTTGATTGACATATGTTACACATTGATGCAATGTATATTACTTTAGGAGTTGCCTAAAGTAATCAAAGAGCTAGAACTATAAATAAGTCACAAGCAAGGTGACAGAGGGAGAAACTGAAAAATATTCATATCTACATATGAAGATAAAATGTCTTTGGCATTTTTGTCAAAGAGGGAGAAAGTGTACTAAGTTTCATGAAAGCTAAGGGAGATGAAGGAGGAATCCTAATTTTCCTAATCCTGACTACTAAGGGAGAAAGTGTATCTACTAATTACATCTACCTAGTAAGAGGGAGATAATGTAGAGGGAGATACAAGAAGTGGTCAAGAGGGAGTCACAAGGATGAGTTGATTGTCTATTGATCTAAATATAATTTTGTAACCTATTCAGAAGATGAAAGTTGTTGATAGAGGGGGAGATTTCAATACGAGGAATTTTGTTTTTGGTATTTTTTTGGTTGTACTAATTAAGTTTGGTCAATTTGGTTTGCCATCAATGCCAAAGAGGGAGATTGTTGAAAATAGATTAATATATAAGTATGATAAATGTGTTTCAATCATTTTTTTGTCACTAATGTCAAACCTACTACTTGCTGGTAAGACAATTGCTTATATGATTTAAGTACTATCATCTATTTGATTAATGAAGAGGATTTGATCAAATGAGGTAATAATAGCACTTAGAGGAAAGGTTGAGTTATCACATGGAAAAGGAGTATAAGAATCAATTAAGACAATATTATTATAGTGCATTGATAATCCACTTAAGGTTGCAAAGGTTGGTTACACTAATTAAGTTCAAAAGAACAAGTTAAAAAAAGTTGTTTGCCAAGCTTGCCAATTTGCATAGTAGGTGTTGAGCAAAGTTAGTACAAGTAGAGAAGAAAATCATTTGGAGCTAAGAAAAGTCAATTTTAGTGTACGTTGAGTAAAGTTTAGTTGATGTTGAGCACTAGTAAACTTTAGTTCATGCCGAGTGATTTGATAGTGGATATCAAGAAACATAGTTTGTGTTAGGCATAAGAAGCTAGTTAATGCCAAGTGTCAACATTTTGAGAAAGATCAAGAATTTGATGAAAATGAGCTAATAAGTTTGATTTCTTGGACTGTATGAATCATGTGGAAGATAAGTTTGATGAGCTAGTGGCACAGAATTCATGATGAACTGTTTTGAGGTGAATTCAAAGAGGATTGAAGGAGAAGTTTCTATAAGGGAATAGAACGAAATAAGGGGTAGATTCATTGAATCTTACCTAATATAACCTAACCCTAAAATGGATGATGGAGGATGAATGACAAAATATCTTAATTCTCTATTTATAGAGGTGGTTGGTTAGAAGCAAGGGTTTAAGAACCTAAGGAAGATAAGGAGTCTAGAGCATTACTTCATTTATTGACCTAAGAGAAGAGACTACATTGCCCAACAAAGAAAGAAGTAATAAGATTATGGATTCTTGAAGGGTGAACAAGCTATCAGAGTTGAAGTATGTGAAAGCCAAGAAAAATGGAGGACTAAAACTAAGATCTGTAATTTGCAAGTGTGTTGTAAGTTGTTATCAGATCAAGCCTTATTGTTACTTTCTAATCATTGTATCAGTATAGGGTAAATCCTTTGGACTAAGGTTGACCTAACAGTCATTTGTAAATCTTTTAACCAGGTGACATTCCAAGTGAATGATCTAAAGTCCTCTAACAAGGCTCACTCCTAACAGGGTGATTGAAATCCTTTAACTAGTTCACATTTAACATTGTGTATTATAACCTTTAATAGGGTTGGCCATTCATAGGGCATCACTTTAGAAGAGTGAGAATGAGTAGCATGTTACTTGTGGGTTTTCCCAAATTGGGTTTCCACATTAAATCATTGTGTCAAATGTGTTATTTAATCTATTATGCTTCATGTTTACATTTATGTGAATTTGGTAGTAACCTACAAGTTAAAGTGATTGCCTAATTTGATGGATGCATGCATAATGAAAATGTTTTTATGGATATGGGTTCACTAAGTTATGAAAAGTTTTAATTTTACATTTGGACCTTGGATAACTGATTCACACCCCCCCCCGCCCCCCCCAAAGTTATTCTAAAGAATTCAAATAGTATTAGTGTTTATCTAGGAGATAGAAATTGTCTTTGTAATTGATCTTATCTTGAATCCTCTATCATTCGAAAAACTTATTAAAAATAAAATAAAATAAAAACTTGAAACTTTATTTGAAATTGAATTTTATGAAATTTCATCAAATTTTGAAGTGATTGATTAATTTACACTTATTGAGGTTTTGTATTGGGTTTTTGGGTAAACCTAGTTTGACTACTTAGGTATGTTTACTAGAGGCTTGGGAAGTGTTAGATTTATGATGCTATTATGTATGTTATTTGGTCACAATATTTTATTCCCAACCATTGTGATGCATTCACATAATTTTGTGATAACTTTTGATTAGTTACATGCTAGTGCTTTCCAGTTGCTTGTATAACACTAAGGTGAATAGTGTGATTTTCTTAGTGCAACCTATGAGGTTTTGATCAATTATTTTTTGGTGCTTTATAGTTAAGACTGAGGTGAATATTGTGATTTTATGAGTTGTAATTTTAAAATCTTAGGTTAGGTTATCTATGTGTATGCTAGGAAGTGGCTTGCAATGGAGGTTGGAGCCCTAAAGAGGCTACCTAGGTAACCCATTTTAAGTTGTATTAATAAGTGACAACATTTCATTAAATGGGTTAAAATGAATTAACAAGAGTCAATTTTTTACCTTGTCCATGCCTCAAGTGCTAGTAAAGGCTAGGATAGGAGTAGAGAGGTTGATTGGTTGTGAACTTGCCTCATTAGTATGTCTTGTCCATATGAAATGGTACTAATTCCACATAGAGTCATAGGGTGGTAGAATCCAGAGAGGTTTCCAAGGTAACCTTAGAGTTGGCTCATGTGATGATACTTCTCCACATGTATAGTAGGTTTCCTACATGTCTTTGTTGCCTCTAGGATTAGATGTTACTTGTATCTTGGTATCTTTGTGATAGATTTCTATTAGGATTTACTTGAACTAGATGATGGTTATGAATATTGGATTTGTTATCCATTTGGGACTTGAGATTATCTCCTCATCATGGTGGGAGTGCGCCATTTAGGTTCCACAAGATCAAGTGGTAGTGTTTCTTATACCATTGACAACCAACAACTGGATGTCATGGTTGGATGTACTTGTGTAGTTGTTCTATTCTTATGATCTTGTGTTATGTTCCATGGTTGTATTATGTTGTACTATACTTGATTATTGGAGATCCTATGAGATGCTGTATCTTTTTATGATATATATTCTTTTAGCATTTCATACACTATGACATGTACAAAGGATGATTATGCATTCTAGTTATGCCATGTGGCATCTTATGTAATTTTATATTATTTGATTTGTACTTATGGTTATTCCATGATGTGGATATGTTTATGTATCAGATTTAGTCTTAATAAGACTTATATATGTGATTAAATGTCATGGGACCCTTAAGAGATGTAATATATTTATGGATTGCTTGTATGTATTTGAGTTATTGCTTTCACTATATTATCTCTTGCTATTTTAATCTTTTAAAAAATGTTTGGAAAACTTAGTGACATATTAGGTTAATTTCTATTGGGCTCCCTAGAGGGGCGTTGCATGTGGTATCAGAGCTCAAGTTTCTACATTGGGAGGTCTAAGTATATTGGAATTCCAGTAGATGGCAACTAGTTAACTTAAACAACTATATGTATCTATTACAACTTAAAACACTTTGAACTTCAGACTTGATTACTTGAACATAGTAAAAAGATAAACATGAATAACTATTGAGCTAGATTTGAAACATAATTTGTTATTATTGTGCTTTAAGGTAGTATACCTTTGTTTACTTTATGAGATTTTTTATTGTACTTTCTTTGGTATTGTAGGAGGATGATGTCTGAGACTAGATCAACTATTAGAGGTCATAATGTAGGCTGAGGTAGAGGTTGTGGGAGAGGTGGAAATGATAGCCCTCCTTTGACTCGTAGAGAGAGTCATGTTTAGGAGGAGAATAGGGAGGAAAGCCATAGAGAAGAGGATGCTAATTTGAGATAGATGATGAGGACTATTCTAGAGTGCCTACCCCCTCCAAGGAGTGATGATAAGGAGGAACCACATCATGTTGGGAATAAGAAGATTTAGAGATCTAGGAGTTCTTGGGGAGATCTCCATGGTGATAGACAAAGGTTGGCTAAGGCTACTCAGATGAGGGACCTATAATGGTCCAAGATCAAAAATTTCATTGGAGTGGGTGCATGATATGTTGTAGAGAAATGGTTGATTTCCTTAGACATATATTTTTCAATGCAAGAATTTGACTCCAATGTCAAAGCAAGGTATGCCATCACATGCTTGGAGGTCTTTTTGGCTACATGGAGGAACATTGAAGAAAAGAAACTAGGTGTGGATATAAACACTATTATCTAGGAGTTTTTTCTTGAAATTTTTTGTGATCAATTCCTATCGAAGGAGTCATACTAGCAGAGGGAAGATGAATTTCATAATCTAAGATAGTTTACCATGACCATGGCAGAGTACAAGAGAAAGTTCTATGAGCTCATGTCTTATGTAGGAATTAGTGATAGTTCACTATTGATGGTACAACACTTCATTTGGGGTCTAAAAAATTGTTTCATTCAGGGTGTGAAGGTTTTTGAGCCTAAAATAGTTAAGGACATCATTCATCAAGCTATTTTTGTAGAGCAGAATGTCATTTTAGGACATGGTGGCTTTGTGGGTGCACTTGCTAGTGGACATGTACCATCTGGGTCCAAAGGCACACAAAATAAAGGAATGAGTAGTAATAGGAAGTCTCCTTCTTCAAGAGGTAATCAACAACAACAATAGGGAGGATCTTATCCTCTAGCACAAAGTAGTGGAAGTGGTTCACACTTTAGGGATTCTCAATACTCTCAGTGCAATAGACACAATTAGTATGACCAGCTAGCATAGAGTACTCATTCTTTTGCTAGTGAGGGTAGCTTTCAGTAGTCCAACACATCTAGAGTGCATGTGAGTTTCTTTGGAGAGTGTTTTTCATGTGAACAACATGGGTATAAGTCATCTCATTTTTCTCAATGGAAACCACATTTCTCGGACTAGAGACCTAAAATTTTAGAACCCATGGTTGGAGATATAGGTAGATCTCAGAGAGTGTTTTCAATGGAGTCTTATCCTCCTACGAGGGGAATGGGTCCAATAAAACCCACACATTGAGTGCTTGAGTTTTATCTTTCTTATAGGCTTTTAGGAGTAAGCCTAAGTATGGGGGCATGGATGTAGTACTTAGCCCTAGTTTACTTTTCATGTTATATTGTTGAATTCTTTTAGGCTAGCTTAATGGTTATGTTTTATGATTTAGTGGTACTCAGTTACCTAATTTAATTGAATTTTATTTCATACTCAGTTTATATATTTGATGAGCTACTTGATACCTGGTTGTTTCATGTGCTCATGTTTATTCTTTGGATGATGATGCTTTGTATGTTTATAGAAATTTTAGTTATTTCATGATGATAGTTGGATGAATGATTTATATCTAGTTTTCTATGGTTACTTACTCCATACTTGCATGTGTATGGTGTACATGCATGTTTTACTTTATGTTTGATGTTTCTAATGTGGTTGAGAGAGTGAGTCATAGTCACCTACTAGTCGGGATCTATATGATGCACCATTCCTTGCCATTGTCTGTTTAGTTTAGATTTATATGTATATGTACATTTTCAACTTTTATGTAGATTTTAAGTACTGGGCATCAAGTTCGTTGAATTTCTAGGATGAGTGTGCCCTATCACAATATTTAAATGGTAAAGAGGAGAGATAGTTCTAGAGTCCAAATCCTAACCATAAGCCAATTGTTCGACAAAATACAACAAGTATCTAAGTTATTTACCCTTTTGAATTTGTCAAGTGACATGATTTCAAGATTTTAACCCTTGAGTTTGAATCTATACTTTGTCTTAAAATGATTTTTCTTATTTAGGTTTGTAGGTCTGTTGTGATTTTCAGTTATAATTAAATCAAATTAAGAGAATATTAAATGATTTAATTTAACAAAAAATTTATAAAGAAAAATTAATTTTTAATTATAGTTCCAAATTTGGTGTTATTATATTTATTTAATTTAATAATAATTAATTTAGGAGTTTCATTTTAATAATGAACTCTAAATATTATTAATAGTTAAATTAATAAATATACTTTTAAATATGTCTTGTTATTTAATAAAAGAAAGAGAGAATGAATTAAATAAAGTTTATTTTAATTAAAACATGAAAGTTTGCACATGAAATTAAAATAATGAAAGAAAAGGTTTTTCTTCTTTGTAAAACTAAAACTATAAAAGAGAAAGCTCTTTATTAAGAAATTAGAGTTCATTTCTCCACACAGAAGTTTGGAGGACCAAGTTTCTGAAAAGGGTTTCAAGAAGATGGGAATTCTCTGAGCATTCATCTGGTTAGCATCATATCGAGGTAGGAATTTTTCTCGAGATTATTATTGTAGATTGTTTCAAATCTTTCCTCTGTCTTGTTCATGCTTGTTTAAGAATCTCTATTTAGAAATGACTTTGTTTGAAACCCTTATTTGAGAAATTACTATTCTTTGTTATCGAAATGTCTATGAAAGAAAATTTTAATTGAAAACCCTCATAGAAAATATTAGAACTCATGAAAAATAGTTTACGGGAAGGTTTTGGAAAATGAGAACAACACATTATTTTATAAATTAGACTGGTTGCAAATAATTTCCCTATTAGATCTAAGATGGAGAAAAGTTTTTAAAAAAATACATATTATATAAAAATTACCACACTAATAAAATTACTTTGGTAATCTTTACATTTAATGGTGATACTTTAAATGAAATAGAACTAATTTTTTTAATAAAATATTAAATTGGGTGGGCAGGGGCCACCACCTCCCCACCCCCTTTTTTTCCTCTCCATCAATACTTAGGATAAGGCTACCAAAGGTAGTTGCAACTACCTTGGCAGTGCTATGACTACCTTGGCAACTATGACTGCCTTGGTAAGTTGTTGGCTGGAAGCCCTTTAAGGGTAAAAATTTTAAAATATTTTTTTTCTTGAAAATATATATATATATATATATATATATAATGTATAGTTTTTGTTTACTTAGTTTTTTTAAAATTAGTTAAAGATATATTATATTAAATATTAGTGTTAGTAAATTAAAATTTATTGATTATTTATTTAGTTAACTAAAATTTTAATTATAAAATTAATTAAATTAAATTTAGTTGTTCCTTTTATTATTATATGGACGTTAGTATATGTTTGAAATATGATCCTTTTTAGTCTTATTATAATTGAAATTATAACATCAAATTATTTTAATACTGAATAAATGAAGTAGTAAATTATTCATATGAATTCTATTATTATACTCAGATAAATACCTAGTTATAAGGAAATATGAATGCTTATCTCGGAGATAGAAATTGTGTTTGTTACCATCTTATCTTGAAACCTCTATCATTTGGAAAACCTATACAAAACTAAATAAATGAAAACTTGAAACTTTATTACAAATCGACTTTTATGAGATCTCATTGAAATTTGAAGTGACTACTTAACTTATACTTATTGAGATTGTGTGTTGGGTTTTCGGGTAAACCTAGTTTGAGTAGTAAGGTACGTTTACCAAAGGCTTAGGAATTGTTTTATTTATGACATTGTTATGTATGTTATTTGGTTTTGATCTTTTATTCCCAACCATTGTGATGCATTCACATAATTCTGTGATGAGTTTTGATCGGTTACTTGCTAGTGCTTTCCAATTGCTTGTATGAGGTGAGTAGTGTGATTTTTTTGGTGTAACCTATGAGGTTTTGATCAGTTATTTTTTGGTGCTTTCCAATTGTTTATATATGATTGAGGTGAATATTGTGATTTTGTGAGTTGTATTTTTATGAGCTTAGGGTAGGTTATCTATATGTATGTTGGGAAGTGGCTTGGAAAAGAGGTCGGAGACCTAAAGAGGTTTCCTATGTAACCCATTGTACGTTGTATTAATAAGTGATAGCATTTCATTAAATGGGTTAAAATAAATTAACAAGAGTCAATGTTTTACCTTGCCCATGCCTCGAGTGCTAGTACAAGCTAGGATGTGAGTAGAGAGGATTCTTGGTTGTGACCTTGCCTCATTAGTATGCCTTGTTTGTATAAAAGGTTATTGATGCCACATAGAGTCACTAGGGGGTTAGAGTCCAGAGAGGCTTCCAGGGTAACCTTAGAGTTGGCTCATTTGGTGACACTTACACACATGCATAGTAGGCATCCTACATGTCTTTTTTGCCTCTAGAATTAGATGTTACTTGGGTCTTGGTACCTTTGAGATAGATTTCCATCACGATTTCCTTGACCTAGATGATGGTTATGAAAATTATATTTTTAAATCTATTTGGGACTTGATATTATCTCCTCAGCATGATGAGAGTGGGATATTTAGGTTCCACAAGGTTAGGTGCTAGTGTTTCTTATACCAGTGGGATTCGACAACTGGATGTCATGGCTAGATGTACTTGTGTAGTTGTTCTATTCTTCTAATTTGTGTTATGTTTGGTGGTTATATTTTGTTGTACTAAACTTGATTATTGGAGATCCTATGTGATGTTGTATCATTTTATGATGTATTTTCTTTTAGCATTTCACACCTGTGACATGTACAAAGGATGACTATGCATTTTGGTTATGCCATGTGGCATATTACATAATTGTATATTATTTAATTCATACTTATAGTTATTCTATGATGTGGATTTTGTTTTATATATATATATATATATATATATATATATATATATATATATATATATATATATATATATATATATATATATATATATATATATATATATATATGAAATTTATTCTTAATAATACTTATATATGTGATTCAACATCATGGAACCCTTAAGAGGTGTAATCTATTTATAGATTGTTTGTATGTATGTGAGTTATTGCTTTTGCTATATTATCTCTTATTGTTTTAATCTTTAAAAAAAAATGTTTGGAAAACTTAATGACATATTAGGTTAATTTATTTAGGGTTTCTTGGTGTGGCATTACAAGTTGTTATATTATCATTGATGTCAAATTTTTAATTGACTAGGCATTATGCTAACTTAGGAAAGCACCATAGCATTTGATTGATGAAGATGAAGTTAGAGTTGATATGTAACGTATTCAATAAGTGCTTGAATGAGTTGGAAAATGATTATGTAATATTGGTTTGATTGTTTTACAATCATGTATTGTTGAGAATTATTCAAATCACAAGATTAACTAAGTATCAAGGTTAATGAAGGGAAACTATATTCACCAAGTGAACACAATATTGCTTGAGTGATTGCAAAGGAAGGAAGAACACAATGTTGCTCAAGAAAGTCAATATTAATTGATTTATATGTTGCCCAAGTAAATGTAATATTTATTGAGTGACAACTAGATGGACAAGATTGAGAAATTAGGGTCAAAGGCTGACTTATAATCAAATTTTGGAAAGATTCTCGAAGCTTTTATATGAGAGTCAAAGTTTGTTGCAAGATCAATGATGGAGAAAATTCAAGGAGTATCTGATAAAGGAAATTGAAGAAGGATAAGGATGGACACAAAGTTCTATGTAAATTTTGTTCGTCTCAAAATAGTTTTGACAATTGAGTGTCAACACACTAAAGCTATTTGCTAAGTTCATGCTGAGCTAGCAACATATGTCAAGTATAATATATACAAGTGCCAAGTTGCAATATGTGCCAAGACAAAAATATAGTAAATGCTGAGTCACTCAGGTGCCAAGCAAATAGACAATGTAGAGCAAGTATATGTGTCGAGTAAACAATAGATGCTGAGCATGTTAAGGTGCTGAGCAAGACAAAAATTTAATAAGTGCTAAGCATCAGTAATTAGCAAGTGTTGAGAAACACAGAATCAACATAGAGTTTGTCCCTTCACAAATTAAGATGTAAACTATTTTGCATGCCAGGTAATGGATAGATCTCAAAGCTTAGAGATAAGATTGAATCTATTTAATTCCCCATGTAATCAACATGCAACCAATCAAATAATTGGAATGTTAAAGAGGCAGAATGGATAAATCTTAGTCATAGATTCATACCTAACCCTAAGTCACAAAATATTTTTAAGGAGATTGAAGCCCCATAATTTGTGTGCACTGAATGATGAGAGTGTGATGCATGTGAATGAAGAACAAAAGGAGTAAAAGGGGTGAAGTGATAAGAGGACATTCAAGGTAACTTAGTAGAGCAGGAGTATTGCAAGACCAGTTAGAAAAATAGAGAATCAACATTATAAGAGCTTCATATCAGATTAGTAAGGATCAAATTGGATAGAACAAGGATCTGAAATCAGCAATATCAAATGATATGTGATTAGGTCAAACATTCTACTGTACTCTCTACAATTGTTGTAGTAGAATGAAATCCTATGGACTTAGGTTGGTTTAACAACCATTATATAAATCCTTTAATAGGTTGGCATTCAAAGTAAATGTCTGGTAAAACCTTTAGACACATTCACTTCTAACAAGGTGTAAAATCCTTTAACAGGGCAGGCCTCTCACAGGGTAGACCATTGCTAGTGGTCAAACATTATAACCTTGACAAGTTACATTATTGCTACAGTAGTAAGTTGTGGGTGTCATCAACACCCCAATTTTACCTTCTCATTTTGGAGAATTTCTGGGTGATCAAATTTGGTGTCAAATGTTTTTTTCATGCATAGTTTTACTTTCATGTTATTTCAATATGTTTTCATGCATGTATTGACTTAAGTTAAAAAAATTAAAGGTTAAAGTTTAGTACTTCTGATTCACACCCCCCCCCCCCCCCCCCCCCGCTCAGAAGTATACTTCCCACTTGTAAATTCCATCAAAGTTATATTTTTAATGTGTCTAAATTCATAGTGTGAAGGAATTCTGTTGTAAACCTAAGGTCAATAATTTTGATTAAGCGACAAAAGATAGAAGGATTTAGAAGTATTAAGAAATCCATTTTAGGAGGTAAACTATGATAGTTTAAGTTGTTTAGCTGATTTTGAAAGGTTTTGGAGCTAGTCTCATGTTGTTGGCTAGAAGGGGATTATGCTAAAGTGTTGAAGTTGATGTGAGTGCAAACTGTTGAAGAAAGTGAGAGAATAAAGAAGTGTTGAGCCAAGTGAACCAAGAAGAATAGAGAGACGAAAGTATGAAAATATTATGGAAGAAAGAATCAATCAAGTGAGTAAAATACTGAGAAGGAGCAAGAACATAGATCTAAAAAATAAATGGTATTTTCTATTCTTAACATATGACTTTATACTATTACCATTTAACCATTGTATTAAGAAATCTTGAAAGCACTAAGTGGACCTAGCAAGTCTCTAAAATTCTATATGGTAACATCAATTAGTGGTGTTTGTACATTGTTTAAATTAGGTCACTCTTTTTAGTCCTACATGGGGAGTTTTAAGGTCTAGATTACCTTTTGGTGAAATCCTCTAACAAGGTCACTTTTAAAAAGTGCATGTAACCTTTTACAAGGCAAGTATCCTAATAGAGATTACTTTGGAAGAGTGAACTATTTGCATTGACAGTCCAATGTGGTTTTTCCCTTAACAAGGTTTCCACATTAAAATCTTGGTGTTAATTATGTGAGTGTTACTTGTGTTGTAGTTCGATTTACATATTTTACAATTTATTACAACTTTCTAATAACTAATATATCACTAGGTAATTACTGGAAATTTTGATAATGCAAGGAACAATTTGACAATAGTTTGGAAAGAAGTTGATGTATGAGTTAAGTATTAAGTTGAATATGTCTACTTAGTGATTGGATGTATTAAAGTTATTACTATTAATGTTTATGTTTCTTTGATGGTGATTCAACCCCCCTCTTAGTTATCTAACAATTTGGTATCAGAGATGAGTGATTGGAGGAAGATGTTTATATCTACTCGAGTAAAAGATCAAGGACAAATTTTTCTCATGTCAAGAATGAATGAAGCTACATCTTTCAAGTATTGGAGATAATGTCACACATTGGTTAGAGAATGAATATGTCACACCTATTGGTCCCTTGACTATGGATCATATGAATGAGAAGAGGAATCACAATAGTATGATGATTGATATTGCATCTACTCTCAATGATGTTGAATTTAATGATGTCAAGAATTATGCCAATGCAAAGAAAATGTGGGAAAAATTGAAGCTTGTCTATGGATGAGATTACAATGTAAGAAGAGCCAAAGTTGAAAGTCTCAAAGGTAGGTATGATGATATGAGAATGAAAGAAGGTGAAAATGTTGCACAGTATGTAAACTGAATCAAGGATGTTGTGAGTGCAATAAGAGTTGTTGGAGGTGCCATTCAAGATTATGAAATTGTAAGTAAAGTCTTGAGAACTCTTTTACCTAATCATGCTATAAAATTTTCTAATATTCAAGAAGTAAGAGCTATACTTGGAAATGATCTAACACTTGATGGTCTAGTTGGCTGGTTGACTGCATTTGAGCTTAGTAATTATGATAACAATATGGTTATGATTGAAAATTCTTTTAAGTCTTTACTAACCATCATCAATCCAAAGAAAGAAAAGAAAATCAAAGAAGAAAGTGAATCTGAAATTGAAGATTATCTGGATGATATTGAAGCATTTCTTGCAAGAAGGTTATCAAGAGGTAAAGGTAAATATAAAGTAAAGTACTCTTGATCTATTTCAAATGTAATGAGGTTGGTCACTTTGTTACTAAATTTCCTAACTAAATTTTTTTGATAGAGATGATAGAAATGAAAAGAAAGATTAAAAGTATAGGAAGAACATGGATTATAAAGATAAATGCAAGAAGTCATGCTACATTTCTAAAGAAGAGCATACAGAAACAAGTTTTGATGAAGACAAAGAAGTAGTTGAAATGGTCTATGATGCAATCAGAGAAGAACCAATTGGTAAAAATTATGAGAATGAAACTAACCTTAATTCACATGTTATAATTAAGAATGATTCATATATTATTGATAGTGGTTGTTCACATCATATGATTGACGATCTAAGTAATTTTGAAGAATTTGAAGAAATTGATGATGGTGGAATTGTTAAGTTTGGTAGTGATTTTCCATTCTTAGTAGAAGGTAAAAGATAACTAATGATGAATGATAAGATCAGATGAGATGATACATATTGGGTTCAAGGACTCAAATATAATCTTTCGAGTGTTGCTTAGTTGAATAACTTAGGTCATAAGCTTGAATTTGAGAAAATAAAGGTCAAGATCTTTGATGATAAAGGAAATTTGATTGGAATAGGAGTACAAACTAAAGGTAACTTATTCTACCTTGATCCTATAGTTGAGAAATGTTTATTTTCATTACTTGAGGGAGAAAGTTAAAAAGAAGAAGTAGTGATTGAGTATGTAAAGTATAAGAAGAGAATTGTTGATACATTTTCCAAGCCATTTCCAAAGGATTCTTTTGAGTATCTAAGAATTAAACTAGGGTTCCTACCCCTATCAAAAATTCACTAGGTAAAGCTACATGCTACATAAATTCATGGATGAATTGAAATATCTTTTAGGGTTTATCCATAAGTGTTCACACTTTAGGATTATTTCTAAAGTTGTGAAGTTAACTATGATGAATCTGATGTAATATGTACATGCAAGGTATAAGGGTAACTACTAGGTTTTATGAATTTCCTAATGAAATTTATAACAACCTTTGACATTATTGTCAAAGGAGGAGAATACACTATAAAGGGGAGAGAAACAATGAAGAGAACAATGAAAAAGGGGAGAAGATACTAAAAGGGAGAATAACATGATGAAGAAGAATCATGTCAAAGGAGTGAATAATGCTACAAAGATGAAAATGATAGAATACTAAACCTGAAACTAGAGATCATAATCAAAGGGGGAGTAACATTGTAAGAAGTTGAAGTTTTTCCACTACTGAGGGTACATGCCAAGTACCAATTCAAAGAACAAGAATTATAGAGTTGTATTTTTGTCATTGCATACATTTGATTATTTTATCTATTGGTCTATAATGTAAAATCTTATGTTATGCATTACCATCAATAACAAAGTGGGAGATTGTTATCGCCAACTAATATTGTAATTGATAGTGGGAAATTGTTAGGTGATGATGCTATGAGTGTATGTAAAAGAGTCATATTAGTTGTTATATTGTCATTAATGTCAAAGTCTTGATTGGCTAGACATTATACTAACTTAGGAAAGTACCATATCATTTGATTGATGAAGAGGATTTGATTGATGAAAGGGATTTGAAGAAAGCATGATTAAGTTTGAGTTGATATGTAAGGTATTCAATGGGTAATTGAATGAGTTGAACAATGATTATGTAACATTGGTTTGATTATTTTACAATCATGTATTGTTGAGAAGTATTGAAGATTACAAACTTAACAAAGTCACAAGGTTAATGAAGAGAGCCTGTATTCACTGAGTGAATACAATATTTCCCAAGTTATTGCAAAGGAAGGAAGAACATAGTGTTGCCTGAAAAAGTTAGTATTAACTGAGATATATGTTTTTTGAAGTAAATTTAGTGTTTATTGAGTGACAACCAGATGAACATGATTGAGAAATTGGGATATGAGGCTGAATTTTGGTCAAAATTTGGAAAAATACATAAAGGCTTTGTTGGGACTGAAAATCGCATGGTCCATTTTCAGTCACATTGAGAAAATTGAGCCCTATAAATGCTTTTTGATGCCTATGTACCTGGCTATACCTTTGAACCCCAAGAGATGTTTAATGCTTCTAACACCTTCCATTTAGCCCATCCAATTGTTCCATGATGATAAATTGACATTCTAAGTCATTTCGGGAAGTCTTGTTTTGAGTAATTGTGAATTCTGCATTTTCACCTGTGTCAAACAGAGATAGGAGGCCTTGCTTGCAAGTGAATATCTCGCACCTAGAAATATTTCATGATTTTCCACTTTGGAAATATCTAATGTCCATACCTAAGAACCTATGTTTCAGATTTCAAGTCGTTTTGAATCTATTTGACTAGGTTTTGAATCCCTTAAAGTTGGTCAGTTACTGTTTTGTGCATTTGTGTAATTATGCAAATTTCTAGGAAGCCCTGTTTGATGTGCTATAATTTTGACCCAATTGACCGAAACATTGAAATTCCTATTGTGTTACATTGTAGGCGTCAGAAACTTGTTATGTTTCAAGTTTCAACTTATGATGAATCCGTTTGATCAGTTTTCAAATGTGATTCCAAATAGAATTTCTATCTTTTTACTGGTGTCATTATATGCAAATTTTTCGGAAGCCATGTTCATGACATTATATCTTCAAATTCGTGATTGCCTAGATTGAATGGATTATATCATCATGCTTCCACTAAAAATACTTCAAGTGTGCTAGTTTTTATGTCTTGACGAATCCATTTGCACACTTTTCCAGGTCATTTCCATTTGCAAAAAATGTTTTTCTGTTTGTATTTCCAGTTTGCAAAATCTAAGTAGCCCACTTTGACCGCTTGCCATTTGGGTCCTGTTATTCATCATGAGCCCAAATCCCAGATCCATAATGTCCTCATGACAGTGAACTAGTACCCCAATTTTCATCTTCCCAAGTGTCCATCTGCCCTATTTTTGAAGCCAAATCTGAACGCAATTTAGTGTTTTTTGACATGTTTCCCTGTAGGCAGTCCTGAGAGGTCAACTTTGACAGCGAATATCTTTTGACCCTATATTCATCATGAGATCAAATTTGACAGGGTAAAATTATGTGGAACAAAATATCAGCACTCCATATTTTAGAGCCCGGTCAGAGGTTTGGGTCAGTTTTTAAGACCAACCAACAGACCTCCTGGTGCAAAAGTGACAGTTTGCAAAAAAGGATAAAATGAGTTTCAAACGCTGATTTAGTGGTCAAATTTGTTTCAAATTAGTATCAAGTAGTTAGTGGGCCAGTTATAAGATTCACTTGTCTGAAAATGATTTTTTTTTTAGCCAGACCCACTTTGGAGCCCGACTAATCGCATCGAGCTGATAGGTATGTGGGGTTGTGCATATTTTGGGAGATTGAAATAACTGTGACACATTGAATGTTAGTATCTGATTGATTATTATCAGTTGGATGATCTTTTAACTTGTGAAGAGAGGGTTATTCATAACAAAGTTAGGGAAGTTGTTGAAGCTAAAATTGTTCCTATAATTGCAACAGATCTACTAATTGAATAAATGGTTTATTGTTAAGAAAGGAACTCCTGAATAAAGTCTCAAAGATAGAAAATAAGATCAGGTTGAGAATTGTTGAGAATGGGGATATTCTTATAAAGGGAGTTTTTGTTCTTGATGAGGATTGGTCGCTAGGCATCTATTCTTTTCAAGGTACTTACAAGAGTGTAAGCAATTTGGGGCATTTTTTAATTCTTTCCAACTCAACCAAGAAAAAGTAATTCATATGTTGGGAACATTCAGGTAGCCAAGGCAGTCTTATTCTAAGGGTTGGCACTTTTAAAGATGCAATAGTAAAAAATGTTTCAAGCATGAGAGGTTGTTAGTTTCTCTCCATTCTCACTACCCACTCCGTCATTAATTAATTTTCCAACTCCATTGCAAACTTCAAATTTACCATCTTTCTTGAGTGATCCAGTTGTCAGGGTGCCACTGCCTATTTCTTCATATATCTACAATCCACAGTGATATAATTTTGAATTGTCTTGTAAGAAATAATATGATTAGAACACAAAAAGGGGGACAATTTAGTACTATTAGAGGATTCCTTGGCTAAGATGGAAGTTTACAAGATTAAAGGTGAATTGATCAGGATCTATATCAGGAGACAAAGGGTAAAATGTAGTAAAAAAGGTAGGAACATACATAGCAAGGCAATGTCTCTCAATTAAAAAGTGTGTGCCAAAAAGGATTTGTCTAGTCAGCTATGCAAGATGGTGTCAAGGAATGGAGGAGTGATTTAGCACCCGTGTGTAAAGAAAAGATATGATATTCACACCCAATTTGGAGGAAGTAGACTATAAGTATAAGATTGGATGTCATATTCAATATGTGTTTATAACCTGCAATAGTAATGTCAGAAGAGATTCTACATGTGGAAGCAAACAAGAGGAAGCCATAGTCTATGAAGAAAGTAAACTTGAGAATAAAGAACGTGCCATAGCAGGGAGGAGGCATGCTAGGTACATAACTATATACGCCGGAAGGAGAGGTGTTGAAGGAGAAGGGAAATACAAGAAGCCACCCATGAGAAGAGTAGAACCGATAGAGATAAAAATGCTTGCACCAAAAGAGGAAGAGCCTTCCACGCTAAAGAAAAGAGGAGCACACCAAGTATGAAGAAGTCCACATTGAAAGCACCATTTTGATAGTAGGTAGGTTCAAAGCCAAAAATGTGATTAAAAGTAGTAGGGGTAGCAAGGACATAAAAAGCTAGAAGGAAACCATTAAAAGAAAGAGCCGCTAGTTTAATAGGAGATCCACACTAAAGAAACAAAGCCACAAACCCAAGGAAAAGGAGGTTCTCATGCCAGTCAAAGCTGCCATAAAGAAAATGTAGATAGTGATAAAGAAGAGAGCTTTCACACCAAAGGAATAGGGGCAAAATACAATAAAAACAATATATCCCACATGGACTAGGAAAAGAAGATTTCTATAGTTTAAATACAAATCCTTATCACATTAGTAGTGTCTTAAGAAAGATGCCTTTTGAAGAGTTGTGGAGCATGCATGGGGTCCATGTAGCCGACCTGGGGGTGATGTCAGCATGATGACAGTCAAAATTTTAAACAAAGATGCTCCTGTGGTGAGGTGGCGATGGAGGCTCAAATGACGCCATGTGTCTGATCGAATAGTGGGGGCATACTCGCAAAACAAAGTTGTAGGGTAGTTAAGAATTGTAGGAATGCAAGACGCCACCATGTGGAAACAGGTCTTGCACGTGGTGAGGTGTCATTGTAGAGAAGGTTCTGGTGGGAATTAACCATATCGTGATACGTGTCACAATCTAACGGTGGGTGCATGCCCACAAAACTAAGATGCTCGAGAGATAAGAAATGTGGGTTTGCGAGATCATGACATGTGGCATCAGGTCCCACGTGTGATGACGTGGTAGTCAAGAGTAGATTAGAGTCAAAATCATAGGGTCGTGACACGTGTCATGCTCGAACAAACAGTGCATGCCTACATTTCCAAGGTGCTCACCAGTTAAATATTATAGGTAAGTGGGATGTTGACACGTGTCAGCAGGGCCCACTCAGATGCTAACATGGTAGTCCAGTGGCAGGGGTGCAGAAGCTGAGCAATCACAAAGTGCCATGTGGTGCCCAGTCAAAGCTTGTTGACCTGGATTGAGGAGGAGGGAAAAGTTTGAAAATGATAAAAAAATAATATTTTATTATTTCCTCAAAAATGTGCACGTCAGATCATTTTAAATTCAAATGGGCCTTTTTTCTAAAGTTAAAACTTTAGATTATTTTAAATTTTTCAAAATTTAAAATATTTTAAGTTGCAGACCTGAGTTTTTCAGCAAAGGGACATTTTTCAAACTGATATTCTAGAGGTTCCTAGTATTCAAAATCTACGATGTTATATATCGCCAAAACCGAGAGAAATTGAATTTTCCAAATATGAGATTAGTTTTTGCACAAGAAGTAGTTTGTTCAAGATATAGGAGGTTTTGTCCTAGATTCCCAACTTGCAACCGAATTCAGGTATCAAAGTCCAATTCTAATTTTTGATGTGGTAATGACCTGAATGTAGTTAAAAGGTAGTGAAAATGTAGTTAAGGTCAAATTTGGTCACCCATATTCAGTAAAAATTGAGTTTTCACCAGCATTTCATGAGGTTTTCAGATATTTTGGTTGCAAGAGTTTTCATCATTTCATCAAAGATATTTGCAAATTAGTTATAGGATAATGATGAAACAAAATCAGATTAGATGGTTTGAGAGAGGAAAGAGGTTTTGCAACTAAACAAGATGAAATTCCAAGTGGACACATGTCAAGCACAGAACAGATCCGAGAATTCTTTCTTGTCTATATCTTTTTTTCTTTGATCCATTATAAGGGTTCTGATTTTTGTCACTAAGAAATGATTTGGTTCCAGTTCTTTGGAGAAAATTTGCACATTACTGTGAGACCATATTGTGAATCTAGTTTTGATGTATTCCCAATACTAAGACACCATTCATTTAGCAATTTCTCTTTTGTATGAACAATAGTAGTGAAGTTAATTCAGCTAGTTTCAGATCTGTTAGGTGTTTGTGTGTTTTGAATTTCATGCATTTGAAAATAATTTCAAGGAAATGAATAAAAGTGAGCCAAAATTTCTTTAGTTTCATTCTGATTCTTGTCTCCTATCTCAATAATTTGCAGTCTTATGTGGTCTAGGAACAAAGAGCTAAGACCCATTTGCATCCCTTTAAAGTTGTATGTCACAGATGTTTTGCTATTGGAGCAAAGGGCCAAGTAAATGCTTGATGTGTTTGACAAGGTTGCTAGTTATTTTGAGAAGGATATTTCATAAGAATGAGGTCTTAATGAACACTGATGTCTAAATCAGAAAGTGATAGGATGGATCTGATATCTTGGTGTATGAAATATGCCCTGGATATCACAGATGTATGTATTCAATTCATGGAATTGCCCAATGGATTAGGCACTGATCATTTGTAGGATCAATTCATTCTTATTGCTGCATATTTGAGGATTTGTTGAAAATCAACATCAATAATTAGTTGTATTTCCCTTTCATGTTGAAGAACCTAAATGTGATGCCCTCACTCAACTTATGAATACCATAGAGTTGTAATTTGCTACTGTAGATCTATGTTATTGCATAGGCATTAGGAGAAATAAGCGTAAAATCTGCTTAATAGATTTAGGGATATGTTTTTGCACTGGTACGATATTATTTGAATATGAGGCCTACCTACCTATGTTTAGCAGAGCCTAAAGTAGAAGAAGGGTCAAGCCTTATAGTTGGCCCAAGACTGCAATCTAGTGTATTTGTCATAGGAAGTTTCTAGCCTTAGATGCATTTATCTGGTTTCTTGGTCATTTTCAAAACTATTAAATCAAGAGCCAACAAAATGGTGACTCTACTGGGGAACTGTATTGAATCAGATTTAAGATAAACCTTGGGAATTTAAAAGAAGAGATTCAATATAGCAGAAGAAGTGCATAATAAAGGTTTCAATGGTAAGTTGTCTAATGTGTTTTCCAGTCTTCTTACTCAAAATATCATGCACCCTAGTTGATCTTTATTCATGGACAACATTATGTTGTGAAATTGGATGAAAATTGTGTGCTATGACTATTATAGGTCTATCTTCAATCAATTCAATTTGCAAGTGCTGTTGAGAAAAGTTCAGAGTCAAGAATTGATTTATAAAATCTAGTTTCTTTTCAAGGTGATTAACGATCTGCAAGTTTCTCCTACAGTGAAGGTCTAGTTCAGATTTGTCAAGTGACAAATAATGTTTTATTTCTCACAAAGTGTGAGTGGCGACTCTCAAATCTCTGTACCAATTTGTTCCTAGTTGATTTTATTGCAAAATTTTGAAGGACTTTTAGTTGTATGAGCAGATCTAAAGTTTTTGATAGTCTCTTGGAAAGGAATTTTAAATTCTTGATAAATTTTTAAGTGTTGTTTGCAATCTGCTATTATAAGAAATTGAAGTGTAAAAAATGAATCACAACAGTGATTATTTTATTCCTCTTACAAAGAGGTTGAAGCTCTACAAAGTTTGATCAGTGGCGTAAAGGATTTTTAGTCTTGCACCTATGCTGAATCAGCAAATCAAAGTTTAGCATCAGCACTTGAGGTATTTTGATTTTCATGTTTTCTTTTCATGGAAGTCAAATGTTAGAATTAGTGCCTCTATTGAGTGATTTTCAGCACTAGAAGGAAGAGGTAGAAATTTTGTTTTATAATGGAGTCAGATCTTAGATCTGAGATTAGTTTGCCAAATTTTGAGAGTTTAGAAACTGTGAATAATAACATTGTTATTTTGAATAGACTAGTCTACAAAAGGATTTTCAATCTTATAAGAATTGAAGTAGGAAGTACTCAAGGTTTAAGTGTTGAACAATGTTATTTAAGGCTTAAATTAGTAATTAACGAGATGCCTTTTCATTGTAGACCTAAGGAATCTTCCCTGCCTAGTGTTTTCCTTGATTTTCTAGTGCCTGATTCAGCTAATTGGCCAACACCTATAAGATTACAAAGGTTTTTACAAATTGAAAGATCCATTAAGGAGATGAAAAATGATGATTATAGATTTCATGTTATGCCTTTTGATGATAATGAGTGTGCTGAAAGTCAAGGTAGTAATGAATACAATGAGTCCATAGAGAAAGATAATCTGTCTTTCGAATGTGAAGAGGTGGATTCAAATACAAGTGAATCGGGTAATTGCAATCAGCATACTGAAGATGGATATGAAAGTGAAAATAAATTTTGTTATAGTGAATATGAAGTTGAAGAAATTTGTAACAGCAGTAAGGGTAATGATTTCTATGATAAGAATGAATGTTGTAACAATTCTGATTTTCCAAATTGTTATACTAATGATCTTGCTATTGTAAGTTCTTCATGTTATCTGGATGATAATCATAGTTGGGAGAAGATTTGTGAGGCAATCTTCTTGAGCTTTGATGAAATCTTAGATTTGTTGGCTCGTGATTTTGAAAAGAAAGTAAGTGTTTCTAAGGATCTTCATATTTTCCATCATAATGTTTCTTCATTCAGTCAAGTTACTTCCCCAAAGTTTGATGTAAAAAGAGATGTGGAATCTGAACAACCCTTATCAGATTTTGGAGGTGTAGATGATAGTACCTCAAATGTCTCTACACATGACAATTTACTAGATGTGGAGCATGTTAGTGAAAGGAAGGTTAATGCTATTTCAGATTCTTTTTATGTTGATCTTGCTGAACATTGTTTTGATGTTTCATATGATGATGAGGAAAATAGTGAGTATTGTCAATTAGATTATAGATTTTCTTTATCTATTGATAAGTCTTGTAAAGATAAGTTCAAGGTTTATTCCAGCATTCAGTTAGATGAAGAAAATGATAGTGATAAGAATAGTTTAGATCAACACTTTTAGAATGATTTTTCATGTTTGGTAACTAATCAATTGTTTGAAGAATGTGAAGAGGTTTCAGAAAATGATAAATCTAATTCAATGAGTAACATGGTTGCAAGTAGGCAACAATCAGATTTCACATATTCTTCGCATCCAAAGACACAAGCTGAGTTGCAAGTTTTTGGTACATGCAACTTGGTGAATGATGTAGATTATGAAGTTTTTGTGTTTCTGATCAGCATGCATGAGTCGTCATTGGATTTTGATTCTCAGTTTAGTTTGTGTAGTCATGAGCATGCTGATGTTTTTTATCATAGTGAGCAAGATGAAGAAAGTATTTCTAATTTTTATATGCACTATGATAATGAAGAAAGATATTTTGTTTTGCCAAGTGATGTGATTCAAGATGCTAATCTGATTGGTAAAATTGAGAAAGATAATTTCATCTTACCTCAGAGAGATGTAAATGAGAATTAGGT